>JAOXNO010000033.1:67498555-67539318 GCA_028565335.1 Limnodromus scolopaceus
GGGTTGGAACTCGATGATCTTTAAGGTCCCTTCCAACCCTAATGATTCTATGATTCTAAGTCCTCCCACCCTTCCACCCCAAAATATTCCACACTTATATTCCCCCTCTCCCCAGCAAAACTTTTCTGAAGTCAAGGGGTAGAGAGAGAGAAGAGTCAGCAAAAAGCTGAAGGCAAAGGAAAGAACTGCATGGGCCCTTGACATAAATCACACTATCATTTTAAACAGACATAGATAAAAAAAAGGTTGTCTAAAATCTAGACAACAAAAGCAGTTTGTTTACACATTAATCTCATACCCTCAGAAGCAACATACTTATAAGTCATGAACTTGTAAGCAAGTCAAGAAAATGCTTAGTCAACTGACATGACCCATGTTTAAAAAAAAAATTCTTCATAATTGTTTCAAACAGTATTTCACATTATTTATAGCATATTATTATAATACCTTCTGGAGGGAGAGAATTTCAGCCATTTTATACAGATACAAGTTCAAATGTTGATTTGAGCCCAAGCAAAAATATTGTAAATGGGGGTCTCTATTTCCAGCAAACTTTTCTGAACCTGTCTAACCACCATGTCATCCGATGTCACTAACAGTCTACCCATCAACACTCAATGGTTTGGGTCTTGTATAGCAAATCGGATTTAAGGGATGCTGGCATGGTTGCATGGAAAAAATTGCACAGTACACGTTTGCTTTACAGCTCACACTTTATACCTTGTTTAGGGCGGGTAATTTAATTCTACCTTCATAAAAAATACAATTTATTAAATATTCTCAAAGAAAAAGAAAGCAACTAAGTCAGCTGTTTCTGAAAATTTGGATAAATTTTCCAAAAACTCATACAGGTAACATTATTGCAAAAAGAGGAATCGAAGAAGAAATCAGTCTTATCAAAAAGCTTCTTATGCCAATGCATACATGATCTTTTTAATTTTTCATCAATTATTTTATAAGCAAATTTAATACATTTTACCAGTTAAATGTTTATCTTAGCTGCTAATCATGCACAGGATGCAAAAATTAAAACTCTAAGTAAAATATTGTGATTGGATATAAAGAAACAGTTACTACAGAGCAAGACATATTTTCCCTGTAGTTCTTGCTGGAAAGAATTTGAGGCCTTATTAACCCTTTCTTCTTCCTCTTTAATTTTTATTGCCACTGATCTTAATAATAAATCTGCTTAAGGGCTCATATGTTCAGTACAGTGGGTGCTGTACCAGGTAAGAGCTATGTAATATTTTAATCGTGCTAAGATGGAGTTGGCAAACTTTGAGTATTTTTAACAATTCCTACACGGTGATTCCCATCTGAAGGTCTCAAAGCACTTTATGCAGGTGGACAGAAACTTGTAATACATTATAGAGATATGAAAACCTGAGGAACATACAGGAAAATGAATAAACTTGTAATCAGCTAACATGACTTGTAACAGAACTGGAAACAAAACACGTTTTCCTACCTTTTCTTCTGCTGGGACAGAAATGAAACAAAGGAGAGTCCTCCTGGAAAAACTTATTTAATTGTTATCTGGAAAAATCATGAGAAATAGCTTGAGCAGGAAACAGATAAAAAGACTTACCTCATGGTGTACAAGAGAGTACCATCATCTTGGATTCGTAGGAGCTTGTTTGGCATTGTCATGTTATGAGCCACTGACTTCTTCCCATTGTGAAAAAATGTATCTGGTGTCCAGATTTTGCTGGCCATCAAGTTGTTCAATCGAAGAATGTTCATTGGGCCCTTAAACTTTAATCTCTCATCCTTCCATCTCTGACGGAAGAAAACATCTATTGTGTATTCCTGTAATAGAATAAAGATACGCTTTTTCTGACACAATGAAACATGAATCTGCTTTTTGAGGGCAAAAACTGAAAACCTCTGGTTGGCTGCAAAAATTCCCTTGGTAAAATTGTCAGGGGAGAACAACCATCACAAAAAAATGTATAATACTGCAACTAATAAACAGGAAGTCAATTTATTATGGGTATGCCATTCTCCTTCATGACTGCTAGCTGTTGTTTGTATATCAAACTCTTCCAACAGTTAGATTTCTGTACCTGATATACATAGTATGTGTGACGATGGTAATTTCAATAAACACAGATATTTAATATTAAGAAGTAAAAAAAAAAATACACAGAAAGATATAAAATAGTTCCCGCAGCAGGTGCACCTGAAGGAGAGTAATCCAGCATTTCAAGAGCACAGCGAATGGCTGAGACTAGAAAGAAGGAAAAAAAGGCTACCCATAAAGGGTACAATATATCCAGGCAGGCTGATAGAAGGAAGATTGTGCCAAAGGATGAAGTAAGGCCCTGTAGCAGTATGGACTTTATTAACAAAAGTACATAGGTAGGGAATAATAGCTGATGATTAATGGGTAACACTTTACTCTGATGCCTAATCTTGGGAAGGAGCTACAGCCTGGAGAAAAGGATGCGAGCAAAAACAGGCTGATGACCTAGACCAGATGCCTTTGTCACCCAGGGCTGGGTATCCCATCTGCTGGGGTTTGTTGCTGTTCTAAACAAACAAAAAAAGATACTGATTAAACATTGATAACATAAATTCATCAATGAACTTCAAATTAGATCTGTAATTGGATTTAGTGGTTTGCTACTGTCAGCACAGCATATAAATAGGAAATGAAAGAGCATAAAACCTTTGTTGGATTTAAACCGTATTCTGTGTATTGACAAATGCTACCTTGGTGCAATTTCAGTTTTGTTGGACAGGTGTAGAATGGATCATTTCAAATTATTTCAAAATATCCATATGTTACAACAGTCTGTACTATTGCAATTATTCTGCAAATGCTACGGTTTATACAAACCATTTTGAAGTAAATTATCTTTGAATAGATAAATCCTGATAAAATTCAACCAATATAAAATATTCAAGTGTTTTCAACATAAAAGTGATTTCAAGGAACTTATCAGCCCTGGTCACTTTCTGCTGGCTTCCTTGTGTGCTGAATAACAAGGCCTAAGTTTATTCTCAGTCAGTCATACTGTGGTAAAAGGAGTGCTGAGCAGACAGCAAGAAGTGATGGCCTTTCTCAGCTCCTTCAGTCTGTGGGCCAAGGAGCTGTGAGGACCTTTCCCAGGTCAGGGCCAGAGGCTAAGACAAGAATGTGGAATAAAGAAAAGAGAATTCTGTTACCTGAAGGAGCATGGCAGGGGCAGGAGAGGAAACGTTTGTCTTTAGGAACTGTGACAGATGCTTGGGGAGATCTTTTTGGAATGGTGTGATAAGATACTTATGAACTAACTGGACAAAAACCACAAGAGCAATTTTTAGCTATATCAAGAGGTCTTACATTACCCCAATACAATCTTGTCATTTTTCTGATTATAGTTAAACAAATATTAACTAAAACTAACACTACAGCACACTGAAAACTGATTTGCTTGGGTTTCTTTAATGACAGCTGTTACACTCTGCAATAATATGTTAGTAAATATATCTGTGAAATACAAAATTATGCACTTATAAAACGTGTATATTTTTGACATCATAGCTGATCTTTTACTGTCTCTCATCACTGCCTGAGATACTGCCTTGTGACAAGTAATTTGCCCATTTCTCTTTGATAGAACACATTCAATTGCCCTGTTTTATTTGCTAATTTCTATGTGGTTTATTTGCTAAATATCATGTGACTTAAAACCCCACTCACAAATTCCAAGTATTTTATCAGGTCATCTGTAGACCTGGGAAACTCAGAAAATGCATACAATCACGGAGGATCAGGAGCAGCAGGAGCAGTGTGCTTGAAGCAGGGGGATATATGAAATCTGGCTAGAAATACCAGGTAATTCATGGAAAATAATTGTCCTAAATCGGCCTTCTGGTTTCTGTCTCAGGGGCTTTGCCAACAAATCATTGCTGTAGATGGTAAGATTGATGTTTGAGGTATAAACCTTTGAGGGACCTGAACAGGCTTGAGAGGTGGGCCTGTGCAAACCTCATGAAGTTCAACTAGGCCAAGTGCAAGGTCCTGCATGTGGGTTGGGGCAATCCCGAGCACAAATACAGGCTGGGCGGAGAATGGATTGAGAGCAGGCTTGAAAGTGCTTGGGTTGGTGGATGAGAAACTCAACATGAGCTATCAATGTGCGCATGAAGCCGAGGAAGCCAACCACATCCTGGGCTGCACCAATTCGGCCCCTCCACTCTGCTCTGGTGAGGCTGCACCTGCAGTACTGAGTGCAGTTCTGGCGCCCTCTACATAACAAGGACATGGACCTGTTGGAGTGCATCCAGAGGAGGGCCACAAAGATGACTAGAGGGCTGAAGCACCTCTCCTATGAGGACAGACTGAGAGAGTGGGTTTGTTCAGCCTGGAGAAGAGAAGGCACCGGGGAGACCTTATAGCCCCTTCCAGTACCTAAAGAGGGCCTACAGGAAAGATGGTGAAGGACTCTTTATCAGGGTCTGTAGCGACAGGACAAGGGGTAATTGTTTTAAACCAAGAGAGGACAGACAGATATAGATATATATATATATATATATATATAAAAAAATATATCTTTATATTAGATATAAAGAAGAAATTCTTGACTGTGAGGGCGGTGAGACACTGGCCCAGGTTGCCCAGAGAATGTGTTGATGCCCCATTCCCGGAGGTGTTCAAGGCCAGACTGGATGGGGCTTTGAGCAGCCTGGTTTAGTGGGAGGTGTCCCTGCCCCTGGCAGGGGGGTTGGAACTGGATCATTTTTAAGGTCCCATCTATCCCAAATTATTCCAAGATTGTATGGTTCTATGATACAGAAGTGGAAAGAAGAGCCTGATGGAGTAAAACTCTGTAATCCCACTGAAATTCAACAGGAGTGATATGTCCTGCAGGTTCATTTGACAAATATGCCTGCACATAAGTGATTAGAATATAAATTGTAAGGTTTTGTAATGTATCCATCAATAAAGAATTTCAAAGGTCTCGCTTCTTCACCATCTTCCAACATATGTAAAAAGAATTACAAGAGATAGAAAAAAAGCAGACAGGAATTGCCACTAAATCAAAATAGCAACATTTCAGAAACCACATCTGATGTATGGCAAGTGCTTAGGAAGCAGAATGAGCAGGAGAGTATCTGAGCTGCAGCCTTGAAAGATACCACTGATAAATCTCTGATTGATCCACAGGTAATTCTAATATCTCCATCCATGCTGGAAATCTTTATTTGCAGAACATCCCATTTAGAAGATGGAAACAGAGAATAAACCAAGGTTTGGCGTGAATGATCATGAACACCTTCTCCTTCTATTTACCAAAATAGCAATGAAATTTCACCATAATTCTTAAATAACTTAACTTGCCATAGACCTCAGTGCATTTTTCAAAGGAAATATTGGAATATTAATTTTGTATGAAGGGAAGCCACGGCACAGAGATGAATTTAACTTGTCCTGGTCCTTTTACAGAGTGATTATGAAAAACAAAATATGATCCATACCTTTTGCATCCCAGTGCTATATTCACTCATCCCATGTTCCCCCTTAAGCCAAATTTCTTCTAGCTATGATCATGACTTATCCCTATGATGATTAGCATACAACACAAATGAAGAAAACAGGAAACTATTAAAGTATTTTGAATATAATCAATGAGATCAAAATCCAGCATTTATCAAAAGATGCTACATAAAGACTTTGTATCTATTTCCTATTCGATATGTGTACCACTTCGTGGTAAACACTATGTAAGGTTTACTTTCCAAGCAAGACTAATATTCTGTTTGAAATGCAAATCTGAACTCTAGAAAAAAAGACTCAAATTAATATCTGATACTCATTTCATACAATCTGCAGATATTCTCCTGGATGAAAAAACCTGTGCCATCTCTGGACTTTACCAAACCACCCTCCAGTATATAGTGCATTATCTCCACAAAATCACAAGAGCATACTTCCAGGACTACAAAGGACTCCTGTGATCATTTCTAGGCAAGGAGATGCTTCCTACTGATTTGTGTCTGAAACAGTGCTTTCACAGCTGGACTCTAACACAGTACAATTAAGCAAAATCTTTCAAATACGTATTATACCACCTTACATGAAATTTTAGGGGCAGATGATGAGATTCTTACTACAGTGTTAAGAACCACTTGAGTCTCTGCCAGTGCAATGGTCAGAAGAATAAAATGGTGAAGGAATTTTATTCTTCTTTTAATACACAGTTGTTGTGCATAACAGCATGCATAGTAAAAAGACATTAGTATCTCTGGGAGAAGCTTTAATTGACCTGAATATATGCAATCCCTCCTCGTTACATGGCAGTCTTTTTTGCTAAGGCCAGATTTGTATGGGAAAAGTTCAAACAACAAAAAATGTACTCTCATCCTCTTGGCTAATGGTTGGCAGATATTGGCAGTCTTTGCATCCGGAGTAAAGATGGAAGTGTTCCAAACACCTCAAAAATTGTGAATGTCCATTAGCAAGCAGTATTGTCATGGTGCAGACCAAACATTTTATTAATCACCCTCTGGAACACAGCATTTTGTTTAGTGAATAGTTCAGGCCAGAGTTTCTCATTCCCTACTTGTAAAGATTTTTCTCAATCAATTCTCTAAAGTTTGGCTATTTCTTGACCACTGTTAAAGCCATTAACTGACACACATATATAGCCATGAAAGCAAATTTTAAATACTGTGAAATATAAAAAATTTAAAAATGCAAATACAAAAAAAAATAAAATAAGGAAAGGTAAAATGGTACACATATCTTTTTATTGATTCCCTAAAGACAATCAGAAATACTGTGGTTGATACATTGATGAGATAAACATGTAAGATTCATGGACCTAAATCTCACCTAGCAATGTAAGGGCTTCATATTAATATTTATTTTTACATTTCTTAATTTTAAAAAGGACACTCAAAAAATGCAATTATTCAAAGCAAAACAATCTGCCAAGTACATTAATTCTTGCTATAATTCTGTATTTGAGGGTTTGACGAGTGCAAGTTTGTGATGGAACTTCTGCAAATGAGTTTACCAAGCTTCCTCAATAAGAATTTGGATCTAACTTCTGAGTGAATATTGAAATTAGCTTTTCAGTGGGAGGATCAAATCCTTAGTTTCTTGTCTTAATCATTTCATGCTCTGTAGGATACAGTGATGGACAGCAAATGGGCTACAAACACTACAACAGCTTGCCAAACTCTATGGTTCTTGAAGTACACCACTATATGGCTTGGCTTTACCTAGGCCTGTCTACCATATTGCACAAATGATGTTTCTGCCATCTCCATCTCACTTTCTACTTATCTTTTCTCAAAATAAATAAATAAAAAAAAAATTGTCTAACAATATCAGGACTGAAAAAGTTCAGGATGCAATCCTTCTCTCCCCAAAAAACCCTCAATGCTCCAATCACAAACACTGACTACTCAGGCTCTATAAAAGTACTTCATTAGCTGTATACTAACATCAAATCTCGCTGCACCGATGTAGAAACTCAGTCCATTTGTTCTTTTCCAAAACTTACCTTCTGATGTGTACAAACCACAGAACATAGAAGGATATAGCAGAGAGCCAGAAATGCCTTTCAGGTCTTTGAAAGGTGTGGATATTATACTCCAGTGTACAGAATTCTTGAAAACATTATGAATAAACTCTTTTATGAAGGAGGGTTGTGGTATGAAACTGCACTGCTGGTTATTTTTTATTAAAACCCTTAACAGCCCTGTTAAAAATTTAACACTGTCCCATCACTGCATTTCAAAGGAACATGTATTCATTTTTAAATACATAAGTAATGTCTGCCAGACACATCCAACCTTTAATACTATAAAGAATATGTGGTATATTTCTCAGGAATTGTAGCATGATTTTCCTCTACTTGAAGAACTCATTTCAAGCCTTTTATTTCTGCTTCATCTGCCAACTTTAGTCATTTTTGTCTAAGCATTTAATCTAAACATGAAGTATTTGAAAAAAATCTGGGAAAAAAAGTGTTTAATCAGTTTGAACAATAATGTCTAGGGAAGAGAATGTCTTCCTATTCACATCCATTTATGAAAAGGACCTTCTCTGAATTATTTTCTCTCTCTTTCTGTCCATAGACCTGATGCAGAATAAAATCTGAGTCTAAAATAAGCACTGAGGAGGGATAAGAGAGAAATGTGAAAGATACAAATCAGGATTACTTAGAAAAGAGACTACAGGATATTATCCACACTGCTGGCACTGAAAATACAAACACTTCTCATTACCCTTTTTTGTTCAGACATGGAAAGAGAGCAACCCTGAAATGCACTGGATGCCTGGTGCCAGGGACAGGAATCCAAGCAAGAGGTACACTGAGAGGTAATGTCAGTGAAGGGCTTGGACACAGCCTCTGACAGATGAATCTCCAATATTGATCCACTAGGCAGGATGCTGCACAGGGGAACAAGCCTTCCTAACAGAATAAAAGGACAGAAAATCTGCAAGAGATCATGTGAGATATCCTCAAAATTTCAGCCTGTGGATTTAACTTATCTTAAGACAATGAGCTGAGCCTTAGAGAGAATACAGCAACCAATCTATAGACTTTTCAGAAACATATCAATGATAAAACGACAACCTAGATGGTCCCCAACACCCAAGAAAGCCAAGTGTATTTACCATTTCTGTTTGCCTTTTACTCTTTAGTCTTCTGCTACTGAGTTAAAATAAAAGCTACAGTAAAATAATTGCAGTGCTTTTTTTAATCTTTGTGAAAAAATCATCTTGGTGCATTCCCTTATTCTATCCTGACTTACATATCATACAACACTTGTAAAGCTTCTCTCCATTTAAGGAACCATAGCTAATAACTAGACTTTCAATCAGCTAACAATTAAGTTTCATAGAAAAAAAACAAACTGAAATAAAAACAAAATGGAATGAGGAAATCTGAAAAACAGACACACAAAAAGAAACACTTCCCAGTTCAGCTACTCTCTCCAAAGAACCATCCTCATTTGTAGTGAGAGTTGCTGTAACAATCCCTTTGGTCATTTCTGGATTTTACCTTCAGCCTTCATTGAAAATTTCTGTTCTGGCTATATTTGAAAAATCAGAAACAGTTATTGAAAGTTTAATTGAAAACTGACAAGATGGAAGTGTGTGCATTGATGAACTAGCTGGGTATGACCATTTCTATAGATAAATATTCATGTTTCTTGACTCTAGAGTGAAAAAATAGAGGTCTATCATCAAGAAACTAGGAAAAAAATGTTGCGTACAAACAAATTGGCGAAAATGAAGACTCCCCAAACACAATGAAAAGCTAAAGCTGAAAGTTGAAACACAAAACTTTGAGTAAGCTTGTTAGTTTTAATATTCAAGTAGAACTGATTCAGGTCCTGCCACCTACTAACTGTGTGTTGGAGGAAAGCAGGAAAGACTGTTCCCAGTGACAATTAGGAAGACTGCTCTGAGGCAAAATTTGGCAAAGTCTAGGCAAAGCTTTCTTTACAGAAGACCTCATAAAGGCTTTCAGTGCCTATCTATATGCTCTGTCTTATATACATATTGCTTGAGGAATAAATATGTTTCTCTTCTTTATTTTTTTTCCTTTCTTTTTTTTCTATCAAGGACATCAGCACTTATAGTTATCTGAGAAATTTCGGAAGCCAGAGTGTCAGGAGAGCCTGGAAAGAAAGTAAGTATGAGAAAAAACTGTAAAAGAACTTTGCTTGCAGTGCTAAAATCAGAGTTAGCAGCATATAGTTATAAAGATACATCAATCTACCAGACTTCAAATAACTAATTTGGAAAAACCAGATGAATAATCAGGTTTAATGTTTAAATTAAATGGTTTCCATTTTTTTACCCTACAAATCATAACCCAATCAAATTATCCTTCACGTCATAATTTTCAAATATTAAATATTTTAATTTAATTAAAAAAGTTTTAATTAGCCTCTTTAATCATAATTTAGCCTTATAACTCTTTAGAAAATTCAGATATACTTTGTTTTTCAATTGTTCTGTTCAATTTTTGGTTTGTTTGTTTTTCTAAACAATGCAGCTTTTCTTCTCTCAGGCTAATGTCAAAATAAATTATATCACTGATCTGGTTGGATGCCTATAAGGCATAGCATCATAACACTGAACTTAAACATTTCAGAGAAATAACAGCTCAAAAAGACAGAACAGTGAAAGTAAAATCTGTTTAATCCCATGTTTTGGTTTGCCTTCCTTGATTCTCATTAGTTTGCAAAATGAAGTCGAAAATTCCTGTTGTATATTGGCATTTCCTTTGAAATTAAGTACTGCAGTTGACACACTAATATAGATACACCAATATTTTAGTCACAGCAGTTCATTTGAAGCACAGTTTGCAACAGATTTCTGGCCAAGTGTCAACTAATTTGGTGGCTGACTATTTTGGGCAAAACAGAGAGTAGCATCTTTTTAACTTAGTCAAAATCTTAATCCACAACAAGGATCAAAAGTTTTTGACTCTTAACACATTTAGAGAAAAATCTCAGCCTCAGCTTTTACCTCCTAAATTTACCAATGACAACTTCAGCAAGTCTAAAATCAGTAGAAGATCAAATTCCCCTGTACTTAATTATTTTTTGGCAAAACTGTGATACTGGAAAGATACAGGGAATATGAATTAAAACCTACATTCTAGCAATCATATTGAGTCACAGATTGCACACGATGCTATATTATCATTAATGGGAACTACTAGACTTAGTGAGGAAAACAGAAACTTCACAAATTGCTACCAATTCAACAACAACCAAGGTTAGAATGACATGTTATCAACTTTGTAAATCAACACTGCTATGAGACAACTGTGTCCTTAGCTCCAGTCCACTCATCATTTTGAGCATGTCACCTCCCTCTTCCATGCTATAAACACATACTAATTATCTCCCATGGCAGTGAGTCCCCTTTCTATTTTCAACAGGCTTTTCTCCTAAGCATTGTTATCCTTCACAAGATGCTAATCAAGAGGAAAAAAAAAAAACCACAAACTGGTAAATAACTAATGCAAAGGGGTGCAGTCATACATCTGCTGAGTCTCGTTGCTATGAAAAATCCCAGCAGAAGGAATCCTACTGGCAGCAATGACTATGAGAGTTTTGGGCAACAGCAGTGTTCAGCCTAAAAACCTGGTGTGACTGAGGGCCTCACCACTCACACTGTGAAAGCAGAGGACCTCAGGGGGTTGGAACCCAATCTTACTGAGAAAATCTGAGATTCAGTTTGGGATCCTCTGGAGATTTAGGAGGACATGGGCAAAAGTCAAACTTATTCTTCCCATGAAGCCTTTTAAGGAGGAAGCTTATAAAATGAGAATATTGCAGAGCTTCCAATATTTATAGAAGAAAATATCAGTAAACCCTCTGTACAGTAGTTTACATTATCAATTCAGTAGTGTGATACCTAAATGAAAGACTACTCATGGTTAAAACTCTAATTTCACCTTCATGTTTGACAGAACGTGTGATAGTTTGGAAGCTATTATTTCAAAACTCACACGTTGAAATTTTCTAATTGACTGCTCATATGTTTCAAAATGATTTTATAATTATCAACTGAACACGCTAAATCAACCCTGAAACTTGTAGTAGTAAGTATTAATCTGCTGTTACCTACCCACCTATCTACTTATCTGCAAATAGACCTACCCATTACAGTACCAGCTGCCGTTGTGATGCACTGCGCTCTGCACCGATTGACACCTCTGCACAGAGCTGTTAGAGCATCAAATGACCCGACCCCTTCCTGTGCCATCATATCTCTCTGTGCAAATGGAAGCCCAGAGTTCTCCACACATTTACACACTGACGTCAAAAGTGTTTCAGGAGCTAGGGATTAGGCTCAGAGAGCTTTTCGTTAAATTCTCATTTAAGCACAGATGACTTGCGTAGCTTTCGGTAAGTCTCCTTTTGCCTCAGTACCACATCTTTAAAATTGGATTAATACCATCTCCCCATTTCACAGGAATATCGTAAATGTAAACACTGTGAAGACATAAGATACCAGACTAACAATGTCAAGATGGTCATATCACCTTTGCATATATCTGTGGAAACTTGTTTTTTTTATAATGAATAATAAAATAAGAATCATTTCAGAAACTTAACATCATTAAGAAAAAAAATCCTCAAGAGAATCAGTAACATATCCAGTAACAGAACATAAATGTCTATTTTTCCCATGAAATAGCTTTTCATGCGAAGCCTCAGTAATGTATTCATCACAATCAAAGCAAATCTTGAAAACTGAAACTATCACACACAAGAAACAAACACAAAAAACCAGAATATATTCTCCAAAGCTATGACTACTTGTTAGTCAGTGAGAAAGTTACTTTTAAATTGTACACCATAGCATGAAATATTTAGTTTTGTTGCAACCTATCTTGTAACATCAAAATATTTCCTGTTTTGTATGATACATAACATGAAAGTTTTCATAGAAAAAGTAAATATTCCCTGATTTTAAAAAAATCTTTATTTTTTAATACTTAGAGATATACATAGGTAGTATTTTATGTCTCATATATCATCATGAATGTTCAAAACACTTCAAAAAATAATTTAATGCAGGAAATAATTTCATGCAGGAATGGCAAGTACAGCTACAGTAACTTTCACGTTGTCCTTCCCTTCTTTCCCTTTAGAGATGCTATGTCCATGAAGATTTTTCTCCCTGATGCAACAAATTCTCCCTAACCTGTGTATGATTTGCAGTGTGTGCAAAATAGCCTTGCCTTAGAGCTTTTTACATCACTCTTTTAATGAAAAATTGTAATTCAGAGTAATATTGTGACAGTTTCTTTCTTTTTAATGTCATTTACTTCCTTTAAATGGCTGCTAAATAGTGCAAATTATGAAGGATATATGTGTAGAACATCACAATCATGTTGACAACCCAATTTCTAAGCACCATCTTCCAAGAAGTTTAGTTTAGACTGACTCCAGTCAGGTCCCTCAGACCTTTGCCAACATTAAGTGTGCTCCTACAGTCCACCTTTCACTCTAGTTTCATCCAAGAGGAATTCAGTTCACCCATCTCAAGACTGCTCCAGGATATGAACCAAAGTACAGTCAGTGGGGACAATCAGAACATTCACTGGTCCAAACTAAACAGTTAATACAAGTGTGCTTATCATGCAGGTCTATAAACTAATTTCCATCTTTAAAACTACTGGGATTTGGCACTTCCTGACTTCAGTGAAATGATTCCCAATTTGTCCATGGTAAGTAAAAGCAGAATACAATTTTAAAGGAAGTTAATAGTATGTATCTTATACCATTTACTATATATGCAAAAGATTAAGAAACTCACCATATCAGTATCTGAAACAGGTCCAAAACTGGTCACATAGATGTTAGTGAAGACTTCAGTAATACTATCTGATATAAAAAGAAAAAACAAGCAAACATTTTACATTTATAGTACTTCTTCAAACTCTCTATGCAAAATTATGGGACAATTTGAACAAGTTTCTGTCCTTATTCACTTCTTCTAACCAGAATTCTGCTGTAAATACCAAGGGTCTCTACCCCACTTAACACAGAGATTATCGGACAAGAGTTTGTCCCCACAGTCCTCTAACTGTCTGTTTCAATTAAAGGCCTATACAGCCATCAGCAGCTACAAACATATTTCCCATTTCTCCACCAGCAGAAATAACCATGCTGTCTTGGACTTAACACGGTAGTACAGTTCTAAACAGAAGAGGCCTTTGTTGCAGAGGTGTGATCTCTGTTGCTGCAGATGATTCCTATTAAAGCCTTTCTAGTTCAAGGCTGCTTTCTTCATCCTGAATAGCTTTTTCAAAGCCAAAGACAAGAAAAAGCTTACAAAGCAATTATTGACTAAACCAAATGTAACACGCAACAGCATCCTACTTTTTAATAGGGTATGTCTTTAAGTGGAATGTATTTTAACGTAATAGTTTCTTCCCTTGATACATGATGCTCCTGATATATTGTTGTGGTACTGTAAATACCATAAGAAAATGTTCTTCCTAATCATTGCAGTCAGACAGCCATGAAATCAGAATATTAAATATTGTACTGCAGGGAAAAATAATTGCTGAGTTTTCTCTCTTCAGTTTTCAATTAGGCTCAAAATGGAACAATATTGACGAAGAGGGATAGCAGACACTTGCAGGAAATTTCTTACAGCAATTGCCAACTACCGTCTGCATTGAACACAGTCAACACGAGGAATTCTCTGCCTTAAAGCCTGTTGCTGGCTGGAAAAGAAATATTTGAATACAACTAGCTCCAATTTGACTCACCCCAGAATTTCCCATTCTTAAAAAATGATACAGCTGCCTGTTATATGAGTGCTCCTGCTGTTATAGTATGATTTCCATATTTAATCATAATTTAATATGGTTTCTTAATAGTTTCTATATTCCTAAAAGCTACCTTTTGACAAATACGTGGCATAGGCAGATTTTACATCGACTTGTATTGAGGCCAACAGTATAATCACTGCCCTCTATTGGGAGAAATCAGCATCGCTCACCCATGACGAGGGATGCTCTACCAGCCACCAGGCAAAGGAAAGACTGTTCAGTGAGCATGGGGAGCAGAGTATTTTCAAAGGGATGCAGCTGCACCCAGAGCAGAGATGGGGTGATGCAGTACTTACAGAAGACTCACAGAGCACGGGGTAGGCACATTCCTGCACTCTCGTCTTTAAGGAAACCTGAATTTCCTTTTCTAGCCAAACACTAGACGTGCTTATTAAAATACAGGTCTTTGTAAAGCCTTTCCTACCCAAAAGAATCTTCTTTCCAGGATCGACTCTGCTTTTTCAGCAAATAAAGACTGACTCTTACTACATGGCACTCTGAAAGTTCAAAAGCACAGTTTCCCTGCACATCCTGAGACATTCTTATTTGTGTGATAGAGACTTCTGTAATCCCATACGCAGCATCCATACAAAAGCTGAGTTGATTTCTACTCAAAATACCATACAAACTAATTTTAAGTCAGTGGACAACAGGAGGTGCTGAGTCTGCGTTGTTCTTACTATTCAACAAGGATAAAGTATGGGGCTGCCTGAAATATCATACAGAAACCACAGGTACAGTTCAGAAGACTAGTGACCGCATGTTGCCTGTGGGAGACTCTCCAGAAAAAAAAATGATTATTCTCTCCAAATGGTTACCTGGCACAGGCTGAGATAAAATGGAAAAGTGACAAGAGAGCTTCTCTTCAGGGGGTTAAACAGTGCTGCAGGGACTAACTGTGAAATTTGGCCTGTACTGTGAAATTTGGCCTGTGTTATAATGACAACAGAAAATCTTAATTAAAATTCCATGAAAAACACTGAACTGGTGTTATAAAAATAAGACTGACAATCAAGTATCCTGACAGCAGTGAACCAAGGCTAATTTTATATATACTGGTATAATCTGAAGGAAACCTACATAGGCAACAAAGTCACTTGGCAATTCTTAACCTGCACACATACACACACCCCTCTTAAATGGTTGGAAGCATGGTCCTCTTGTAACCTCACACTATTGCTATCAGTTGTTTGCATCTGATTTATTATTTGACATCTGGGAATGACCTTATGCTTTGCGTATAGTAAACTACAGGACATGGAATCTTCAGGCTTGCCTTACATTTTAATTACAAACAAAGGCCCCTATTCTTATCATATTATTTCCACACATTTCTGGATCCATCTCCCATCAGAAAGGAATAGAGAAGACAGAGCTGAGAACAAACAAACTGACCACAACGTATCACTGAATGCCATTACAACAGTCTGTAGATTCCCCTTGTTGGTGTGCATTACTCACTTCAAATCACAGCAAATCCTTGGGGTGAAGGATCAAGATTTGGGGAGTGGAGGGGGAGATGGATGGGAAGAAGAAGAGGCTTGTTATTCACAGACCCTCAGGTGCAAGAGCTTCATTTCAGGTTGTCATAATTTAGATAAGCACTTCAATGTACATAAAAAGTCCTGGGGCAAATCCATCCCTGATAGCCTCAGGAATGAGAATGGATGCAAATTATTTGTGCATATTTATCTCTTTTTTTTTTTTTTTCCCAAAACTGCCTTAAACCGGCACAGCTCCAGGCAATGGTGACAGCAGTGAGTTTCAACACAACCAGTTGCTCTCCCCTGAAGTAAGGATTCATCCTGGTGGCTGGCACTCCACCAGGCTGCTTCTCCTCAGGAGAGAGCCACACCACAGCAGAGAGTGAAGGGAATAGGTAAAACATCTTGAAAAAGGGTATGAAAGAGAAAAGAGAAGCTGAAAAGTTACAAGAGATGAGAAGACTGAGGGAAAAGGAAGGATGAGAAAACAGAACAAAGGAAGACAGGAAAAAAAAGAAAAAGAAAGTACACAAAAGAGGGACAGGCAGATTTTTATCTTTGCCTCCTTTTCTCTCAAAATTCTGCATTTTTCTACATCTACATTTTTTCTGCATCTATTCATACCCTACATAAAAAGAAACTGATCCTTAAAGACAAAGGAAACTGAAATGTAATATATCTTAAATTATTCCTGTTACCATCTGTTAGCATTAGCAGCCTGGGCTTCTGTCTGTTTCTTCTTTGTTACTTTACACAGTTACAATAAGGATTCCTCTAAATTACAAATTTGAACTCAGAGTTTCAGAATCAGCATCTACAAAAGGAAAAAAATGAATCCTCCTTTTTAAAAACAGACATTGCAGTTATCACTTGGAAAGAATGCATGCTCATCAAATAAAGCCTGTATTAAAACACACCACTTTGTCCCACTAGTAACTTGCTGAAAAAAATTCAGAAGCACAAAGCACGGCTTCAGATGGACTCTCTAATCAGAATTCATCCAGCAGGCTCCACAGTTACAGGCTTTTTATAACTCACGTTCTGTCAAGAACAGAACAAGCCCACTGGAGATTCAAACAGTTCTGGACCATCAGCACTTGTGGGAGAGCCAAAGGAATGTACTCAGCTGAAAAATGTTCAGTGTAACATGTGTTCATGTACAAATTGAGAGTCTATTTTTTGAGAAAAATTAAGAACAAGTTTTTTCACTAGAATTATAGAATCTTTTTCTTCAATTGACATATAAAGACGTAACTAAAAGGCCTGATTTTCAAAAGTGGAGGCCTGTGCTTTTGAAAAAGTCTAGTTTTTAAAGAAGAACCCTCTGTTGGGAAGAGGGGTGGCTGACTCATTTATACTTGTGAGCTCTTAAGTTATTCTGAATCACTGCCTTTGAAGGTTAAACAAAGAAACAGGAACAGGAAAGGATAAGGATATAGTTTCTACTTCTGTTGCTTCTTTTAGGGGAAAAAAAGCTCGAGCAAAGAATATGACATGTAGACACCATCATAACATGAAGTGCTCTGAAATTCAGTAAATGCTCTTATAGCATCATTTCTAACTTGCCTTGGCCATAATTGTTAAATGAGAAGCCTTATCTGGCTTAGCTTAGGCCAATTTCTCAGAAGATGGAAGCCAAAGGTAAATTGACAAAAAAAAAAAAAAAAAAAAGAGTCAATTAAGAATAAAGAGAGGAAGAAAAACACATCTTATGGAAGTAGTAAAAGCATTAAGATCGTGTTTCACATGGTTCTCAAGCACTGGTTTCTTTTGATTCCCTTTCCTTACTTGAACTGTCATGACAACAATACGGGAAAAAAAAATCAAAAAGTAAGAAAAAGCAATAAACATATCAAATTACAGAAGATTTATAGATCCTTGTTTATCTATCCTTATCTGGAAGGTTTACTGTGTGCTTTAATTACATTTAGGATTTTATAAACAATAATTATAATAACCTCTCTATGAAGATAATAATTTTATTATCTTCATTTTTCTGTACTTGGGAAGCTGAGGCAGAAGGATTAAATGAAGTGTAAGTAATGTGAAGTACAGGTGTTCACCAATCTTGTTCCAGCTATTCAGCATTAAGTATCCACACTGGAAAACGTCAAGATCATTGACTCATCAAAAATTAGAAGAGGAGTTCAGAGCTTCGAGTTGTTACCAGTGCCTTTGTCCATTCCATTATGCCAAGTCTCCTGCTGCTGGGATAGGCTTTCTGATGGTCTGAAGTCCTGCTGACTTGTTCCTCGGTAGAAGAGCTGGCTCAGCTGAAGTAAGCTGCTTGGCAGAGAATTTGCAGTGACTGAAGTCTAAATCGATTATAGGTTGAGTAACGGAGATGGTCAGAAAAGTCTGAGGAAAAGGTTCCTCATCAGCATTTACCAATTTGTCAAAATTGGAAATTTCCACAGTGGCAATTCAATTTTGAATGAGTTCCTTTGGACTGCTGCTTGCCAGGCAGTTTTCAAAATTTCTCTGCTTTCTTCAAATGTCCCTTCTCAGCTGCCTGCACCTCTGAAGGGGTACACAAGGTTCTAGTGTCTGTGATGTGGGGTAGCTAGACATGCAGGGTTGGGTACCCCGAGAGCTCTCTCTTTCCTGGAGAACTTTGAGGCAGGATTATCGTTCTTGAAAGAATTTTTCTGAATACTCCTCAAATTTGAGAACGATCTGTGTTTTGCTCATTCCTTCTCTCCTCTGACAAGAATAATCTACAATCCTTTCTGTGCATAGTAGCAACGAAACATGCATGGCTCATTCTAGATATGTTTAAAAGAAGAGAAGAAAGGAGTGTGATCATTGTGAAGTCTTCAGAGTGGACATCAGCAAGGTTCTAAATGTTTGTTTGCATGAAGCTGGCTATATTATCCATTAATGTGTTAGGGCTATCTTCACAAGAAAACAGGCTAGTAGATTGGGTTGGACTGGTTTTTATTATTTAATTTGGATTTTCATTCAATAAAACTGTAAATTTGGGGTTTGGGCAGCTAAAATAAGTATCCTTGCTGAGACAGAGCTTTTAAAATATACATATGCAGCTCTAATGCATAGCATGAAATAATTTCTTACAAACATTATTTTAAATGTAGACTAAATAGCACCCAGGAGAACACTGGAAGGCTGTAACTGAAAGGCTGCTACAGCATGCAAAAAATGTGAAAATAAAATACTGTTCTTTAATTATGTCGACAAAAAAATAAAAAAGGAGGTCAAGTTGCAGTGCTGTGGGAGCCTTAGCTGAGGATTTCTGAGTTTTTGTGGAAATGCTGTCAAAAGCTTGATGTTACTTTAATTATTTTGCTATAAAAAATTATTTAACTGGAATTGACATTGTTCTGACATTGTAATATGGTCTCTAAGGGCATGCTTGGCAATGTTGCCCAAAGGCTTTGAAATTGTCATTCATAATACAAGTCAGGAATTGCACAGGTGAAACAGCCAGGGTCTTAATCCATCAAAGGCTGTTCCAGCTCAACATGCTGCCCTTATCTGACAAGCTCCTTAGTGTGTCTGTTGACAGCTCAAGACACTCTCTGGCTGGCAGGGAATGGGGATCAGAGGAGGTCAGGAGACGTGGAGCCATAAGAGCAGCAAAACCCATAGGAATGCAGATATTTGAAAATACTGCTCTGCCAGTTCTTCTTTATGTTTGGTTTTGGTGCTTTATGCGACAGTTTTATCTATCCAGCTATTCAGCATCTTCATTCCTTATCCACTGCTAAATCACAACAGTTTCAAAGCCACATGTGCCTACATAAATAAACTTCCAATTTGTAAATTAAAGCCAACTGTGAGAAGAAACTAATTTACTTCCCTCCTTGACAGCAGTGCTTCATTTCCAATAGCCTCACTCTATCCTTCGTCTATTGGCAAGACAATTTCTTAATATGAACCATAAGTAAAATTATCTTTCAAATCTCCACCTTTAATGAAGCATATGTAGAGTAAGCTTACCAGTAAGATCTAGTAATACCTGTAAGTGTTACTGTTAACAGTTGCTCTTTTGATTCACTTTGGTTTAAATGAGACCTGAATCAGGAACTCGATCTCTCACAGTGTCAACTGAAACAAGAATATATTCCGGAGAAAATACTCTGGAGGAAGATGCAGGAATTGAAAGCCAGTAGGCTAACAGACCCCAACTGATTTCCCTCTGAAGAGCTAATATCTATTAACAGATATTATATCATATTCTAATTAGATAGCTCCATGAAAAGACTATCAGAGGTCCACCAAAGGCCTACACAGAACTCATGAAGCAATACCGTACTCTTGAAATAAATAACATTATGTCACTTAGACTAACTGAATGCCTGATCCTGTGTATAAGACAAATCTGCAACTGGAATTTTTTATTTCAGAAAAGTGGTATTTATTATTCTGAAATTGCAGGAAAGTATAAAGTTGAGAGAGAAATTACTGTAATACAAAACTTCAGTTAAAAGTTGGTGTGTCTTTAGGGTCGAGTGGGACACTTTGACCATTAAAAAACCACACATTAAGCTAGAAAAAAGATTATTAGCTTAACTGTCAACACCCTTTTCTTCTGTAGCAAAGATAAGACTTGGTAAAACATTTTCAGATATGTTTTTAGCTGAGCTAACATCTTTTTTAGGTATAGGTTACCCACAAAATGTGCACAGAATGAAATGCAGGCATATCTGCAGCTCAAATAATGTCATATATCTCCACAGTCATTTAATTACTCAGATTTGCTCTGTACGTAAAACACACTGGTTCAAACTATAAGAGCACTTCTTCCAGTTAGCAAACAGAAAATTTAAAAGTTCTCTCTGTGCTGAGTGTTACATTTACACATTACTAAGACAATTTTCACATGCATATGACATCTTTGTGATTTAACTGTCACTCAAATAAGTAAAGAGTGCAGATCACATACACAAACGTTATCTTTACTACTTTTTTTTCTCTCTCTCCCTCTACCAAGAAACCTTTAATTTGCAGACCTTCTTACTTCAGGTAACAAAATTAAACACATTTCCAAAGGGTCCAAGAGTCTTGGATACAAGTGACATTTGAGGCACAGTTTCCTCCACAAGTTTGAGAAAGTCGCTCAAGGGTAGGGCTAAAGACTGGTTCTGGTGCCCAGTTATCTCTTTAAGTATATTGGACAAGCTCCACAAAGTTATTTAAGCTCCAAGTTTCCACTTAAATCAATAAAAGTTAATCTGAATGTCTCTGTGGTCCAGATTATAATGACTAAATTTTGCACTTACATTTGTCTGAATCCCTTTTAGTCCCAAATTCCTGTCTAACATTGTCAGTACCTAAAATTCCCTGGCTGCTTAAATTTCCACCTTAAGGCAAAAATACCCTGATACTGCCAAGCAGCTTAAAGAACTGGCTTTCAACCAAGTCCCAACGAGTTCCTCAAACTATAAATAATTACAAATGTACTGGGCCAGAAAGACTTTGAGAGAGAAAGCAAGAAAACAAGCAAGAGACCAATTCCACAGCCTAGCAGTACTCATGGGATGTAGCAGACACAAATTGAAGTCTCTGCTCAATATCTAATTATTTACACAAAGCAGAACAGTCCTTCCAAAGACTGAGGAAGCATGCCCTATCTTAGAAAATTCATCTTTGTGGTCACGACAGACCCTGACACACAGTAACTGGAGTTCACGTCTCTGCCTTAGATCCGAGCACGCACTTGACATGAGGTGCTGCCTCTCACACAAGTTTCCATTATCCGGGGCTATCAGCTACTCTGACAGCTCTTTTCAGGAAAGGAGGAACAGCATGAGCTCTGGAGTGGGCACACCACTGTGAACAGATGAAGTGGAGACCGGTAATATTTTCCCACCCAAGCTTGGATGTTTCACCTGTGTTGGTGAGAAAACGCTTGAGCTGCATGCCTCTCTTCAGCATTTCTTGATAAGTTCGCTTGACAGATCCCCACTCAGTTTATTGACTTTATGAACTGCTTTTGCATAAAATTAAGGCTATGCCCACACCATTTCCGAGGTGTGCCAACACGCCTAGCTTTCCCCATGTTCCACAAAGACCTGACTGTTTAAAGCAATGAATTCCACTATACGTGGGGTCCAGGAGACGTAGGCGCTGCCAAACCTAAGCCTTCAGTCTGTATGGGTCTGATTGGCCAAATACTGTGATTAGCTTTACAGTCCAGCAATACAAAACGCAGGTTTCAGTCCATGTTCTGACACATATGAAAACATCCACATCTTCAGTGGAAGAAACTACTCTCCCAGAACGATCAAAAGCCTTGTGTCAAGTTAACAGAGTCGGAAAGTGGGAGACACGGATTCAGATACCTTGTACAAATCAGGTAGAGAACAAATAAGAAGTTTAAGCTAGAACATACTTCATCCCTGATGAGAAGGCTACAGTACTGACTGGTGCAGCCCATATCACATCGGGCTAATCAAGCAACCAGTGTCTAGCTTGAATCCTGATGGTACTTAAACACATGAGAGAGTTTGAAGCAACTCAGAAGTGCATAACTTAATTGGTTCTTTGCATGGAGAAAAGACATGTAGATACTCTCAGTCATTACCTCTGGACTTCATAGAATTTTGGCACCTCAAGCCAGTCTCAGAGGTATCAATTGCCAAGAGATGAAGACAGCAATTACTTAACCTAGATATCTTTCTGAATTTTTTTCCTATCTTTAAAACAAAGTATTCCTCCAATTTACAGGTTCATTGCAAAGATATTCATACAACATGGATGCTTTAGTTGCATAAACATTTGAGACAACTGAGTAATTATAAACAGTAGTCTTGACTACAGTTCAATTAACAAAGGGAGAAACAAAATGTTGAAAATAGGAATAAGGAGGAATGAATTAAATCATTGGGAAGGGCAATCTAAACACATGGGTAATATGAAATCTGTTCCCATAAAGCCAGAGTACTGTGAAATCCACCGAATCTCAATTTGTTCCCTTTTCATTACTCTCACACACCAAGAAAAAAGGAAAAAGAATTAAATAGCATTCAGCTCTAAAATAAACAACAAATGTGAGTAATTTTTAGTTGGAGTTGCACAAAATGTTCAATAAAAACATGAAAATGAAAACGTAGTTGAGTTTGGCTGGAAGAAATGAGATCTTACTGAGAGGGGTTACTTAAAAGGTTGAAGTAAAATGAACTTAGCTAACACACAACACATTTGGCAGCAAACCAAAACTACATGGCATTCAAATGAAAAATAAAACATCAGCAATAAACCTTATCCCTTCAGACACTACAGCTTCCATCAGGATGCAAAGAGATTGTGTATAATAACCAGGCTGAGTAACAAATGGGACTACTGCATTGTTTAGATCAACTGGATGAGCATGATAAAGCTAAAATGAACCAGACTGCCCCAACACTGTCTGAAGAATGAGACAGAGGAAGACAAAGAGAACAAGAGCACTCAAGTCTGGAAATGGAAGGGAGCAGACTGATAAAGTGGAGCACTAATTATTTGGACTGACCTGAATCAGTGTCATCACACAAATATGGATGGGAGAGTCATTATTCCCATGCAACCATATTTCCACCTAATCTGCTTAGAGGCTTGTGCTATTAGAAAGGAACTATAACATGCAGGTAAGGCAGAAAAAATTCCCCAAATTATTTTAGAAACTTATATTCAGAAGTCTTTCTCTCTCTTCTTTATTTTTAATATATTATTTAATATATAACTATTATAAATATTTATATATATTTATATAAATATAATATAAATATTATATATAAAATATATAAATAAAATAATAAATTATTTTTAAAATAAAAAAATATTTTAAATATTTTTAATTTTATGACCTCAGTGCTTAGAGTCATGGAATACCCTGTCAAATTCTCCTGCACTACCCTTCTAAGCTAATTTCAGGTTTAACCTCTGTGCTGTATTCCAAGTCGCATGTATAAATCATCCCATTTGATACACTCGCTCTACCAGCTCTGTACTCCAGAACATATCTCCCCATAACAGCATTATCATTTTAGAAAAGCAGCAGCTTCAAGTTTCTCTTTACAGTCATGAAGTTGCCAAGTCTGGGCTTCTTAAGATATGCCTTTATTGCACAGTGGCTCCTGACTCACTTGACTTCAGTTGCCAGCTTATTTGCTTGTTCATCTCCTCTTACACAGGCCCCGGTGCTTTTCTAACCAAGTCTTCAGGTTAGATTTCAGGAGCCCCTTTGGCTTACACCGGTAAACATGTCAACTTGCCGGTAAAGGCACAAGTTAGGACAGCCCATTCTCCTTCAGTACCTTCCTGCATACCAAATATTAAAAAAAATCCAAATTCTCATAATCTCCTGGAAGAAAACCAGAGGTTAAAGTCCTTCCACATCATGGACATGTGAAATGGCTGCAGAACTCACACTGGCATGACCAAGGAACTGTGATAATACATACAGAACACATAAAGGATTTCACCCTTTGGCTTCACACTATTTTTTCTAAGCCAAAACAGACACTGTCACAGCACTTATTACCCTAGTTAATTATTTAATGAAGATTTGGGTAGCATGCCAGAACCCACTGAAGTCAGTGAAAAAGGCTTCCTCCTGGTGCTGGCCAGCTTCAGAGGAAGCCTTTCAAGAATGTCTGTCTCTGTGGTCAGCCATGGCAAAAAGAGCTGGTACCCTGGAGCTGACAGAAACCACACATGCTGTGGCAAACGCTCGCTGTCACCAGAGGTCAGCACCTTCCTGAAGCTTGCTGTTATCAGAGCAAAGTATGAAATTCACATCTTCCCAAGTCCCAACGGCTGATGGAGCTCCTCCAGAGATCAACAGACTCAAGAAAGCATTGAAAATGATGATCCTTTCGGATAGACTAATTTTACTGTCTGTGTATAGTGAGTGCCTGGTTACTAAAGTCCTGGATTGTACAGTCATTAAAAATGGAACTACAGTTCTTTTATCTTTTGCTAGCCTTGTACTTTGCATTCAAGCATGACATGAACCAATGGCAGAAAAAGGTAGTGCCTTTATTTAATAGAGCTGTGTACTAGCAGGCACTCTTAATGCATTTTTTGCAGCAGGAGCCTCGAATATATTTTTAATAGGTAATGCTGTATGAAATTCTGTAATAGCATTTCAGAAGATTGTGACACACTGTCAAAAAAACTAGACAGCATTCTAATCCTTCTATCAACCAGCCAGCAGTTCCTATTTTAAGCCAGGTGAAATAACTATGAAGTACAGGAAATTAATGTTTATCCAGACTACTCTAATATTCTCAAAAAAGCTAGCATGGATTACTAAGATCAGCTGGAGACTGCATGTATGTTAACACCCTAAATACTCAGGATGCATAAGAACAGGTAGGCACACTTTTTTCTTTACACCTCCTTGATCCCCAGGGTTGCTGAAATGCAGGGAAAAGAGGAAGAGAGTATGAGGTTTGAGACACAACAGAAATCAGACTGGTTGCCAAGCTCCTTTTTTTTAAATTCTTAACATTTTTTTGTTTGCCAGGACAACCCATGGGATGGTCGTGGATAATAAGCTTCTTCCTAAGCAGGTGTCCTGACAAACCAGTTCATGGCTTGATCCAACAGAGAATCATATTAATACTTAAATCAAACAAGTACTCCCCAAAAGAGCAAAAAATAATAACATGGACAGTAATGGGGTAATCTTTTTTAAATCCCACTCTAACATGTTACTGAGTTGTCAGTTATTCTTCTGTTATATAGTTAATAATAATAATAAAAAAAAAAGTCTTCGATTAAGGATGTGTAACGTGCCTACAAGAAGTGTGCTGTAGCACTCAAAAGTCCCACAGCTGAGTCACTTAATGTCTCCAAGCTACTTCTTAGACAGCAGTGTTTCCCAGAATCTCCTCTAAAACATACTCCCAGGACACTCCCAGAGCCTGGATTAAGCAGCCTCAAATTTGTCTTTTATGGTTGCCTGTGACAAGAGAACTCTCCTCTGGCTGTCCATGGGACTTTCAGAACCCATCACACTTCTATATGTTGAAAGGCTATATATTTGTGACAAGAATCTGCTTTTAAGTATTAAATTAACAGCATTTTTTTTTTTTTTACAGGTAGAAAATACAAAACAGTATATGTTTTTTCTTTGAAACAATGCCTAATACGAGTTTAATTAGAATCCAGTTTCTTAAAGTGCATATTCTTCTAAGCAGATACTATGGCTTTGTGAAAATGCAGACAGCATCTACTACAGAATATTATTTTAAAATAATCAGTTATTTTATAAATAGATATGCAGTAGCAAACAAGATCATCTGTTCATTTTTTTTATGGTCAACTAAAGACAAAATGCCTGGTACAAAAATATTCTCTGACAGCCGTTAGCACCCAGCAGATGGAAAGGGATTTTTAAGGTTGTGACCATTCCCTTATATCAAACAACAGGCATTTATATTACTTCCTTCTCATCTTTATTTATTTAGTTAGTTTTCCAGAAGGAAATATCTTCCCTTTTGTTCAGATACCGCACAAGGCAATGCAGTACCAAGTTCACATTTAAAGATCTAGTAGAAAAAAGTCCACTGTTTGATACTCAATTAACAGTTTGGACACTGATAAGGACAGTCTGTGAAATGCCACAGCATGCCCTCAGGATGGCAGAGGCATTTTATCAACACCACATTGAATCTAAGGCTCAAACTCCTGTTTTTCATCATTTATATACTCCACACTACAACTGCTCCTCAGCTTCCTCTCACCCAGAGGGACTTCATTCCTCATTGCCCAAGCCTATAAACTGTGAAAAATATAAATTGCTTCAAATAATGAGAATAAAAAGGCATCTGCAGTAGACTTTAGACTTCAGGCAGAAGGAAATACCTAGAAAATTAGGGTGGTGTATTCAGGACAGGAATTGTCCCTTCAACCCACCTCTGAATTCTTAGAGATAACTGCAGACTCTCCTTCTCCTTCCCTTCTCTTTCTGCTCTGTTGTTGTGCCAAAAGGCTCACATACTTGAGGGAATGGAAAAGGATGGCTCAAATCACTCCCAGTCTCCTGATACAAGCAGTCTGAAGAACCTATTATCTTAGGACAACTGAGAATGGACACAAGAAAGAAAAAGCAAGGAATGTGTTGGGAGACAATTACCTCTCTTGGATGAGAGAATCAGCACCAAGCAATAGAGACCAACAAAGAGGAGAACGAATGAAGGGGTAACCTTTCAGTCAGAAGATACATTGCTTTTCGGGAATTCAGGTATTTAAGGGATGAAGAGCATGCAATTTTTAAAATTAAAATAGAAGAAGGAATAAACACAGATAGATAACTCCAGGAAACTACATTCACATGAAAGATCGCAAATACAAGCTATAAACACTTCAAGAAAAAAAAAAATTAGGAGCTTCAAATTAGAAGTCATCTTTCCAGGTGGAATATGTCTTCCGTATAAACCTCTCCACTCAAGTCAATTCTGTGTTAGAAATTATGTGACCTGTGAAACAGCACCGTACTGGGCTTGGAGACATGGATCTGTTCTGTTACCAATGGTGAATCATACCTCCCGGTTACTTCACCCTCATGTACCTGATGTATTTATTCAGATATAAAAGTCCCCCTTTTTGCAAAGTACTCTGAGTTCTCTGATGCATTTTCAGTGTCATTATTGTGAGAAAAGCCATGACATATATATAATGGACATGTAGGTTTTACAGCATACATCAGTTTTTAACTGATTCTTCTTGAACTGTGTGTATCAGAACATAGTAAAGGTCAGTCATCCATAGCACTGAATTTGGATTGCAATCAACTCTATTAGTCATAACACTAAAAGATCACAAGATACTTAACCTACAGTTTGTAAAAAACCCAGATGAAGCAGATGGAAGATGGGGCATCCATGTTTTCCCCAAACCAGTTGCAGATTAGGATACATGATCTCTACCGATTCAACAAAAAAAAATGCAGATGCAGGCCCAAATATGCATGTATGGACGTTAAAAATAAATGTAATTTAGTCAGATGCAACTAAATCCGATCTCTGCAGCTACACAACTTTACTAAAATTTTTCATGTCCTCTGATGCACGCAATAATCCCAGGTAAGAGGGAAATTGATTTACACTGCTTTCACAGAGTTAACTGCTCTAATTACTAAATAGCCCTCAACATATGGCAAGGAATTATGGAATGTAAATCTAGAGCCATGTGCTACAAAGTAATCACACAAATAGCTCCCAAATAGCAACACCACTTCCAAAAGGTTAGCAGAGTCATACCTTCTTGGTATAAAATTTCAGAAAACTAATGCTGACATACTCTGTATTATAAAGCAAACTATTATTAGGATGACAGCGGTAAACAAAACTTCCTTTAGCTTGTGATTAATTTAATTCAAGCATTAACCTGAAAAAAACAGACATAAAAAGTGTTTAAAGATTAATCTTGGCATATTAAAGTGCTTTGATTCTTATCATTAAAATTTATTAGACTTTTGACAGTATTAATTCAAAATCTTCTGCTGATGCTTTAATTTAGCAGGCTGGTGAATTGTACAGCAACACAAAACATTATCCAATATATCCTCTATAGCTGCTTTTTGAGACAGATGACTCATTGTTGAAAAACATTAATGTCAGAAATTTAAATACACGCATATACCATAGTGATAAAACTGTTTATGTCATTCTACTTTCAAGTTTCCAAAGGGTATTTGACAAAAACTGTCATTCAGCTACCTTAATCTGCCAGTTGTTTAAAAGTGGACGATGTTTGGTATCACCATTTTGTCTCCCTCCATCACTCTCCATCTCTTCTGTCCTGCTCCTTCCCCTGTTCCCTGTTTATGGTGGTTTTTTACCTTGGTTTGTATTTCCCTAATGCTAGGTTACTGAAAAACAGTGGGATGTTCAACTTGGTATCTGTTTCTTGGAGTCTGTAGAAGCTACTGTTAGATACCACTAGTAGTCACTAATAAGAGCTACTAATACCAACAATTAATACAGACCCAAATACTGTAAAAAACAAAGTAGATGCAGTTTTAATGTACAGGCAACTACAGTGTCCTTCTGCATGATCCTTGTTGATAAAATACCTCTCTCTCTACACACTACTAATTCTAGAAATTGGATGCACTAGATTGTGCATTGAAAAGGTTACTGTTAAAAACAGTCACAAGATGGTGGCACTCCAGGAAAACAAAAGGAGGAACATTTAGTCAGATCTGTTTCTTCTGGCAGTACTCCTATCTCCGACCACTTAACACCACCAACAAAATTGTACTGGCACTAAAGGAGGGACATACAATCTGTTGGCAGAGAAGGATCTTTGCTTTCTACCTACCCAGGAGCCTGCCTTCACATCATTTCAGCCTCCCCAATCCAGTTTCACTAGATATGAAATCTTTCAGGCAGCTGAATGTAAGCAGCTGTACCTGGGAGAAGGGTAAGGTAAGTCTAGGTTTCACACCACACAAAAAAAAAAAAACACCAAACAAAATAAAAAAACAAACAAATAAAGGGAGAGGAAAAAAAAAAGAAAAAAAAAGTGAATTTAGGTAGCTGCATCTACATAGCGTGTCTGGTCTGGATTTGGGAAAAGCTACATTTAGACGGAGTGACATAAATTCATGGAATTTTGGTGAAAGAAGAGAGTTGGGCTTTTTCTAGAAGAATGTATGAAACGGGTATTTAGAAAGGAAAAAGGCAATTATGAAAACAGAAGAGGAAAATAGGAAGATGTCCATCAGGACACTTCAGAAGGGCAGGGTTTGGAGGTTCCTGGGTGCTTCCTGAGGAGCTGCTGAGCCCTAGGATACACAGTGTTGCACAGCTTTCCAGTTCCCTGTCCGCTGCCCATCTAATGATGACAAGGTAAACTGGGAATAATCCAATGAAATAAAGTCCCTCCCCTTTAAAATACTGTCTTTTCCCACATTTAACCCTTTTCAGGACTTCAGGTTTTGGTGACAGTACAAAAAATGTGGCTAGTCACTTGCAGCCATTAGTCAAGTCCCAGCTACTTCCAGATGCTAGGAAGTAGAGGGAAAAGACCATAAAAAAAGATACGTCCTTTATATTTTTCCAGACCTTTCCTATTTACCCCAAATCTTGTATTCATCACAGTGGATTGTTTATGAATAATAAGCTCCAGAGTTGTACAACACTGTTCATTCTGCTGTCCTTAGGCAGTAGAAAACTTTCATTTACAGAAGTATTTTGATTAGCTTTATCTTCCAGAATTGACATTCTAAATTTATTTTTTTCACAGTTGCCAATTAAGATGGAAAACTTCAGCTATTATTTCAGTGTCTGGCTGGTTGCAAGTCACAGAATCTTAGAATAACTGAGTTTAAAAAGCACCCTTTGGAAGGTCCGAAGCTGAGCCAGCTCTGAAGACAGATCAGGTTGCCCAGGTCATGACAAATTTTAAATGTCTCCACAAAGATGGACGCTCCACCACTTCTCTGAGCAACCATTACCCCTGCAATTGTGTTGAAAATCACTATCATTGGTCTAATACTTATGAGCTTCCCTAGTAAAGCTGAAGAGGGGAAAAAAATGTAGTATTTCTTCTTTTTTTTTAATCATAGGTCTCATAAATAAAGGTAGTATTGTTCCATTGTTTTCACCACAGTCAGGCCTTGAATGGAGTAGAAGCCTGTTATGCAGATTATAAATACATATTAAGAGGTATGTCTCATGGCAGCTTTTATTTATGGGGTGTTAAAATACAGAAAATATACTTAAATATATATTAAACATATATTTGCCATTAGGGGCTGCAAGAACTAAGGTTAAAAAACCCAACCTTTTCTACACAAAGAAGCTGAAGGAGTTTCCATTAAAAATAAAATGTCAAAACTTGTGAATGAATTGTCTTGAAAGTCATGTGTGACTACTTGTTTAAATATTGGTTGCTGTCACATGAGCAGAAATCAATATCACTAGAACAATGATGCCTACTCATATCACAGTATGATCTAACCACTATTTTTTCTTAAATCTAACATACTCCTAAGGTCCATTTTTCCAGCTCTGTGAAGGATGATGTATTCCAAGTATTGTCTGTGTCCTATATATCTAAACCCAAGAATTCCAAGAGCATCTATGCTTTTATTAACTGCTGGTTTAATAGTTCTTCAACAAAACTTAATACCTTTAGTTGATTACACAATTGAATCAGAGATTTCTATGGCTTCCTTCTTACATTCTTTACTTAGCACTCTTTTTTTTGGTGTACCTTATTAAAGAAAAGATTTTAAATGTAACTTTCTGTGTGTCTCATACAAAGAATTTGTGAAACTGAGTAAACTATGGTTACATCACAGCAGTAAACACTAAAGGACTTCCCTGATACTGTTTATAAGCACACCTTTTAGAGTAACCCAGAATACTATTAAATTTGTATTACAAAACGTGTCTTTGTTGCTACAGAACAACTAACATTTTTTTCATTGTAAGCAACATATACATTGATTTCTACATTTTAAATTCACTTTTTTGCTTGGTTAAAATCCACTGCTAAAAATCCATGAAATCCATTAAAATCCCCCAAAGATACCCTGGATGAATTTCTAATGCGCTTAAATATTTCTGAAAACGTTTCGGAGTTAGATTATTTAAATAATAATTATATTTCCAATTCAGGTGGCATTACACAAATTGTATCATTTCACAAGGGTAATAAAAATTTTGGAACTGTAATATTGCAGTCCTTTGGTAGTTGGCTATTAAAAACAGTCAGCCTGAGTGAGAAGCAGCTCTATGTTTCAGGTAGCAAACTCATTGCAAGATTTATGTAACATGATAAAGGCCTCAGTGGGAAGCAGTCAACAGCAGAATACCTTGGATATCAGCAAGGCCACTACTTTTCAACCAGTTTCTAAATAACCCAGAATAAATGTAACGCTGGAAAAGGACGATGTTTGTCTTAGCCCATCAGATCTGGCTGAAAAATTAAACCATCCCATCAGTCTGACTTACAACGAGCTCCAACGAGCTCCACAGAAATCTGCAGTATCTGCTTTCACCTCCTCCTTGTAGCTGTGATAAAAGTAAGCAAAGCCTTAATTCAGCCTTGGTGTCATCAGCAGTATTTCTAGCATTAGAAGCAAATGCTGATGCTTTGCCAGGAAAAAAAAACACCCACAAATGAACTGAATATACATGTTCAGTGAACTGGGAGATCCTCCCAGACAAGCTCCTTTATAGGCATATAAACTTTACAGTAAAGTACTCAGATTTTTGTTAACTGTTGTGAAACATAGCATTTTGCAACTTTGCAGAGTTCAACACTTTCCCTGATTGCAATACTCTGCACAGCTGTAACATTGATTTTTTTTTTCCTTTATATCTTCACTATTGACTTATCCACAGGCTTTCAATCAATCAACCAATAAATATATAAATAAATAAGCTTTGTTTAGCTCCTCAGCCACTATCCTATCCTACATCATTTTTACTGGTTTCTTCTTCAGTATCACAATAATTTCTGAGGGTTTTTTTATCCTTCCACTTTCCTAATGATTCATTCCCTAGAATGCTTATAGCTACTGAGTTAGTCCTGTTCTTGGATTTTAGCACCATCTGCATGCCCTGGATAACTAATTAAATGAGATTTTCATATCCTCCTCTCTATTGCTTCTCCATTTTTTACAAGGGATGCTTTTTGCCAATATGTATTATCCACAGCTCTACCATAAATTAATCTGAGGTTCTCGCTGACTCCTCTGAAAGCACTATTATGGCCAGATTCCATGTGACCCTTCCAGCTCTGCCCAAGAAAGAGGACACAATAGTTTGCTCCTTTGTATCCCGGCATAACTACATAGATAGCAGGCTTTCAGAAAATGCAAGAGCTGCTCTGAATTTCTCTGCACCAGCACTGGCAGGGAGACATTACCATTTCCAAAAGACGAAGCTGGAGCAAAGAAGGGCCAAGGAAGCAACCAGAACTGAGCTGGGGAGCTGCACTTTTTTTCCTTTAAAAAGAGTGGTGAAAACTTTCCTGTAGTGATTTGGAGCAAAAATAGTTGAAGGACCTTCTTTTAGGATACTCTGAATGTGTTTCAAGCATGGTGAGGCTGACAAACACCACTAAGTTCTGAACATCCAGCTAGTGCTACAAATTCTTCTAAAGCTGATTAAAAACTCTGAGTCACAGACATAGATAAATATACTGCCCTAAGTTTAACATATTCTGGCTTATCAGCATATGATCACGGCCTTGTTTCCTGGCAACTAAAGACATACAAGTCTCTGATAAACACATTTGCACACACATATACATATATATATGTCTGTATATATACAGGGGGGTTTATCTGGAGGGGGGATCTGGAGATCTGGATCTGGAGGGGGGAAAAAAATTGTTTTCTGTGAAGAAATGTTTTTTCCTTTTTAGCTGATATCAGTGAACACATCATCACAGAGTCTGATACTCTACACTACTACACCGGTTCTGAGCAATAATATACCCAGTGCTTCAAAGGTGAATGATCACACCCCCAAGCACTCACTGCTCACCATCTCTCTGGTAGCAATAAACAGCAATACTCATCTCCATTCTCTTCAGTTTTCCTGCTGAATTTATTTACAAAACGTGAAGAAAAGGTTTGGACACGTCTATTAAGTGAAATGCAATGGAGATTCCTGTTTAAAGTAAACAGAACATCTTAAAGTAACCTTGAATCAGAGATGGATCTTTCAAAATGGAACTACAGTGGTATTTAGTTTTCACCTACTTACTGTCTGATCTCCTTCTTTTTTTTAATAACCAACCTTCACCTCTTTGGTTACAAGGAGAATGCCATTCTGAAGCTGGTGAGACTGATCACAGTTTATGGAGAGATGCTCAAATTGTATAAATTTACATAGCTCTTTTCGATGTAATAAGGCAGTTGAAAATCTGGTCTTTAGGCTACGAAGTCCAGTCTTCTGTCCTTGTAACTTCCCTTGGTTTTTTTTTTTTTTCAAGATTTAAATTTAAATTTTCTAAGTCTTGTATTCAATTATATTTGATAAGTTTGGGAGAGCAGAACAGACACAAGTTCTGTAGCTGCTGGAAACGAGCAATTTCAAACGTGGGAAAGCAGAGCAGGCTGAATAGCTTATGGAGATGGTAAGACTACTGAAGTATCCAACATAATATCAAAATCCTAGCACCATGTCCATTCCTTCTCCCTTCCTTCCTCTTTTTCATCTTTACAAAGAAGCTACTATTTTAAAAAATATCAATGTTTTTGCTGTTAGATCTACTACACGAGAACAACATATTAAAAGAGGGGTTACCTTAACCTATGCCCCTTTTTCCTTTAATCATGTCTGCCCATGGGGCAGAGGCAAGCAGACAGAGCAGACAGATAATTCAACCCCCTCCCAATTTGAATACAGCTGTAACTCAGCTTCAGTATTCTGTTGTCTCATTATTTGAAGATCTAAATTCTGTTTTGGTCCCTTGCTTAGCTTTAGTGTCCATGGTTTTGTGGATTTCTTTTTCTATATGCTAATAAAAAAATCAAAGGATTTATGGAAAAGTGCTACCTGAAGCGTCTTGCAAACATTACAGCAAATAAATAGAAGAAAATACCTACATGATCTTGAAGAAAAACATAAATAATAAAACTCTTTATGACTTGTCATTTGCATGTCTGTATTTCATACAAATTAGTGCTAATGACATAGGGAATTTATTTTGAAACCAAACTTGCCATTTATTTTGATGTCTAAACAAAAATGGCATGGAGTGTTTGGGTAAAATGGCTCATGTCTGAACGGAAAGTGCAGTCAAGAGTGTTCCAGCTGCAATCCTGTACTTAGCATAAAATGAGTACAGAGAAAAATTTCTCTCCCCTTGAATACCCTCATGCCTATCCATATCAACTGACTAGGTCAGGGTATTATCTCAGTCATATGAGATGGCTCTGGCTTCAGGGCACAGCGCAGTGTCTTCTTTTGCCTGCCCACACCCATTTTGCAGGCTATTTCATCATTATTGTGTTCATACATCCTTCAAGGATCCCAGCTGCTAGGACAGTCAATAGCCAACAGCCAAAACCTGTTTATACAACAGAGCTACATCACCAGTAAATGTTAAAGCTGCCTCAACAGTCAATAGAAAAAAGTACTCAGTTCTGAAATGTATCAATATATCAGTAAAGCATCAAGTTACATACAGTAAGTTCTCACACCAAGTCTCCCAGTAAAGTTAATTCTAAGTCTATCCCTAAATTCAAGAACAAATTTGCAAACGTTCCTTAGTTGAATTCATATACAGTCTTGGAAGGAGCCTGTACATGTTGTTGGTGAATAGCTAGCTAAAATGCTAGTGTTAAGCTAACACTTTTCATTATTAAAAATATTTTTGAGATGAATACTTCTTTACAATGAGCTGAATTTCTTGCTGCAAGACATCTCTGAAAATGTCTTTCACCACAGGTGAAGGTGGGCTGGTGAACAAGGCTTGCTTTCAGAGGACTTTAAAAGAATCCATCTCAGACCCTGCTCTGTTTGTGTTGTAGCACATGTTAGGCCAGATTGCGATCTCCGTCATAGTAGCGTAGCAGGATAATGCAAGCTGCTGTGCCAAAGTAAATGCTCGACTGGTTTCAACTGAATTATTTCAGATTCATGTAAAAGCAAGTGGAAGAGAACCGAGACGGAATATATTAAATTAATGACATGTGGCATGGTCAAAATGCAGTAGTCTATGCAAAAACACTTTTAGAAACTCTCAGGAATCATGAGGCACATAGTGTTTAAAAAAAAAAAAAAGGTGTATGATTTCAATATTTCTTTTCAAATTATAGGTTAATAGAGTAAAAGGAATAAAGTGCTACAGAATTCCTGAAATATGAAACTCCATAATTACTAAGCATTTTGTACAAAAGCATTGTTTGGTATTTTTCCTACCACAGATTATCACAACTGGCTTTTACAAGCTTTCTCATAAACTGTAAGAATCCGTCCATCCACAACTGAAGTATTCTTGCAGATTAAGATTAATGTATCATGAATCATCACGGTTTAATATGCATGACACAGTTTCATTTCACACATGTTCTGCATGGGTTGATTGCCATGTATGCCAATATCAAACAGATGTTAATTCTTTGATTTTTATGCTCCCAGAGTATACTTTAATTACCTAGGAGGCTTGGCAAAGAAAAAGAGGGATTTATTTTGAAATAGATTTAATAGAAAATCTAAAATAAAAATCTGTTTGAAAAATATTTTTTTGAAATTCATATTTTTGGCAATATAAATTTTAATATTGAAAAGAATACATGATATGAAAAGGAACTGCAGACTACTCTCATTGACTAGCACATTCCTTTTTGTAAACAAGAGAAGGATTTTTCATTACTTTTCTAATAAATCCCATGATTTTATAAGCCCTGCCAATTAAATACCAGCTTTGTGATATGAAATGTTTCTCCAAGTCACCTGCTAGGCACTGTATGTTTATACTATGTCTAAATTTTTAAATTTGGGCATTTTGCAAAAAAATCGAATCTCCATGTAAAACATCACTATATAAATTCTCACATCAATAGTGCTCTATGTCTCACTTTATGGATCATCTAAATTAAAAAGCCTTTAAATATAAAATATTTCAGAAGTCTCCACTTGTACAGAAGCCAGAAACGGAAATGAAAAGATAACCTAAGTTAAGATTAATGTATAATGAGAAAGCTGCTTCCAACCAGCGCCAGCTCCCACTTTATGCTGTGTCAGATGGAAGCCAAGATTCTCCAGAAGCAGAACAGCAGCAGAGCCACAGGTCAGACTGGAACAGTGTTGGCGAAAAACTGTGAGCTTTAACCAATTCCTAATTTGATCAAACGGAGCTGTTGTTAGATGAATTTCTATGGAAGCTAGGGCAGGTCTCTAGCTTTGGGCCTGGTCTTACTGAAATCAACAGGAACAGGAATGGCTTCCTGGGATTTTGCACTAGAATTAGTTTTAGCAAGCTGAAACAGTCTCCAGGTTGAAAATTACAATTACCAAAACTGGTACAAATAATAATAATAGTAACAGTGTCATATTAGATGTGTAAATAGTTATGTTAGACAGTATAAATAGCAGATAAACAATAATAGTAGATAAAATTTTGTCAAAACCAGGATATTCTGCCCCTCCACATACCACAGAGATCTTTTTGCACAGGGATACTTCAAACACAAAACAAATTATTTCAATTTCTTGATTACATACTTACATGAGCTGGCATACAGCTTTGAAATGAAAACGTGAACTGACATTTTGAAAAATAACTGACAGTCATGGCACAAGAGTCCAGTAACCTCTGTCCTCCAATATTCCCTTCTTTTTTTTGCTTTAATGCCCAAATACATGCAAGGTATTCAGAAACAAAATGCTAATTGCCAGGGAAACCCTAATTCCAAGGAAGTCAAAAATACAACATTCCCATTGCATTTACTGGGACAAGGAATGAATCTAAAATGTAGATTTTACACACACCACACAAAACACTTGTGCAGATTTCTGAAAACATAGACTCATCGCATTGCAGGCAATCAAGCCTGCATTCCTTGCTCAACCAAAATTCCCTGACTGGAATAACAGCTTTAGATGTTATTTTTGTTCTCATTCTGGTTTACTATGTTAAATCACCAGATTTTTTTTTTCTTTTTACTTAAGATAAATGTGTGAAAGTGCCTCCTTTCCATTCATAGATGCTATCTTTCTCAAACTTCAAATGATTCAGCTGGGTGAATATAGAGTTATAAATAATTTATCAAGATACATACCAGTTGTTAGGAGAAAAAAAAAAAAATCAAACCCTGAAGGAAGAATATCACTGCATAAAATCTGAACATTAAAACTGATTTTTAAAAATCAATCTTTAATTGTGTTTATTACCTCCTAATCCAGGTCTGAGACGATTATCATAACCATCCAGAAGTCTGTCTAGAATTCTTGTAAAGATGGTGATGTTATTCTTAGCTTCGTCTTCCAGGGAGTCAGCCAGCACTGATCTAAATGGACATTTTACATTTTAGAAAGTGCTAGATATGTTTTAATGTACACTCAACATGCAGTTGTTGCAGGCTGGCCTTGAATATTTAACTTGCTGCCCTCTACCAGGAAAGGTGTACTTAAGAGTATATGAATAGACAATTTATATATAACATGTTCAGAAACATAAGAATTACACTATGACACACTATTTAAAATTTCTAGGAATTCATTTTCTGGTAGCTTCTGCTTCTAGTCAACATTGCATCACCCCAAGTGCTCCTTCAGGCTCCACTAACACATTTGGTACAGCTGCAGGTGCAAAAGCCTAAAAGAGCTTCCTGGGCCTCGGTGGCATGTCACTCCCAGAGTGATAACCCTGGTCCCACACACAAAACTGTCTCCTTCCAGCTCTATCCTATCGGTCCTCACCTAAGTGTACTCGATCTCTGGATAAATCCTGTGGATATGCTTCCACCCAATGGTCATGTAACGTACATGACCAGAAGAACAAACATGAGGGAAAACTCCAGCGATCATGCTCAGGGAGTCCTCTGATGTCAGTGTTTGGTGGGTGGGAACATCGATGCTGACTAGCAAGCTGCAGACTAGCTGTGGACAGCCTTCATGTTTCTCAAATACTGTTTTGTTATAAAAAGCACTACCTGCTGTTCCACTAGATGCAGGCAAACCTTATAAAAGTTGGATAGGAAAAAAAAAAATCATAAAGGAAATGTCAAAAAGAATCTACAGATCATCGATCGTTTCAAACTTCCCCAATAAAGAATGAGATGTTACAGCCTTTTATGGGTCATATCTCCGTGGAAAACAGCAGGGGCTGGAGCACGAATCTGCTGCCCAGCTGGCTGTGGTGAGGAACAGTCCTCCCAGACCTGGACACCCCGACCACGGGGGTTGTGTGCTGGGGAAACACTCCCATGCAGAAAGCCTGGCACATGCGAATGTTTCTGTCCCCGCAATTTTAGGCACCAAGCATGTGAAATGCAGAAGCTCATCAGTCTTACCTACTTAATACCGGAATATTAGTACCAAGGAAGTAAAGCATCATACGCTACAGGCATTATTATTTAAACCTTTTTCAGCCATGTAAATCTTTAACCTGAAATGTTTATTTATCATCTCTAAATGAACTACTGATCGAGGCTTTCCGAATGCCATAAAAATAAGCATGTTTTCTTCCTCCTCCAAATCAAAAGTAGGTTTGGGTGATGTTTTCTCTAAAGCAAGCTATAAAATAATTAAAGACAGGGCTTTATGTTGGTACCCAATTCAAGAGCATGGAGGAAGTATTTAAATGTAAATCATTGCAGTCTGTGCTTTCCATCACACAAACCATAGAACCAACCAAAATCAGATAACTTATAAAGAACGTACCAAAACGTCATGCATGATTTTACTGATGTGTGAATTTCTTCTTAATTTTAATTACTGGATGGCTCATTTCTCATTAGAATATATTTGTGTACTGTCAGTCTCTGCCATTTTTTAAGCTTCTTTTTGAGATACAACAGTTTTTTTGAACTCAAGATACCACTAAAAAAATAGATCATACAATTATATCAAATTAGGGTCGAATCCTGCAAACTTTACTCAGGCATAAACTCCTTAATTACGCATGTAGTCTCTTTGACGTCAGCGAGATTACTCACTTGAGTAGGGTTTGCAGGATCTGGCCCACTGTGACTCAACTAATATTGCACCATTGTTAGGCATAAAGTGGGATAGGAAACATAGTTTCAGGAAATATTATGTTCACTAGGAAATAGACAAAAATAAATGCAGGCTTTTAAAATCATGGGAAAGTTGCATTTTTTAGCTTACGATCCTTACCATATTAGGGCAAGACCTACTGCAGTCAGAACCAAAGCAAGTAAACCAAAGTTACAAACTGCAATTAACTGCATGTTTAGGGACTGTGAGCAACACAAAACTATTACGTCATAAAAATTACTTTCTCTTATGTTGTCACTTTAGAAATGGAGAACTTAAAACAACATAAGAAAAGTTGATTAATAAACGAGGCTATTATTATATGTGATTGTGAAGTTGTCTGCTATCTCCACCTAGAGGTTTAAAGCTTAAGCATCATTTTGAATTGTTATGTTGACCAAAAAAAAGGACCATAAAAAAAAAGGCATGCCCGTATTAAAAAATATGCAAGCGTTATTTTAGAGACTGTGATTTACTATTTGGCTTCACGATAATCCGTTTCTCCATCTTAACTGTTGTGCATGCTACAGAATCACAGTGATACCGTAACTCCGATAAATCTTTAAGAGCCAATAAGGCATTTAAAGGAATTATTTTTTTAATGGTGAAATAAAGCATCAAACCACAAAACGTTTAAGGGCAAGAGATTAGGCTTACAGGGTCCCTAGACCACCTTCTACTACATTTGCTCTGGAAACTATGCAATACTGCATTCAGACAGCTAAGAAAGATTTTTTTTCATTACATTACTACATACTATACTCTTATAACCTCTCACACAAGCTCATCCTTAGCAGACCGTAACAGACATGTTTGTACTGAACAACAAAATTAAACGTCCTCTCACCTTGTTGGTAGCCACACCAATAAAACGAGAAGAACCAACTGCATCTCGGAGAGTGCCAGCTTCCTCTTCATCGCTGCTCTTCGCAAAACCTAACCGTGCAAGAAAAACACAAACCCGCTCTCAGCTACCGTCAGTCTCGGCCAAGCAGTGCTTTCAACTTAACCCGAGGAAAAATATGTCACTTCAGTGGAGAAAGGAAACCACTGGCTTTCTGCAGCACTTTTCACTCCTAGCAACTTAGGGTATCTCCATCTTTCCCAACGATCCTGCTCTGTGCAAAGAGGCAACGTATGATCAAAAGTGGCATGTGAGCAGACGCATCAGATGCTTTCCTTTGCCGTAAGCCGAAAGCCCCAAGACGATAAGGAACAAAAAATTAAATAATTTAAATTAAAAAAATAAATAAATAACTCAAAAAACCCTATGCATAAAAAGACCGGGGTTTAACCATTCCTCGCCTCACTACGGC
>JAOXNO010000033.1:67539764-67550070 GCA_028565335.1 Limnodromus scolopaceus
CCGCGGGGGTGGTGTTCCGGGCGGCGTTCCCACCGCCTTCCCCCCTCCCCGGGCCGGCAGGGAGGATGCCAGTCACCCTGCTCCGGGCTGGGGATGGGGAGGGAGTTCCGCGGGCGCGGTAACTTCGCGGCGCTACGCGAAGGATAAACAGAGCGGGGCGGGGGGGGGGGAAAGAACGATGAACCTCATTTTTCCGTGGCCCTTCTCAGCCTTTTAATCACCTCTTGTTAAGTAGGGGGTTGATAGGGCATAGCCCAAACAAGCCCTCTGCGCCCTTTTGGGGAGTGAAGAACTGCCAGCAGCCGGCTCCCACCCTCCGCCGCGGCTGGCTCATTAATATTCCTTTCCCCACTTGCCCATTGGCACAGTCTAATTGAAATGCAGAGAGAAGGAAAGCCTGTCATTTTAAAGTGAGCTCAGGACGCAGGCAGCCAAGAAAACAAACCTTGCTTTTTTTGCTCGGATTGCATTAGTTTCTGTCGTATTGTCTTCTGAAGCACATTGCCCTCCTTTCTTATACCCAGTTCTTCTTTGGGAGTAACTGCCAGGATTCATTGCCGTTGATTTTAGATTTTCCAGCACAAGTAGATCAGGACAGGCTTGACAATTAAGGGCTTATATTTAGTGTACCGTACCCTCATTTTGCATTGTTAACTTCAAAATAATTAAATAACACCAGCCATAACATCACGGCTTTTTCGCTGTTGTTCTTTTTTTAAACCTAGCTCTATCCATCTCCTTTCCTTTCAATCTGTTACTTGCCAAAAACACAGCTCTCAATTATCCTCTTAACATCACTGGCCTACCTGCTTATTGTGTTTCGGTTGAAGTTGTTTCGCTCAAGTTTGCTTCTGAATCATTAGTGGCTCCAAATTGAACATGTGAAGTTGCATGCACAGACATGGTGAAAAAAAAAGAAGGGAAAATAAAAAAGAAAAAAAATATTCAGTTAACTAATCAACTACAACAATGGGGGGATTTTTTTTCCTACTTCCCTTTCTGCTGTGTTTCCTTTGTTTCCTGCTTCCAAATTGTTGCTGCTTGCAAGTGGAGGTCCCCTTGTTTTCCTTCTCCTCTAGCGGCTTAGTGACTCCACAGGAGAGCATGAGAGACAAAAGAAGGAAGAAAAGCTCTTGGGCTGTCAAGATGAGCTGTTACTTCAAACTTCGAGATATTTCATAACTTGCAGTAAGACTGGGAAGAGAGAAGGAACAAACTTGCTTTTAAATAACCGGTAAAATGACAGCTCAAAGTGTGGGAAATGACAAAAATAAGGACATGAGTGCAAAAACCGAAATCTGACAAATACTGCTTCAGCAGCATCTAACCCTGGCCATGTCTAAGGTACAAGGCCCTCATCTTTCTCTGTCCAGATGTGAAAATGTGCTCTGCTCACAGTTCTTCATTGTCTGATCAGTTAAGCATCTGTGGTGAATCTAAAGTCTTCTTTGGACCTGCCTGTAAGTCCCCATGTATTAGGAGTTAACAACTGGCAGAATCAACCCTCACAGTAAAGAAAACTACTTTTAACTACTTGTTCTGAGAAAGGGTGACTTCACAAATATCAATATGCAGAAAAAAAATTAAAAGTGAAGAGCCTTGGTCATTTATTCTTATGTGAAATACCTTACATAATAGAAGCAGAGTCTTTTTTTTTTTTTCCGCAGGTATTTGCAGCATTCCTTCCCAAAACACACTTCAAGTAGCCATAATACTGAAACTAGAATCTAATCTTTGTATGTGAGTTGCATCAAAAAATAGAAAAACACAGTTGTTAAGGAAAGCAGTCACAGTGGCTCCTTGTTTCTGTGATAGCATATTGTCATTCTTCAAAAGCCACATGGGGTAAGTATGTATTTATAATGAGCTTTTGCTCAAAGCCTTTCCCCAGAAAAATGTGCTTGGTTTTAGGCTCTAATCACAATTATTGCTTGTGATGTTCTTTGAGATTTACCATGGCTTCATGCATTGAAGTCACACTTCAGATAAACCACACACCTTAAAAGTATCAGAAACTTGAAAATAACTCCTCATTCCCATTCTCAGACAAGTTGGGCAGCCCTCGGCATCCCAAATCACAGGGAGGCTGAGTACAGGGACAGATTACTGAGGCACTGTGTGAGATCAGAGGCAATATAATTACTGCCAGAGAGCAGGTTCTTTGTGATATTCCCACAGCCTTATAACCCACGCTGCTGATGAACTGGAAGGCGTTTAAGGAGAAAAGTGTGTTATTGCTGGGTTTTTATTGGGTTTTTGGCTTACATGCATGCATGGCTCACAAACACTAGATGTGTTAGCTCTTGTTGGTTAGAAATAGTGCGCTTGAGCCCCCTCAGGTGTGTGGTCAAGAGGGACCTCTCTCTTCCCTTCTGCGGTATTACCTGCAGCGTGGTATTGAATGCTGTCATTCATTATTGAATTTCAGTTATCTCTGAGTCATGTGCGGCATCCAACACACCACCTGCATTTGTGAGACTCTCTTGAGCCCTGAGGCAAGCGCTTTAGAAAATAGGGAGTCATGCCATTGGTTTGAATAGGACATGAAACAGTCCACTGGAAGGCCGTAGGTCTACAAATTGCTATTTTCAGAGTATAAACAAATTCTTTTACTTAAAAGGCTTCTTTCCTGCTGTATGTGCTGAAATATAAAACTATAATTCAATCTCTATTTTCATATTTTAAAATATCTTTTAAAAAAAGAACTTGCAATACTATTATTTCCAAGCATCTCAAAGTTCTGCACGTGCTGATAAATGGTTTTTCACAATACCTTTGTGAGATTGGAAAGACCTCATCTATGAGGACAAATTGAATAGCAGGACAGGTATGTGACATTTCATAAGCACTTCTTCCATTTAGAAGTAACAGAATCACAGGAAAGGTTAAGCACAAGCAAGTCATTCTCCACACTGCAAAATACTAAATCAAATGGTTGCTTTACTATTTTGTTTAAAAGAGTCATTTAGAAGACAAAACTTACTCCATCCTTCAGGCAAAATAAATTAGTCAAAAATGATACCTCCATTTTGTAGCCATCAGGGAAGTGGCAGTAAACATTTTCTGTCATGGACATAATCAAGCAATGCCAAACAGAACTTAACACAAGGAGCTGATCTGGGGTATGTGCTGCAGTATACCAGTTCCAGGCAAAAACTTTGGCAGATTGAGGTAATCAGCATATACTTTGTGCTGCTTGAGAATAATCCTCACCTTTATATCTAGGCCAGCAACACTCGTAGCTGTAAGAATAAAAACAATAATCATTTGGGTTCAGTAAAGAGATACACGTATGTGAAAATTGAAGTGATGTTTCAGAAATGTTTATATGTGATATAGCAGGGGACTTTTTTAAACTATAAAGTATGCATTTTATAAATGCCTTTATCTTTAAAAAGGTGTCTAACATATCTCTCAAACAATATGGTATTAATTATTGGAAAGACTATTATATTTATCCTTCTAAAATTTATATTTATAGGAATTAAATAGTTAACCATTCATGTATTAATGCAAATGTTCGAGATACATAACAAAGATACATCTCTGTAATTTTAAACATTTATTTATTTTATTTTACTTTATTTTATTTTGTCTTATTATGTGAATAATAACAAAATAAAAAGTTGAGGGGAGAATTGGTTTTTGACCAAGTCAGTCCCTAGGCTGGTTCATCTGGCAGCTACATGAATGCTAATCTGAGCAAAAAGAAAGAACAAGCTGGATCCTTTCAGGAGCAGCTCCACATTGTGTCCCATTTAACTGAGGATAGAAATAAGATTTCTGTAAGAAAAGAGGAATCAGGTCTTGAAAACACCTGTAGTCTATGGCTTTCTGCAAGATTGCACCCCAAATCTATCAGAGAGGTGAAATTATTTTGAAATGCACCATTCAACTATAGATGCCAGTATAATAAATAAGGAAGCAAGAAAAATCTCATGCCCTTATGTGGTAGCTGCTGTTGTAAGTACTTGAGCAACTTTTATTCTTTGGGTTATTCCATCTAACTGTCACACTCCAGGACTGGGAGGAGTTACTGTGCATGTTTAAAAGTTCTAACTATCATGCAGACTGCCTGATTGAAGAGTAGAAGTAAATGGCCAGTGCTAGCTTCATTTCAACTGTGTGTAATCAGCTTTAAGTCACTTCCCAAAGTGCCCTGGGAAGTTCAGCAGAACGGGAAACTGAAACAAGCTTTCCTATTTTACGTATTGGTGAGATTCCCAGGATTATCCTTCCCCCAAATTTGAACCTTAAAACCCACATGAGGATTTTTCAGTCTTCTCCAAATACATGGAGATCTACAGAAAGAGTGAGTGGAGAGTCTTTACTATCTACCAGGAGTAGAGACACTTGCATCATCTTTTTACAGCAGGTGTTCCTTGATGGGACAAGCATAAGGCAAGCAGCGAGGGCAACGCAAGACACGCACCAGCTGGGATGGGAAAGCTTAGATGCACAGGACTGGCTCATAACTCTTGATTTGAGCAAGTGGAAGGGGAGATCTGCTTTTATAAAGAGCGATAACTTTCTTCAGCTACAAATTCCTCTTTTCACATCTATGGCAAGCTCACATATCACAGCAAGCTGAACGTAAGTTTACAGCAAAACAAGACCTTTGCTCTGGGTAGGCAAGACAGAATGCAGAAAATGAAAATATATGTTAAAAAATTTCATAAATGTTTTTATATTTTTATTACTTGCACAAATACGGTCTGTTTTGTCTTTCAGATGTTCACTCAAGTGTTCCTTGGACTTTGAAGATGTTTTTCATGTAACGCTAAACAGATTTGTGATGTTTCATGTTCCAGGTGTCCAGCTTGGGGCAAGCAAAGCTTGTTTATTAAAGGGCTAGAAATATTCAGCATTCCTAAATATTCCCACGACTACGTGGGCCTACTTTGAGGTTCATTTTTTTGGAATATATTTTGACGTTTAAAGACGAATGTTCTTCTATTGCTACGATGAGACTGATATTCAGAGACAATTTTACAGACATAAGGCCAGTTAAGATCAACCATTTTTCCAGAAATACAAAGAATAGGAGAGATGCTAGACTTTTGCCACCTTGTGTTACCCACAAAATCACCATGTGGTGATTTAGCAGTCTGGAAACACCAGGAATCATTCTTCAATAGCTGTCTTTGCTTTTGCAAAGGTCTCATCTCCCCTCTTCACTGGCTAATATTGGCCATTCTAAATGATGTTCAACACACACAAATTTATCAATGACCAAAGGGCTTGCCTAAGCTTCAAGGCCTCAGAAGATTTCCCAGAGGATATGCTTCTGCGTGTCTTTTTCCCCCGCCATAATGCAGTCTGTAGACAGATGATGCAAGTGAGCAGTGATACTTCTATGTCTAAAATAATTAATTAGTTAGATTCTGCATTTAGAGAGTCAGTAGCATGAAATATAAGTAAAAACAAACAAAGTTAAATGGAATGTAGCGTGACAAAGGGATTACTGAGGGATGAGTTTTCCAGACAAACTGGTTTAAAAGATGCTGTCTTTTGTGAACAAGCACAAGTCACACTAGAACAAAAAGCATGATACAGACCTTCAGATTGCCTGAAAACTGCTGGAATTGGCAGTTCTGGCAGTGACAGATTTTGAGCAGAAAAAACCACACTGTTGTGTTTTTTTTTTTAATTCCTACTAAGAGGGTATTTAAATTTTGAATTTAAAAAAAAAAAAAAAAGGATGCATTTCTGAAGTCCTCATAAAAAATTTCAGGCCTTGCCCTAAATTCAGTGCTGCTTAAAAGAATGGCCAGAATTCATTTAGCAGTCTGTCCAATAACCACTCCCAGTCAGGAAAGCTTTTGTTGCTGATCCAAGATTACCTTATCTTGGGTGGCAAAAAAATCTGCATTTTAAAAATGATTCTGCCTCCCGGGACTTCAAAGAGTTTCTTCCTGTCTGTGACTAATGTTAGCTAAAACACATGCGAAGGTGTTCTTCTATCACTAACAACAAATAATCCAAAGACAGTTCTAACATGAAATGTCTTGCCTAGATTCAACACAAACAACAGAAAAATCACATTGCTCCCTACAGAGTCAACACAAACGTAGCTTCTTTGTCTATGGAGTCTGGATGGTAGGATTTAGGAGGAAGAGTGTTGTGCTATGTCCCATGTTTGTTAGAAAAAACCATAAACCACATAATTGCTTATGGATGTAGCCGTAGCCTGTGACAGTTTGCTCACATTTGTGCAAAAACATTGAGCTATTTATAAACATATCTGGGTTAAGTAATTGCCATTATAGTATTTTTAAATATTTAAAAGAAGAATTTAGCTTTTTTGCACAAATGCAGATGACATATTATGCAGGAGGAAAATTAAATCATGGTAAAGACATTTGCATAAACAAATGGCTACATTTCAGTACTTGCTCCATGTATTGCTTTTTCCTAAATTGCCCCTTGCTGCACCAACAGAGAGATGAGGAAGGTTCCCAGACAAGCAGATGAGAACCACCCAAGCTCCCGAGGAGCAGGTTGGATGGACTCTCAGCCAGCCCTGCTGGAGGAGGCTGAAGTACCCAAGGGTGCACAAAACCAAAACCCTCCTAGAACACACCTAAACTGGCAGTATGAATCCTTCCCCTACTCTTCCATGCTTTAGTGCAAGAGATCTTTACGTGAATGACGGTTCTCTATTTCATCTCTACTCATTTCCATTTGTGCTGGGGTCAAGCATAGCCCAGGGCCCGAGAAAAGGCATCAGACTTCAGTCCAGATATCAGTCCAGCCCCGTGCCATTGCTTTGAGAATGCCCTGTGCTAAAAGAAATAAATAAGCAGATAAATGGATGACAGCTGGTGTAAACAGGCCTGATTTGCCTTCCTCACCTTTCAAGCATGAATCACCAGTGAAATAGAGGTGACTCACTAAGGGAATCCAAAACATGCTTTCTCTTTCACATGTGAGGCCGCAGGAGATGTCCATGCTCTAAAGGGGGAGAAAACTAGCATGCATTTTAATATTAACTTCCACAACACTGAGTTAAAACTGTCTTTAAGTGCAAAGGGATTTTAAAGGAAAAACAGAGCTGCCCTCATCTCTCACTAACATAGTGATAATGTACAAATAGTTCCACATGGCAGATAGTTTGAGTCAACACAGTATTGTACTTGTGAGCATCTGGGTAGCAACTGCTTGACACCAGAGAGCAACAAAGCGGCTGCTAGCAAAATATTTTACTGCTGTCTACAAAGTAAGCACTGTGTTACCCAAAAGCTCTGGTACGTATGGTGCTATTCAAATCTGCCACACAAAAAGGAGTGCCCGGGGCAAGAGGCTGGGTGGAGAATGGGATGAGAGCAGCCCTGAGGAGAAGGACTTGGGGGTATTGGTCGATGAGAAGCTCAAGAAGCTCAAGATGACCCAGCAATTTGTGCTCACAGCCCAGAAAGGCAACTACATCCTGGGCTGCAACAAAAGAGGTGTGGCCAGCAGGTCAAAGGAGGTGATTCTACCCCTCTACTCTGCTCTGGTGAGATGCCACCTGGAGTATTGTGTCCAGTTCTGGAACACCCAACATAAAAAGGACGTGGACCTGTTGGAGCGAGTCCAGAGAAGCACCACAAAGATGCTCAGAGGGCTGGAGCACCTCTCCTATCAGGACAGGCTGAGAAAGTTGGGGTTGTTCAGCCTGGATAGCGATGGGACAAGGCGTAATGGTTTTAAATTGAAAGAGGGTAGACTTAGATTAGATATTAGGAAGAAATTCTTTGCTGTGAGGGTGGTAAGACGCTGGCCTAGGTTGCCCAGGGAAGTTGTGGGTGCCCCATCCCTGGAAGTATTCAAGATGAGGTTGGATGGGGCTTTGAGCAACCTGGTCTAGTGGGAAGATGTCACTGCCCATGGCAGAAGGGCTGGAACCAAATATTCTTTAAGGTCTCTTCCAATTCAAACCATTCTATGATTGTATAATTCTATGAAACATCACTAAGATTATTTGAAAAGAGAGAACTTGTTATGTTGTTTCTAATTGATTTTGTGGTACCTGGCTTTGTGCTCTGAGCTCTTGCTGATGGTCCCTACTGTCTAACTAAGGCTTGGCCAGTCCCTGGTATGGGCAGACAAAGCTGCATGACACATTTTGGGAACTTGGTGACAGGCTCTCCCCTATTCACTGGTGGCCCTCCATGCAATTTTCTCACTGCACTGTCTAGCTTCAGAGGCTTGATATGGTGCATTACAAGTGCCTTTTTTTCCTGGGAAGCTCTGAGGGATGCTGTGGGGGCACAGTGGCAACTCCTCCTCCCACCTGCCTGCGGAATGTGGTACCACATGTTACAAAGGAAGCTTTTGGCTAACCCCAAATTGCTGCTGTATCAAAAAGCAGGCATGAGCACAGCCAGGGGAAAAGAAAGTCTATTTTAATCTAGCTTGCTAAGTCAGGTATCTTCAACTTTCAGTTCCACGCTCTTCACAAAATTCCCACTCCTCTCTTTCACCTCCCATTTATTACAGGCAATCGTTTAACAGGAACCTTGTATCATCCTATCCTTGACTATTTGTGAGGTTTTTGAATTATGTATTTTCCCAGCAGGATTACTTCCACAGAGAAGTGTAGAAGGCTGTTATGATTCCCAATCACAGCTCCTCTTCAAGAAAAAAAAATTTGTAGCTGAATAGAATCTTATTTAATTTTTGAAATTTTAAAGGACTAGCAGGGGGCTGTGTTTGCATAAAGACCTTTCTATTGCTCTGAGGCTAAAGACTACATTATAGTAAGTATTCAACTAAGAGGTCAGTCTACCAAAAAACACCAACAGCCTATGTACAAAAAATTGAAGGAAATATACAAAGTAGTCTTTGTGCACTGTTTATGCGACTTGGTTAGAGATGTACCTGCAGCCCAATTTGGCACCCTTGTAGCTTTCGTACATTTTCACTGGAGTCTGGAGTAGTTTGGTTGCAGAGAACGGCGTGCTTTCCTGGTTTTGTGTCACTTAATCCTCATGAGCACATTCAGGAAATGTGGATATTAAATTCATTTTTTCTGCACAGCAGCAGGTCTATCTTTCATTCAGGTATAAACACAGTGTTTCCTCAAATTCATTCTTATTCTGTAAAAAGAAAAAAAAACACAACAAAAACAAACACATACCCCCCTCAAAAAAAATCAATGGATTGAGGTACCCAAAGTGACCATAAGGAACTTTTTTTTTAAATACGTCTCTCTTACCCAACTGCCTTCCTTCTTTGGGGTATTTTTCTTTGGATCTTCCTGCATTTTCTACCATCCTGTTCCATCTTAAGAAAGAAATCACAGCCTTCAAGTTTCTCTATTACATCATAGATACTTTGGAAAAAGGAATATTTCAAAGTTAAATATTATACAATATTTTTCATCTAATTTTGTGTACATATTTTTAAATGGAAAATGAGTCTTTGGTTTTCCATCACTAAAAAGAAACTGAAAAATATTCTTGCAATGAAGAATTTTTTACTTCACTAATACACCAACAGTGCTGAAACATATGTCTCAAAAGGCATGAACAGTACTTGTAAAGCCATGTAACTCCCCTCAAATGACACAACATGGTTTATTGGGCTGAAAATGAAAGAGTAAATGTAATTTCATCCTGGATACAATTGCAACACATTATTAAACAAACTCTGCTTGTTTGCAATTTTCATTAGTTTGTATGTCTTGTACTTCAACTATCTCATAAACGCACCTTGTAAAATGTTAATCTTAATCATATGCATCCAATTGCACATTGTTACTACATCTCCTCAAGCTCTTATGTATCTCTGCATTCCAGTCATCTGGCAAACCAAGCTGTAGTGTTAAAATCCCAATCACGTTGAAATCAGTGCTCTTGACTTCCACAGAGCCCATAATTCTTTCCAAGGTTTTTCACTTCAGAGACTGATTTGAAGGTGAGTCCTTTGGATATCTTTCACAGAAGAATGGCAGGAACTAGCACATTATTCCGCCCAAATATTTGTGCCATATTTGAATGAAGTTATGCTTGAGAGCATCCCTATACTGCAGTTATTTGGGAGAGAAATGTGGGAAAGCTTTGACATAGCTCAGATTCTTTTAACAGTGCAGAATTTGGCAGTATGAGTTATAAAAATTGCTCAATAAAATTGGCACTTCTGAAATGGCAGGTTGAACACATGATGGCTAAAAGACACTGGCTAAAAGACAGGACCCAGAGGGTTGTGATTAGGGGCACAGAATCCAGCTGGAAGTCTGTAACAATTGGTGTTCCCCAGGGGTCAGTACTGGATCCAGTCCTCTTCAATATATTCATCAATGACCTGGACAAAGGGATGGAAT
>JAOXNO010000033.1:67550170-67566510 GCA_028565335.1 Limnodromus scolopaceus
AATCTCCTTCTCTGGAGACATTCAAAACCCGCCTGGACAAGTTCCTGTGCAACATGCTCTAGGTAGACCCGCTCCAGTGGGGGCGTTGGACTAGATGGAAGTCCAGAGGTGCCTTCCAACCCCATATGATTCTATGGGAGGTAACTTGCACTAACCATGGCTGTAGCGCTATTAATTCGGGTTTGTCTGCGGATTACTCTATACTGGCTATGTCAAGATGACTCCCCCTAAAAACTTTTTATGATGCTCATACAGATTTTATGAAACATATTGCAAATCCAAAGTTTTGCCTGTGCTCCACAATCTCACTCCTATACTTGTTATCTGATGGACTATGTAGAGGAAAATTAATACATTATCAATTCAAAAAAATAGGATTTTTCTACATGTATTGGTTTTGGAATAATCCTTAAGTATTATAAGATCATGGAAGGTTTATTAGCATAATATATTTATACAAGGACAATGTATATTTAATCAGTACTTAATGGTGCTATAATAATAGGTTTCCCCATAGAGAATGACAATATGATTTTCAACTTTGTGAATTAATAATCTAGCAGAATACTGAAGACCATTTATTTCACTTCACTCACATGCAGAAAGAAGAAATCTTTTTCTGTGCAAGTAAGGAAACCTCTAAAACAAATCAAAGATGTGGGCAGACAGTACAGAGAACTAATTAACTCAAAGCAAGTAACCCAGGAAAATTAATGTTGAATTGGAGGTAGTTCAAAGACTTCAAGGGCAACAGTTCAAAATGCAGCATTTATGGCCTTGAGTAGTTAAGACCTTGTGAATTGCTGTATTCTTTTCAGAAGGCATAAAACGTCAAAGGCAAGAGGAATAATAATAAATCTGTGTGTACAAAGTGATAGGAAAGATAAAGGACGAGCTCTCATTGTATTCATAGAAGGACAAGATTCCTTAAGATCCTCAAAGTCTACTCAGGAGACAGTGACCACTACTACTGCAGTATGAACAGGGCCATGGATGCGGTGAGACTGTTGAAGGAACATGTACAGGGGTCCAGAAATGCCCAGTTCCCTTAAGCTGGTGTGCCTGGTGGCTGCTCCACTGGGGCAGGGGCTTCAGTGTACACTGTGTCCCACATCTGTACATAGCTCCTTTCCTAGTGTTGCTAAATTCAGAAACAGAGAAGAAAGATGGTTCTGAATCACCGATGTGAAGTGGCACCATAAAGCAAATGGACACACCAGGAAGGTTTTGCAGGAGAAATAAAGCATTAGTACCTCTGTATAAGATGCTTTTGTGACCGTGTCAGGAATAATAAGCTTTTTAATTGGTGTTTTGGAAAGATGAATTGAAACTTGGAAAATGTGTCCAAAAGGGCCACTAAAATGACCGAGCTACACATATTGCAGAAGTTGAGACTTGAGTTCTTGTGTCTACTATACTGAAGGCTGAAGAAGAAGTAACAGAGAAAGGAAACTCTGATGGGGTGTCTCTAGGAAACACCAAAGTAAAAAAGACATATTGGCACTGAAGGACAAAAGGAGTGGGTATCCACAGGTTCTAAATAGATGTACTCAAGACATTAGAGGGTTTCTAATAAAGTGGGAAAGCTGCAGCAGGAGACTGCGAGAGGGACAAACACAACAGTTAGTAAGCAAAAGGGAGCAAAGCAGCAGTTTGAACAGAGATCTCCCTTTCCTGGATTTTGGCTATTTTGGGACATGTTTCTCATTCTTTGTTTAAACTTCAAAGTATTGACTGGAAAACCCTCTTTCACCATCTTGAACAGTATGGTCTACTGAAAGACACTGTTGACTGCGAAAGCTTTAGGCAGGAGCAGAGTAAAGTGTTTTGCCTCTTGAATGTTTCACTATTGCTTGGTGGTAGAAGAAAAAAAACCCACTAATTAATGATATCAGTAACTTTATAATAACAATGATACAAAACTGAGGAGCACACTTTATCATAAGGGTCTACAGACACTTTTGACAAATGTCAGTCTGCCAACAACTATAACTTCTATTGCCCAGGTATTGAAATACCAACTGTGTCCAGTTTTTGGACAGAGCTGTCTTTGCAGACAATTGTATTTTAGTAGAACAAATAATGTATATTGATTCCGTCTCAAACATACACATGAAACCTGTGCTTATCCAAGCAACCTCACTGCATCAGATGGTTATGGTTAAGGAAAAGATATAATATTAAAATATGTTGGGAAAGCATTTTTATTATGCTAAATGTTTACCATGTCTACTCCAGAGTTTTTAAACATAGAGTGACTTTCTTTTTTTTTTTTTTAAATATTTCTTAGCTGGTTGAGACAATCTCTACCTTCTTCCAAAAGACATAAGGAACAGAGTACAGCTTATTCCCTTATTTAATAAGTTTAGGATTTTCTCCTTAATGCTCAATATGAATTCAGTGACATCACAGTTGTGTATTTCCTAAATATATGTATTCTGAATGCCTCAGAAGGGCAAAATAAGTCCTTACAAAAATCAGAAGTGAGGTTTCTCAAGTTTTATGAAAATGTATGCATGGGTGAAGATCAAATGTAGGGATTTTCAGCAAAATAGGAGAGTATTTTCATGAAAGTGCAAAAGTATTTTTAAAACAATATTTTAATAATATAACATCTTACTATAATTTTACTGTATAGTAAGAATTGCTGGTCCTAAAACATAACTGCAATTTGTTTTAAGTGCTACTCCCTCAAATTTATACTTTCTCCATCAGTGAGTCATAATTTTTTTACATATATATATATTTAGATATATATAAAAAACAAAACTGTGATTTATTAGGCCTGATTTTTATTAAGCAGGCTTGATATTGATTAACTTCCATCCCTGGAAGTGTTTAAGGCCAGGCTGGATGGGGTTTTGAGCAACCTGCTCTAGGGGAGGTGTCCCTGCCCATGGCAGGGGGGTTGGAAATTGATGATCTTTAAGGTCCCTACCAACTCTAACCATTCTATGATTTTATGGTTCTAACAAAACTGTGATTGATTAGGCCTGATTTTGATTAAGCAGGTATGCATTGTTCATCTCTGTCCCAAAAGGGATCAAGAAAGTAAAAAATGAATGAAAAAGGTTAGCAAAGTCATTTTAAGTATTAATGTGATTAGAATCCATAACCCTCTTACCGTACCCAGATCTTTCAAGAGCAAATGGCAAATGTATTCCAGCCACTGGCAAGCAAAGAATAGATAATAAATCTCAGAGAAATGAGAAAGGTTAATGGAAGACCATAATAAGGAAAGAAAATTATCTCACAAATTCAATTAGGAACTTTGATATCTAAGGCTAAAAGTAGAAACCGGAGGTTCAGCGATACCTGGACATGTAATTGTATGTCATTGAAGCAGGAATATGTAGAACACAAATACTTTTTAGCAGAAATCAGTTTTACAGAGGTGGAAAAGGGACAAAAGTATTTACTCCCTTGAAAAGCTTCTTTACTACCTAGACTGGATACTGTTGTTTTGCTACATTAAAGCTGGATTTAAATTAACAGATTTCTTACAGTGTGATCATTTGACAAAGCCCTTCTCAATGGTCAGGAATCCCCCCCTCTTCCTTTCTTCCAAGGGGATACATTACCCTATATTATATCTCGAGCCTTCTTTTCAGTCTTGATTAGTTAAGATAAATAGGTAAGACAAAATACAGAGAAAAAAAAAAGGGCTGCAATTACTATGGGCTGTTATTTATATGGGATGCAGTTGACAGTGCAGCTTGCAAGTGATTTGATAGTACTCACTTCCAGTTCTTTAACCAGAATTAAGTATCGAAAAGACAGAAAAGTTTGTGCAAAATGTTATTCTCGGATTTTCTAAAACACAATGCCCTTACCTTAAGGCAGAATATGCAGTGATAAATGCAGTAGGGTGTTCATAAGGCTTGGAGGTAGAATCTATGCCTAACTGCAGAAAAAAAAAAGCAATTATCAAGATTTAAAAAAAAAAAAAAACACCAAAAAAAAAAAAAAACCAAAAAAAAGAAGCAAAACCTGGAGCACGAGGAATGGTTGTTCACACACTCGGCCAGGAGAGGGACTGCTGAAGGCTGAGTCATGCTCTGCCCAGCAGAAGCTGCCTTAGCTCTGCAGAAAAGGCACCTCCGGGGCAGCGCTGCTGCCGGTTGAAGAGTTTGGCTTTTGACACTAAACCCCAGCATGAAAGCTGCCCACCTGGAGGTTCACTTAAGCGCCCAAGCTTTCAAATAGTGTACACACACCCCAAAATACTGCATTTTTCCCCAAATGGGTGAAGGGCTGTGTTTAGATTTTAAATGACAAAGCTACTTCTCTGGGACTTAAATGAATTGGCTTAGATGAGTTAATTATACAGCAATTACAATGCAATTAAATCTCAAAAGTATTCAAGTTGTTTGTAAGTAGGCTGATACAAGCAGTCTGCTAGTGGCCAGCCTTCCTCTCCCTTCCTCTCCCTCCCGTACCCACCAGGCAAGCCTTTGGCCCCCTTTAGACATTCTCTGTTTCATTAAACAAGTGCAGACTGGACCACTAGTTCTTCTCATACCTATGAAAGCACAATGTTCATCATTCTAACTTGTACACTTTTATGTTTTCAACAAAGGGCCCAGATTTCCAAATAAAGATTTGAAATACATTTTTTTATCATCCTTCTGTCCCTCCTTTTATATAATGACCTAATGCAGTTTGGTTTCAACTTTTTTCAATTTGCAGACCTCTAAAAACCTCCCAGTGGAGACATATAGTGAAATTAAGCCTACTAACAAAATACTTTCATGGTTCCATTTCTCAGACCCTTAGGGGAGGAATCCATAGACTTTACAAATTAAAAACCACCATAGTGTCCAAGCCTTATCTCGATTGCAACTAACCGGTTAACGTGTCCTGCGGCTCTAATTGTACCATTTGATTTTACAGGTCTGCCTGGAGGTAGAAGGATATAATTCCCATTAAAACAACATTAAATTCATGAGAATTGGCTTACATATGTTGAACAGAATTGTGTATTTCATCATTAGAGTTTTGCCAATGTTGATTCCTTTTAAAGGGATATACCTATTAGAAATTCTTCCTTCAGTCAGCTAGAGTCTCTTTATTCCTATCAGGAAAGACAAAGCATATTGACGAACTCGAGAAGTCTATTTTACTCAATGCATGTTCTTTAAGGCCAGAGAAGTAGCATTCTGGAGAGCAAATTCCCACTCTGCACATGCAGTTGTCATCTCAGATACGGCAGCCAGGAGGAAAATGGACCTGTCATGGTCCAGCCTGTCTCTCATTATTCCTCTTGGTGTGTATGCAGTCACCAGGTCCTAGAAACACTGTGCCGAGACAGGCAGTTGAGGCTCCAACCAAAATAGGAGGTAAGCAGAATCTATACCCCACTTTAGATACCTCAATGCATAGGGTATGAAGAAAGGGAGAGCTCAAACAAGGTCCAGAACAGCCACAGTTACGCAGTTACATCTTCTGCTGAGCTTACAACTACTTTAAAAATTAAGCTGGGATCTATTTTTAGACAATACCAAGTCTTGGTTCGTATGCTCTAGCCAGATATTTATCTGCCAAAGATGTCTAACCCACCTCTCCCATGATGGCACCCCAGTCACTGTCCTATTTCTGTGTGACACTAGGGAAACTTGTCTGTCACAACAGAACCAACCCCATCTCAACTATGGGACCACATGCTGTTATGTAGAAACAAAAATAATGACCAAACATGGATGGAGATCACGAGAAGATCACTGAGTATTGTGATCAAGACAGTTTCGGAAGTCAGCCTGCAGAAACTTCGTAGAGCTTATTTCCAGAAACTATGTGTGCTGGGGAAGAAAAAGGTTTTTATTGTCTGTAATTCTCACCCACATTCCTGAGGAAATTGCTTTAAATAAAATAAAATTAAAAAAAAAAAAAAAGAGAAAAGTTAAGTTGCTGTTTCTTTTTCCCCATATGCTTCAGAACTGTCTAATTTGGATGAAGAGTGGTGGGTGTTTTTTGTGCATTTTCAAGTACAGTTGCACCAACTGTACATAAAAGTTCAGCATCTATTCCATTTTTGGCAGAGCAGAAAGTACCTAGCAAAGTAGAAACATCAAAATCTGTAAATGCTTACTTGAACTTAACTTTCAAGCTTCTGTCTCTAGGTGACAGACTCCACGCCCCATTGATGCAAATCCTTCTAATCAATGCATTGCCTCAAATTAATATACGCTATAAAGACATTTGTGTTTGAATTTCTTGTGCTGCAGGGAAATGCAATTCGCTCCCTATCACCGAAGGTGTCCAATACCCAAGTCACACAAAATACATTTTGGAGGAAAAAGTGCACAATCCAATGACTTATGCAACATGACACAGGGAAGTGTTGCATGAAAATGCAATAACTGCTACGCAGAGGTGATTGCAAAGTAAGCACTAGTTTTTAAAACTAGTTCACTAGAGTACTTAAAAGAGCTGTTAACCCAACTTCTCATTCCCATGTAGGAGTTTCATAAAAACTCATTTTAGGATATAAAGTAAATGTCTCCCCAGCCATTTCAAACAGATGTAGTCTCCTGTTATTTCAATATATTAAGATGCTATGCATATGATTTTATGTAAGGCTTTTATATGCCTAATAAGGTTGAACTAGTGTGTTAAATAATCAGTTTTTAAAATAAGTGTGGGAAGAGACAAACTAAGCAATTGCTGTGTTCCTCTTGCTCTGACATTATATATATAGTTCTGCTGCTAACCTCTAAATTTTTTATGCTGCATTTGTGATACAGAATTTTAAGGCAGGGAAAAAGAAATAAGAATTTTTTAAAATAAGTATTCCAATCCAAATAAAGGCTTAGACAGCTAGAGTTTAAACAACTCTTAAATTTCATCAAGCTGGGGACACTAATATGTCAGATTTCATTTGAAACCAGCTACGTTAGTAAATTGTGTTCCTTTGGGGCCTTTCTCGATATTTAAAGGTAACATTAGTATTAATTTATTTAAGTAGACTGGAAAGTCATTTAGTAAATTCAGCCATCTCAACAGCAATCTTATCTCTCTTTGATTTCAAGAGAAGTGACAGCTATTCCATCTCATGGGTATCTTTGCCAGCAAACTCTTATGATACAGACTGCACATTTCAGTCCTGGTATGTAATATTTACTTCTATTCCACAGACACCACTGAACAAATAAATCACTGCTTTTTGTACAGAGATGAGACTAGTTATACAGGTTAGAGAAGTCTGAGTTACATGTAAACCAATTTTAACGTTATGGTATGTTATAAAAAAGTGTAGCCTGGGTTATTCAAGAAATTTAAGAGAACATTTCCAATAATCTCATTTTAATATTTTTGATTGACACTTCACAATAGCTACAGCTAAGTCAGTTAAATATTTGGGTACCAGGAATTCATAATGAGCAAGAGTTTGTCTTTTTTAGCAATATCAGCTGCTCTATGAAATACATCAATAGCTTGCTCAACTCTCCTTGTCCCACTTTTTTTTTTTTTTTGCCTTGAAACTGGTTTGTCTCAAAAAGAAAGAAACTTCTGATAAAACCTTTCATTTCAGTGGATCCCAGTGCTTAGAGAGCTTGCTATATACAGTAGTTGCTAAACGACTTTAAAATATACTTTAAAAAAGTTTAAAAAAGTAAAGGTTCTCTAACTGATAACGTTTCTTCAAATATATTTTAGACACCTCTGACATAGGGACATAGCTCTCCTAAACAAAATGGATAAACAAATGACTTTTAAAGAAATGCTGTCCTATCGTATATCTATTAATCAGCTACAATTAGCATCCATTATAAATGAACATCCTTTTAACGGGATGATTAATAAACATATCTGACCTCTAGATCCATATCAAGCTTCTCATTCCCTCAGGAATTAGTATGGCTACCATTAAACTCTTCATGGTGACATACAGTGGTTGAACATCCCTGCACTGTTTATGTCAGGGAGATATTGCTCCCCACAAATAATGTGTCTGTGGTGGCACCAGGAGGATGTAGGAAGTTGATTTCCATGTTATCCACTGGAAAAAAGCCATTTTTAAATGAACAGATAGAGGGTACATCAGAAAACTGGTGGTCTCCCAAATTCATGCTATTTGAATAGCACTTAGGGACTGATTTGTGATAATCCCGGTGATTCACAGCAAAGGGCTGAAGGAACAATTTCCCCCCATTTGACAATGATAAGCAAGAATGAGATTTGTTATTACTGCCGATGCACCTGCTGAAATTACTACTCAAGTACTTTCTGTTATTGTTATTTTTCCTTCTGTTGTAATTAAAGTAACATCAGAAGAACACTGCCTTCTGCTATGTCTCAATTAAACCAAAGTCAGCTTCTTCATGTAATCCTATCCAGGAAGTTCATAAAAGGAACAAGAGACAATATACTAACTCTAATGCTGTTTCGATGGTTTTAGCACTTTCACTATTTAGTAGTGTCTTTCTCTCAGAAAACTGCCCTTCCAAAGGCTCATGAGGACCCAGATGTTTTTTGTTTTCCTGGGTCCTGAGGTGATTGCTAATCTAGCTGCAGGAGATTGCTGGACCAGCACAGAAGTACCTAGTATGCAGGGGTGCCAGAACGTGACCTAAGGGCTTATTCAGCAACGACCGAGATAAAATCCCTGTTTCTTTCAGTAGCTGGTTCGACTGAGGAAAAATCATCATGGAAACATACTCCATGGTTTTATCCCAAGCTTCTGCCAGATTCAGAAACAGAATAGTAAATATAATTTGAATGCCAAGATCGGGAGTATTAACTAATTGCTGAGCAACATTCTCTTTCTCTGCATACATAAAATGGGCTTGGGGGTGACTTGGGTCTTCACCCAAGAACCCAGCCTCTTCATGGATGGACAGATGAAACCTCGTGCCTGCAGGGGCAGGACCTACTTCACCCTAGTCCTGCATGCTGAGCTAAGTAGTTGACTCATCAGTGGGAGTATGAAAAGTAATTATTGCTTAAAAGGGCTGGGATTAAATTACTGCTGCAGGATATGTAGAGCAATTTTTCCTGGAGATTTTTCTCTAAATTATACTAGCTCTGTCTATATTGCTAAATAGAAGCCAGACTGGCACGTGTCCACATGACTAAGGACACTTTGACATAGCCTTAGAAAGTGAGATGGGATGGTTCAAAACAGAGCCAGTTAGCAAGCTCGCTGTTAAGTAATGCAGGCAGTCAGGAGATCAATATTGGATCTCAGTCTCTGGGCCTCTTTTTCAGCAAAATAGGACTGTTCTGGTACACCCACTGTACAGGACCATGGCTAAAGTCAAAAGCCTGCCTTTCTGCCACGGCCACCTCTGCTGTGGATGGAACGGGACTCCCTCTTTTTCCCCAAACTGTTCAGAAATCAGTTGGCTTAGAACATTGATCTAATATTTGGGTCATACCACTGGGAAAAGTGCCAGTCACAGGGGAGAAGAAAAAGAAAACACCAGAAGAGAAGGAAACACCAGAAGAGAAATGACAACAGATGTCAGAAACATAGAGGTAGAGAAGTTATGTATGTCTAATGTCCTGTTCTACTGATACAGCTGTTTCCTTAAAGTCTGTTAGTTTTCACAGAATCACAGAATATTCACGGTTGGAAGGGACCTTTGAGATCATCGAGTCCAACCACAAAAAGAAACCACAAAAAAACCCAAACAAAACCCCTACATATATGCATTTATGTTTATATGCCATTAGACATGCAGTTTCATACTGCAGCTAAGGAAAAATAACCCTTAGCTGCAGACAAGTGCTCCCACCATTTTCCATATGCTATTTCCTCACCATTCATCTCACTTGCAGTGAACCAGTCACAAACACTAAACTAGCACAACTCTACCCTAACCTCTGTTGGCTCAGCTCCCTGAAAAAATTCACCATTGAATGGGACCCCATCTTGATGAGTCTGTGCTGGAATCCAAAAAGAAAAGACCTTAACTGGAAGGCAGAAAGAGGAGCAGGACTAGCCTTTGTGTCAGATGGCAGCTATTTGACAGGCTCAGCTGTACTTCTAGCCATACTCCCAGCAAAGAAGATACTTATTCAACATAGTTTTGTTGGACCTAACAATGTCTGCTATTACATACATCATAATACAAGCAGGAACAGATGCATTTTATTTTTTTCCTGTAGGGGGGAGCAGTATTAATTCCTTAAGACCTGAAAATACAACTAATAAATAGATTCAGACACATGGGTCAATTTGAAGCTGGAGCTCGTTCTACTTGACAGGATCTGATGTATATCCAGGCTTACCTTGAATCTCATATCAAAGATCACAGCATAGACCTGCTCCTCCCTTCCAGTAAAGGATCTGTAAGTACATAAGTAGCAATGTCTGTAACTTTTGTTTATCTGTGGTCTGAAACTTTTGCTTATCCTTTTAGAACATTACTTTCTGGGCACATTGGGAGTAAATTACATCTATGGGATGAATCCCTCAGAAGGTCACTGCGATATTAATATCTGATTCAATTTAGCTACTTAGAGGAAGAACACTTTCTAAAGTAAGATTGGATTCCAACCACCTTTCTTAGATTTGTGTTAATTTTGTCCTTTAGCACTAATTACTCTCTGTGCATGGTTTGACACACAGCTATAATTCCTATATCTCTATAATACCAAAACAAATAGCTGCTAGGCAGTGCTAATCCTTCCCACCGTCACGGTGGAGATTTTATTGTCACCCTTGTTTGGATCTTTCCCTAAAATGTCTTTTCAGTTCATCTGGAAATTGGGTTGTTGCATTCCCTAGTTGTGCCTTCCCACTTCTACCACCTCCCACCATAGACGCTGCTGCTGCTAAGTTTCCATTGAGCGCTAGCGTGTCCTGCAGGGTGTCCTCACCACCAAGATATATGAGATGTACTCAGCCATTGCCATTTGGGAAAGCTGTCAGCATGAGGGCTGTCCTCTATTACCATGGTTTTTTAACAATGAAATTCGTTCTAAGGGGGAAATATTCAAAATAAAAATAATACCTCAACACCAAATCCCTTTCAAAAGGTAATAAGTGGCAAATGTATTTATCTAAGAGCAAGAATAAGTAGAGCATGTCCTTTGGTTAGTTCTCTTTAGATACAATATTTATATTCCTTCTTTATAACTGAACAATACACAGCAACATTTTGCAATAAAGCCCTAATGATATTGTGCTATGTTCACTTAAAAAACACAATGGGTTTTGTGTCACCAGAGAATGTACAGTTTCTACTCTGAGACTTCTTTTGACTGAATGACTTCTTCATTAGTCATAGCCTTACTTACATACACAATAAAATAAAATGCTTGCACAAAGGATTTAAGTTAAGGTTTACAAGTATCTTAAGAAATGAAGAACAGTAATGATTTCTTTTTCCATTAAAAATTGCTATGGATGGTGGTATGGAGATCAGTGGATATAAGGATTCCAAGAAGGAATAATACTAACAGATCCACAGAGACAAAGCAGGGAGATGACATTAGCAGCCATATAAAACACGTCCCCAAAAAAACCCCAAGAAACAAACAAACAAACAAAAACAAACTGTAAAGCAGTTTGAGTGCTTACAATGTACGACTTCAGGTCTGAAAATGTTAAGTCTCTATGTTGAAAAAGAGAAATGCAAGGCTTTTAGATGTCCTACGAGGAAAAAAAAAGACAGCCAAGCATAAAAGGCAGCTTAGACCTTTGGATCCAGCAAATAGTGAGGGCCGTCTTGCATATGTTCTGATCAGTCGTCCAAGAAAAATAACAACACTCTGAAAGCCTTTGATGCTTTCAGTTTTATTAAATTTCCCATCGATCAATTAAATAGGCAAGACTGGAACTTGATTATATATCCCTGAGTTGGTCTGCCATAAATCAAGCCTACAGTCAATTAAGTGTTTAATTATGTATTCACAAACTGCTGTGCGAAAAGGAACATACCTACCAAGTCATATTTTTTTACTTTTTATGTGGAGAATTTGTTTCTCATTAACTGATTGCTAGGCACAGTGAACTTTCTCTTGAGAATGATAAATTAGAGCCTGGTATCAGGACAGACTCTCACCTAGGAAGATCTTAAATTTCCACTGACTCACATACTTCTGGCAACTTGAGGAAAGGACTCCATACCTTGCAGAAACAGAATTCATTCATAATCTGAACATGTGCATTGCTGGCTTTGTTTATCCTATGTTTAATTTATAGGGCCCAAGGAACACATTTGTGAATGGCGTCCGAGACCAAGGAAAGTTGTACAACAAGATACAGGCAGCAAACCCATTCTTACACAACAGCCAGGAAAAAGAACATGAATAGTAAGGGCTTATTTTTTCTGTTGCCACAAGAAAAGCCATAGGATAGAATCCTTCCAGCATACCCAAGAGCAAAACCATCCATTTTGCAGAAGGGATTGTGTGCCCCAGGCATACCATGACATCCACTTTTTGTAGACTTTGTAAATAGTTGGACCACAGCCTACCCACCACAGTCCACAGACTTTCTTTATAATTTATTCAAAAGCATCAGCCATCTGAAATTTTTTGCTTGCTTTTAGGAATTTTTAGCATGTAATCTTTCTTCACTTCCCTGTTAATGCCAACAATTGAGTTCTCTGGGGTTGTTACAGCTATCAGGCTGGATCTGATGGAAGTATCTAAGACTTCAAATGCAAGTCATTACTGCCCCAGAGGGCAGTTCAGAGACTGAGTATGTACTTTGTAAGGACAAAGGTGTTTGGGTTGCCAACCCTAAGTTTCACAATCATGATTTCTCTCCTACTGATATCCTAAGAAATATAGTGTTAAGAACCATTACCCCATCTTCTCTATTTGGCCTTTTAAATATATTGTTCTCTTGAGAAGAAGCCAGGAGATCCACATTTCCAGAGTGACTCAGTGCCTGAAGGGTGACATACGGTCGTTGTCATCAGTTAGTGAACCACTGTGATGAGTAAGTCATAAAGACTGACAGGAAAAGAAGTTTCTAATAACAAAACTTGTAAAACTTTAAAAAAAAAAAAAAAGTACACTAGGTAGAATCCAGATAATTCATGATCTATGACCCCATCTTTGCTGTGGCTTATGCATGAAGTACTTTAAAGGGAAAATCATCACAAGTTTTCTCCTCATCTTGAAGTACCTTCTGTTGTAAAAACATGTATTTTTTATGGCTCACCATTAAGAATTCTATATTTCCTTTCTTCCACCACCCCAGTCTAGATTGGTGATCCTTCCCAGAATTTCTTAGAAATGGCAGGTCTTGAACAACCTTAGCTGGTCCCAAATGCCGTTAGATGCACAGGGAACAGACCACCCCAATGGAGTGCTTTTCAAAATCAATGGAATAATCTTTAATAAATTTGCATAAGGGCACAGGCTTAAACTGTAAACTCAAAAATAATGTTCCAATTCAAATTCACGATGCTAAAATCTTTATCCAACATCTTTCACATCTGCTAATAGATATAAACATGATCGGAATCCCTGAAGGTTCCTACTGAAAAACTAATTTAGCCAGAGACCCCAGAGTTGCCATTAAACCTGTAGCTTAAAATTTTTTTGAAGAACTGTGAACTGCATGCTCTTTTGATCTAGTCTACCAGAAGAGAACCACGTCCACACTCAAACAAGGTGATCCGAGAGCAGTAAAACTGTACATAGAGGGCAATTTTAAAGCATTCATGGAAGAACTACAGATGAACTTGAAAGATTAATTTCAGGGTCTTCTGTGAGTTGTTAAGACTGTGGGTCTGGGCGGAGAATGGTCAGATCAAGGCAAAGCATAGGACTTCCAAAAGGCATGAAGGACACAGATCTTTCAATCTTGCACATCTATAATTAGTACTTCCTTGGCACAGCCATCTTAGTGTGTAGTAAATGAGATATCGTGCCTATTTTCACCCAGGCCAATGCTTGCTGGCCTTGTTAGCTTGCTGGCCTTGTTAGCTTGCTGGCTTCCATCTGCTTTGCATTCTTCACTGCTGGGAGGCAGATGATGACTGCCCTTCTACAATACAGGATACTCTTGAATGGCAAAAAGGGAAGGAGTGCAGGTAAAAAACAGTGTTATGCAGCAGATGGAGCGTGGGGGGAAATGCCGAAATCATCTGATTATTTTGTGTGATTTCTTTGGGCGGGGAGGTTCTGCTTCTGCTTTGTAATACTGAACCTTGGGCATTTACTGCAAAGTTATGTATCACAGCTTGTACAGAAAAAAAGTGGGTTGTGATCCCTGATGTACCAAACACCGGTAATTTCAGTTAGTTTCTGGGAAGCTTCATATGCTCGACATTTGTCAGATCTGGCATACGAACAGGTTGATACATGATTATAGGCTAGTTTAAATTCCTAGACAAGATTCTTATTTACAGAAGCCCAGGATAAGTATTCTCCTACAAAAAGTCCAAGATTTTAATTTCCCTGCTATATGTACCTTCGCCAAGGACATTTCAGAAGCCAGATAAGAGCATTCAACAATTTATTACAGCTCCAAGGCTTTGAAATAAGATAAATCAAAGGTAGAATTTAAATTTGAAAGTAATATGTCCTTAATATCACTTTGGTACCTGGCAAGTGTAACATGCTGGGGTTTTTTCAGAGGAATGGGAGAGAACTTCATATATTTTCCGAAATCAAAATGTGTGTTGTATACTTTTTTCCTTTAGAGCAAATGAACTTTTTTTCCCCATTTACTGTCTTCGTAATATGTTCGAATTCAGGAAGGAACTAAAATTTAAGCTTACAAATAAGAACATGGAGTCAGTAGAACTGCTTGTGTCCCCCAGCTAAGGAACATGCTTAGGCATAATGATAAATTCAGTCTTAATTAGTTTCTAATACTGCTAAGCACTTTTTAAGACAAGGAAGATATTGAGTGCACTTTGGTTGGAAAGTTTTGAACTCAGAAGAAACCAGGGTTATCTTGTCCTAGCCATAAATGTCCTAAGTAATTAACCAGCTTCATGGTGACACTTATTTATGTATTTATTTATGTTAAATAAGGAGAGGGAAGAGACTCCAAAATTTGGAGTTACCCTGACATTTCTAGGGCTACAAAATAAATTGTTAAGGAAAAGGAAACAAAGAAAACTTGTAAGACAGGAATGCAACCACATCAGCAGAAAGAATGAAGTAACTTCACTGCTGGTGAAGAATTCATTTAGGTCATCACATTAGGTCTCCCTACCTATTTGTTCTTGCAGATTAAACTGAATGAGCAGTTTGAATTCTATTTACTTAATGGAGAGAGTCATTACATTTGTTTAGTGGAAAGGTGGTGGAGAGAAGAGGATGGGTCAACTTGCTTTTGTCAACTTTATTAATTACGTTTAGACACCTTGGTAAATACACTAGGGATGCCAACAGGAAATCAGGAAAATGCAGGAAATGAAGGGACTCCAGGACAAAGAACTTCTATGTCTGCCTATGTAAGGCTACACATGGAGAGAGGAGGCAGCTTCAGTCAATGGAACAAGCAGAAAAATGACAGATAAGGAATGTGAGTTTTAAGAACAGCCTTCTGACCAATTTTTCAACTCCTTGCCAAAGTAATTAGAAGTTAACGGAATCAGTTTTAAAACCATACCTATTTTGCATGCCAGTTCAAGCCATAGCTTTCTGAAATCTTCATCGCTATCTCTTCCTTTTTCATGCCTCAGACTGTTATGGAAATGGTGAGACCTCTGCAAGTTGAAGGATGTATGGCACTTCTACTTTATTTCTCTGCTGTTGGGTTGAGCATTTTTTTACTTCCAGTATTCTTGAGTACTTCCCCTAATAAGGAAAATAAGAGTCAGAAAACCACTGGAGTAAAAGATTCATTGACAAAGATAAGCAGAAGTGAATAAAGTAATGGAAAAAGGAAGTGCTATGTACACTTTAAATACAGAATAAAGCAGCTGTCTGGTGAATTTGCTTTCCCACAGCCAAAGCCATTTAGCTTGTGTTTAAAATGAGTGGCAAATAGTAAAAATAATTAATAGAAACAGATGTCACTGGGGCTACTTCAGTAAGGAAAACTAATGTGAATAAGTACTTGAGGGGATATAACATTTAATAATGGATACTTATAGGGAACTTTATGTGTTCCAGGAACTGCACTTACAGCAATTAATCCTTAGGACACCCCAGGGAGACGACTTGGTAAGAAATAGTTTCCTACTTAGTTTACAGAAGGGGTTACAAGTGTGGAAATAAGCCGTCATTGTAATACACCCAAGGCACTTTGATAGGAACAGCAGGGCAAGAACCCCTGAAGTTCTGGATTTCGGTTCTGTGTTTACATCATCAAAAGTGCCAGAACCAGAGCGACATGGGAGATAAGCACACACACTTATTTTCTGGGGGGGGGGGGGGGGGGGAGGGGCAATCTTTTGCCAAACAAATACAATAAAAAA
>JAOXNO010000033.1:67566610-67579101 GCA_028565335.1 Limnodromus scolopaceus
CCCCCCCCCCCCCCCCCCCCCCCCCCCCCCCCCCCCCCCCCCCCCCCCCCCCCCCCCCCCCCCCCCCCCCCCCAGTCTGGTGCCTAACAAAGTCAATCTCATACGCTGAAGTCCTGTGGAAAGATATCTAAAAAAGTATTGGTGTAATTGTCAGGCTGGAGTTTTCCATAGTTCTCCTTCGTGATTTTCAGTGCTATCACCAATGGAAATTTAGGTTGATTTTACAAATTAAAAAAAAAAAAAAGGTAGCAAATTATTTTATTTTCATAAATAGTAGGAGAGAAGACTATTTGTTTACTTCTGTTTTGAGGACGAGACAAGAGTTGGCACAAGTTGAAAATGTCTCATATTTTCCCTTGAGATTTTGAGTACCAGTGGTTCATTTGAGCAACAGAAGATGGAAAACAAAACACAGAGAATGTGCAAAAGAACAGAACAGAATATAATCAGAAAGAGGAGAAAATGAACATAGCTTGTAATTTAAAATTTTTGTATCACATATATTCAAAATACTCTCCTTTTGTTCCCAACAGACTCATATAAGCAAGCGTTCATCTACCTTACTGAGGTTATTGCCTTCACACAATAATTTTATGTGCTCCCATTTAAAAGCATTTTATTGGACATCCCAATTATAGACTATTATTTTTATTACTTGCACTAGGTAGGAGTAATAGACCAACATGCCATTATAAAGACAACAACAAAATCATTCCCCCATCAAACAACTTGCAAAAATGTTCTTTTTAATAGGATGTGTAAAATGTTATAATGAGAACCATTCTGAATTGCAGTGATTTTCCTGATTGAATGGTGGCACGTACAGAACTTTCAAAGACAATTTTTTTTCTTCTAATTCTTACATCTAAAATAAGTGGAATTTTAAAGCAAACTTAGTAGAGAATTAATATGGACATAGTAATTTTTATTCAATGACAGTAACATTTTTGTAAACATGAGACTTCTAGGACAAGTGAAAAGGAAGAATCAGATTTTGATACAGGTAAGTGTCCTGAATATTAAAAATTAAGTTAGCTTGCCATAAGTGCCAGTGGTATAAGTCTATGGACTTCACCTTGCATGCTCAGGATGTTTACAGTGATGCTTTCACTGTTCCCACACAGGAGTGATAGAGAATATTACCCAAGAACAATTCTTATCCATCAGATATGTTCATACATTACTTTTTGATCAGATATGTTCATACATTACTTTTTGATAGTCCATTTCTGCAAGAAGGGTAGAACAAAGACCAACCATACTCTGAAGGTAAACAGTGACTCTTGAAATCCAATCATGATTTGAAATATGACCACTCAGTCACTACACTTTTCTCAAAAAAAAAAATTCCTGTGAGGGTATGAGCTATATGTAATCTGATTCTATTCTGTAGTTTTATGGATGGAAACTCTCCTAGGTTTTTTGCTTTTATTATTTTATTCTACAATGCTTCTTATATGGAGAAAACAGTCATGATTTGTCTAAACTAACTCACAATTTACAATGCCACATATTACAATGATAAAACCTATCCCAGACAGATAAAATCAGGGGAGAGTAAATTTGTAAAACAAGACTCTGAATGTCAGATTTTTTATTTCTACGATTTTGTCAGATATGGTCTCTGAGAAAGAAGCTAATGGTAATCTGGAAGTCTTAAACCCTCTGTTGTGCACGAATCCTTCTCCTAATCTAGGGAGATAAAGTTCTGTTATATCCTTAAAATAATTTGCAGAAGGAGCCAGAAGCCAGAAAGACTAGTTAAGGAACACAGTTGAAATTTCTCTGTGAAGTTGCTTCAAGTCTAATTAATTAGAGGTGAATTTGGAGGAAAGGGGAAGAGAAACCTAACCTCTTCCCCTAAGAGAGGAAGACCTCAGAGCAAGCGTTATACACAACAGCTGAGCAAGCTGTTGTGTCCCCGCACCGGCTACTTTGGAGCAACTAGGAAATCCTTGCCAAGACTGATGCGGAATTGCATTTTTTGGTTTGGGTGCTGTGGTTTTTTGGGTTTTGTTTGGTTTTGGTTTTTTTTTTTCCCTTTATGACTTTTATGTTTTAAAATTTGTATTCCAAGAAACTTGTCTCATTTTCAGCCTGAACTGAACACAGCGATGAGCACTCTCAGGTTGCTCATCAGAAATGCCCAGGGCACATCACTAAGAAATCACCCTAGGTGCTTTCTTCCTTATGGGGCAACATATCAAACTACAGCGAGGACTGAGGGGAGAAAGCATGGCCAAGAGAAGGATTCCTGCAAGTGAAGGAACCACTGGGATTTGCAGCTCACATCAAAAATGTCCTGAAGAAGCATACAAGATTCAAGCGTTGGCTTTGTCAAAGAGAAACTAAAGAAAACTTCAATGTTTCTCTTCTTTTTTTCCCCCCTTTTTTTTTTTTTTTTTGCTATTTTTGAGAGTGGTTCTTTGGGTCCCAGCACTAATTCCTCTTGGAGATGGGGCCAGATTTTGCTGGTGAGTGTCAAAGTGATGACTCTCTCTTTGGAAATCTCTTTCCTCTAGACTTCTTATGCCTCCAAGACAAATGAAATTCCTAAATAATATGCTTAGGACTGGTGTTAGCTGTAGAAGTTCTGATCCTCCACTCGTGTAAAGTACTAGTGAAAATAAGATCAGCAGGAGCTGGCTTAGGGGAGGGCTTCTAGTCCTTCTGCATAACATCTAGGCCCAGTGCTTCGCTTTTGCTGCCAATTTTTTCTGCAGCACTTCAGTGACATGTAATTCCTTATCCTGCAGGTGACAGATATCTTTGGTGTTATTGCTGCTCTGTGGGCAATAAATCTCTACTCAAATATAAGCCTGGGTCATACCATATGACAACTTCTTTACTTATTTGCATCACTGTAAGGCAGCCTGGCAATTATACAGAAAGTATGTTACCATGGCAACACATGGAAACTGCAGCATCTAAAAAAAACTTAAGACTGCAGAATTACTTAACATTTTATCCCCCAAAGACTTCAGTATTCTAAGTTTAAACTTTGAATGAAACATCATAACAAACGGTGCCTATTTCATAAATAGTGCTTCCTACACCTTTTAAAAGTAATTGCTTCTTTTCATCAAAGTATTTTATATTTTCATCTTTGTGGAATTATTGAGTACAGAGTTTAATGAGTAAAATGCTCCTCTATCCCCTGTCCAGAATATGTTTTTGGCAACAGATGTCACTTGATTATTAGCCAAGTCAAATACAGTAATTATTTCAGCACAGTTAAAGTGTAGGTCCCCTCACACACCTCCCACACAAATGGTTGCAGACAGCTCTGACTGCTCCTGTGTCCTGGTAAAGCTCTGGAACAGCACAAAAGAGTAGCTGAGATTTTAATTTTTCAGAGGATGGGAAGAGCCAAGCAGTCCAGACCGTGAGAAGAGACGCAAAAAGGTGAGAGTGACACAACCATCCAATGCCCAAGTCATGGGTTGGTAGACTCAAGATAAAAAGCACTCTGACTTCCAGCATAAGTCGCAAGACTCCTTCTGGCTTAGTGGTTAATTCAAAACTGAAGCTCAGCCATTCCAAGATGGCTTTGTCATCCAGGTCCCACCAGCTACACTGGTTATGGGTGTCGTGTGTCACATGATTTATGCTCTTAAACCTTTTAGTCATGTACATGGTTATCAGGAAAGCAACGGGCAATGGAGACTGCACTGTCTTCTATGTCAACCTGCTACTGCAGATCATCTTGTAAACCCAGGTTTTGTAATAATTTCATACAAGCCATTGCTGATATACCATTGCTATAAATAGTGGCAATACAATGAAGTACATGAACAATATTAATGAAATTCAAATAAATAAATAATAATTAAAAAATCACTATATCCCAGTGCATTCACTCTTATGATGTTGTTTGTGAATTATTTCTTCTCGCAAACATGATCAAAGCCTGTTCATTTTTAGCCTCTTTAAACAGAAATAATTATAAGCAAATATGAAGTAGTCATAATTTTGTGACACCTTTCTCAGAGCGGATAGGCATAATTCTCAATCTGAGCCCTTTTTGACAAAAATGGAACCCTGTGACACAGATATAAAGTTTTAGAGAAGTCCATTAATGCATAACTAATGCTCTACACTGAGGTAAATACTCTGGGTTCATTTTTTTTCCTAATGGTTCAACACTGCTAGCAGGCTACTTTAAAGTCTGATTTTGAAAAACACCCCATCCATCCATTCATTGGCATAGGCAACAGAAAAGCACACGTTGACTTCTGAAGATCAGATTCTGAAAAACAAAAATCTTGCTGTTCCGTGTCTCTGATCCACATTCCGTGCTAATTAACCTATATCTTTCAATTAAAAACAGATCTTGGTTCCTTAACAAGAAGCTTAATTATGTTGCTTATATTGCATTTCTGAAATAGATGATAAAGTCCAATCTCAAATTTAAATCTCTGTTAACACCACTCACCATTATGATTCACAGAGAGCTGGTTAGGAACAGAAACTCTAAAATCGTCCAAAGCATTTGCACAAATAAAACATGCAGAAGTTAATCACCATGGCCTGTCCAGAATTATCTGCTGCCTTAGTATGTACAATAAATATGCAGTACCAGAATTCAAAATAGACCAACTGTCTTGAATAAAATTGTAGAGCTTGAGGCCAACAATACAATGGAAAATAAAGTAATAGAACAATAAAAATTCAGAAATAAAATCGGTGAGGAAATGCTGATTTTGAATCCAAACAATAGTCTCGATGAACAAGAACCAGAATGCCAAGCATAGCAAAAAGCAGAAGCAGCAGGAGGAACAGAGGTAACAGAAGGAGATACTTGATGTTGTCAGGGAGTCTACTGACATGTCAACTGAAGCAACAAGCTGAGAGCTGTGAAAAGAAAATGGCAAACAAGAAGCAGCAGCTCAATCATTAAAAAGCAACAGTCAGCTAATGGGAAAAGGCATTCAGAAGCCAACTGCTTGGAATAAAACTACCACAAAGGAAAGATGACCACCTGGCACCACTGAAAAGGTAACAACAGCCAGATACATATACCAGCAAAATTACTAGAATTATTGACTGGAAAAAGCAGCAATAGAGGAAGCCTGAAGGTAAAGCTGCAGGAAGGTCTTGGCCACACTGCAGACGTTATTTGAAACTAATTCAATTTTGACTACAGCCTCACGTAGTTGCAAAGCAGCTTTCACAGTGAAATGGACTGATTTCCAGGGGCTAAAAAAATCTGTGTTCCTACTGGAGAAAATGAGGTATCGTTATAGGAACAGGGTTACTTGCCACCTCTGACTAACCGGTTACCCTCTTCCATTTTATAACTGCTTAATTGAGTGATGTTTCTGTTCATAGGGTAGGATTCCTTCCACACCACAGCAGTATCTCCTGTCATATCAAACCCCACATACAACCACATGTCTAACTACAGAGGAGGAGGAAGGGAGGATGACACAATATCATTGGCACAGAACATGAGAAACCAAGGAGGTTCAGTTCCCTGCCCTGCTACACACTTCTGAAACAAACTTTTATAAGCAGTTTTAGGCAAGTCTGCTCCTTTGAGGAGACCATGGTTCAGAGAACCTTGGTGTGGCTTTCCACTGGGCTCTGCAGGTGACACGCGAGCCTGCACTGGGGTACATACATACTCCTGCAGTCACACTGGAAGCATTCCCATCTGTGAAATGAAGATAACAATCTTCCCTGTCCTATAAAGATGGGATCTGAACAGGGATATAGATGGCAAAGAGCTAGTGAAATATCAGATACGTATATTCTCTTTATTCACAAAGTGCAAGCTGCCTGGTTAGAAATCTAGTAGATATAGGCTGAAAGGAATGTACAGCCACCTCTACAGAAAACATATGGCTGTATTCAATCTTGGTGTAAACAAAAATACTCTAAGTATCACACAATTTCTTTTCCTCCTTTTTATTTCACACTTTTTCAATAGCTGCAAACTATCGTCAAAGCCCATCACAGCCAAAGTCATTCCTGAAGCCAAGCTATGCATTTTTTAACGCCATTTTATCCTCTTCCATATGTCACTCCTATTTCTGTTGCTCTTCTTCACCTGTAAGCCAATTATATATCCGATAATTTGCTCTCCAGTAAAGTCTGATTCATCTCTAACTGCGTAAGGACAGATTCCATGATGAAATCTTTAGGCAAGACAGTTTGGAGGATGAAAAATTCACAGTTTCCCCTAGAGATATTTTTCCCAAAGTGTTCCACTTCTAGGAAAAAGCTCGCTAAATCCCAGGGAATTAACATAATAAATAATACTATCCCTAAGGCCAAAATAGCATATACAGAGAGGCCTGTTTCTGGACAGGTTTTCTTTCATGCAGTATTCCTCTGTGGACTTTATTGCTTTTTAAAGACACTCTTGAGAGGGGTAAATTGTATTTTACTGTGTCTACAGCAACTATAGAATTATTTCACCCATTTTTACAGATTTCTTTCCACATTGGCGCTCATGTACTCCTTGCCTGTATATCCAGTCTTTTGACTCTAAATCAATGTTTTCTCTACCATTTACTTTGCCCATTTGAAACTCATGAATATGCTTTACCTTTTCCATAAGATATACGTTACTGTAGCTGCTAAATGATTAGTCCCTAAGGCAGCTCATTAAACCTCTACCACCTTGTTTGACGTATTGTTATTTTTACTACACCTGGTAGTCTTTCAGCCCCCCTTTTTTTTTTTTGTAACAAACAAAACATTTACATTGCTGTAAATGTGAATTAATTTTTATCAGCTATTTTCATAGCATGAGATAAAACTCTGAAATGAAATCCAAAGACATTTCATCTGGAGCAGTCTGTACAGCCAATTATTTTCTATTGTACTTTCAGTATATAAGAACAATTAAAAAAGTGCCTGGAAAAAAAAAAAAACTTTTATAAGAATCACGATAATTTATGCTCAAAGTGTTTGTATATGAGAGATATTTGTATAGAGAGACATTTTTCCCTATTATTCTATTATGCTTCTACAAGAAAAAGTTAAATGTAAAAGTCCCGTAACCATCTTTATTTCCCCCCCTCTTTCCCTCCCTACTCCCAGCTCACAAGTCAGTACAGCTAGATGTATTTTCTCCCAATTTTAAATAAGTGACAGGGGCTGCTGCTCCTTCTCCTGGGTGCAGACCCACTTCCACTCCCTTGCTTTGAGATCCCAGTGCCACGTGGAGGCGATGCCTGGTGTGCACAATCCTACAGCAGGATGCAAGAGGCGCAGAGGAAGAGACAGATCGATCCAAGTTAACAGTTCATACTCAGTGCACATCTTAAGTTGCCCCTGAGGGCTTCTCAAAAATAACTCATAATACATATATTTGGTTGTGTTCTCCCCAAACCTGCATGCCATAAATTGTCCAGAGCAGCAACTCCCCTAGGTTCTGCTGCTTCAAGTATTTCCTCATTTGCTCCCTCATCCTCCCCTGAAATTATTTCTATATGACCTTACTTTCTTTCAAATTTGTGTGTGCACATATGACAAAGAAATTTTGCAGGGCATCTCAATCTTTGCCATTTTCAATTCATAATTAATTCACTCCTTTTCATTTATTAATGAACTAATTTCTTGCTAAGGTTAAAGTTGCTCAAAAAGGAAAAAGGCAGAACTTTTTCAGCGCATGAAGGTCTCCCACACGTCAGTACAGAAGCACGTTTTGGTGGCCTGCTGCCTTTAAGAGTCCCCAGACCATAGCAATGAATAACAGAAGCCACACATTTAAGAAAGTTGGGACCTGGCATTAGTTTTGAATTTTATGTTTGCCTCTCATTTCTAAGCCCTGTAAGTCTGATTAGACACTTAGGGAAAACAGAAACAAACCCCAAAACTATTCCTCTGTAATCATCCTCAGAGAAAATCTTTTCACATCTTCTGAAGACGTGCCTCCCACCTTCACATCTGGGGATAGTATTCATTTTCTGAGGACCAGGAAAGCAACCATTTGCATTTGAATGCAGAATACCTTTTATGATTGTTAGTATCCTGGAATAGGAAGCTCAGTATTTCAGGGATCTAATTTAGGAATTCTAAAATACCAGAGCAGACTCTTTGTCCCAGTGCTCCTTTCCCCACGCAGGATCAGTGCAGTTGTGCAGGTTTGGCTCACCCTTTCCCACTGCCACAGAGCATCCTTTCAAGTGCCCTCTGCTTGGAGCCACGGGGTCATTTGGTTTTCTTGTGCACAAGCATGGGGACCTTGCTTATTGTCACATGCTCACATCACTTTACATATCTGAATTCTCCCCTATATAGTCTCGTCATTACATTGAACTACACGTCGCTTCCTATGGGCAATATATTGCAAGGTGAGGGGAAATGTGGGTAAGTGAAGATAATATATCACAGAATCACATACTATATATCCATACTACTTGCAGAGAAGTTTAAGCATATAGCATGCCAAGAGGCACAACTGCTGGATTACGCATGCCTCCTGTTCTCCCTGCCTTCTTCTGTGACTGCATGTTACACACTGATTTCAGATTACACTCGCTTTCCTTTCACTAACGTTATGTTCTCATTTCTGTGTTCTTTTAGAAAATAGGTCTTTAGCTCACTCAACTGTGTGGAATGCACATTTCTAAAACAAAAAATAAGGTCAACCAAGGTCACCGTTACTAATGGAGCCTAGTCTAAAATTATGTAGCCCAGATGTTTCGGGTTTTTTTTTTCCTCTTTTCTTTTTTAATCAAATGTAGGACAAGAGTAAAGAGTACTTGAATCGACACATTAATATAGAAGGGAGACTATGTGAAGATGGAGTCGGAGTTACAATAAAAGCCTGCTGCGTAAGAGCAGACTGCTGCAGCTATGTTCAGAGTAGAGTACTGGTTAAGGAAACAAGCATGTAAAAATACCTTGTTTCCCACAACTTTCAGTGATTTTTGAGAAACTGAGACACCAAAACCCAGCATTTTTCTCTATTTCCATTAGATTACTGCTATAGACTGCACTTCAATTATCTCATGAGCAGGCTGCTTTCCCATATTTGCTGTCCAGAAAGAAAACAACTGAAATAACCCTTCCTCCTATTCTTCTTCATGTTATACTCACATCTAGCCTTCCTTGTAGCCTTCTGTTGAGGTCCCTCGGGCTTTGTGTAGTCATTACAGCAAATTCAGTGACTCTATTTCATCTCGTATTTTAGGACAAACCAAGAAAAGGGCATGGAAATATCCACTGGCCCGAGGTTGTATAGACCTAGCAACAAAACCAAAAGAAAGAAGGCTCTTATGGCTTTTCTGAGGGCTTCAAAAAGCAGCCAAGAAGGGACAGCCTTTGTGTACCACACATAGCTAGGGTAATGGCAGGATTTTCCTGCCAAGTACTGTTTGTTACCAGAACAAAGTCCAATTACGTGGTCATTAAACAAATTTCATTGTTTCTAGATGGCAAGTTTCAAACCCAAATCAAAGAGTAGCGCTTTATCAGTTCTTTCTGAAGTAACATTTTTATTTTTCTTCCGTATAGCAATTAAAAAGATTCAGTAGGGATTACTGAAAATGTTACTAGTTTATGTGAGAACATTAAATGTGAAAATATGAAGTGCTAGCAGTTCAAGTGATAAGTGGAACAAGTCAGTGTTTTAAGTTTTCCACATATAAATGAGTTTGTCACATATATCTAATTAAGACATTATAGCTAAAGAAACTAGAATTCATTTCCCATCTTGTTCTCATGGCGAGGCTGGTGTAGCCTGGGAATATATCATCTCTGCTTGAACCACTTCTTCAAGGAGTTACATGCATGCTGTATAATGAGAATAAAACTTCATGTCATATTTTGAAAGTGGCATTTATGGCCTATTTATGGCTTCACAATTCAAGGTCATTTACAGGGATCATTACCTCCACTTATTCTTCCAGTTCTTTCAATAGTTTGACACTAGTCAACTAATAAGGTTTCTGAAAATATTAAAGCACGGCTTGCCTTAGTTTAATATAGATGCCCACTTAGATACATTGGGGAATTTCAAACTAGAAAAACGCGTACGTATTTTAGTTGGGTTTATATTATAAAACTCAAGTGTATATAATTAACTAAGTATCTTAAGCATTTGTTTGTAAAAAGAGTATCATATTCCTGGAATAATTATTAAATTCTGTGAGAAAAATGGTTCTTCTAACATTATGTCTTTATGCAAAACAACTACTCCTTATAACTTCAAGCTCAAATACCATTTTATTTTAATTTTTTTTGTGGAAAATAGTATTTTTATGAAATAATGAACTAGAAAAAGATACTTAGGAACAATATATTAAGTCATACTATATGCAGGAAGATGGGTTGAAATATCTTGGACATTTTTCTGCCAGTGATGTGTCAAATATTTAGTTTTTTATGAAAATTCTCACTGATTTCACTTCATTTACTTTGCATAGTCATTGGTAAATTTTAAGAATAGATTTATCAGGAAGCTTTCCATCCCTAGGGACAAATTTGCCCTCTCTTTCCAGCAAGATGTGCAGAGCTGCACTACTACAAGCATTAACCTCTCAGCATCTACAGTAATGATGCATTTTCCTACTTCTCTCCTAATAAAACTAATTCAGGCTTGAGTACTTTAATTATGACTTCTTGGTACTAATGACTTTTTATGCAAGTAGAGCTAATAGCACTGAATTATCAGTACTAATATACTGATATAACTCCAACAGTGAAACTATCTGGCATCAGGTACTGTTCAATGATGTGAATTTTATTATTAATTTGCATACCTCTACAGAAAGACTTATTTGCTTACAGATGATCAACAGAAAATAATTATGGACCAGGTTCATTAAATATATACATCTTTTTTAGTAAGTATTAGCTATTAAGACATTCAAATATAAATATTTTCCCTTCATATGTAAATACAGGCATTGGCTAGACTTTGGTTACTCTGTCTCCTGCAAAGTCAGGCAGAGAGGTGCTGTACTGTTCAATGTCATCTTATCTTCTGATAAGTTTGCTATGCAAGCTTAAAAAAACCTTAATTATGTTTAGACAAGTGTGGCAAGAAACCATCCTAAGGTGCCTAACAAGTCCGATATTCATCCCAGTCATTTTCTCAAAGGACTTCAAAGCCCTGAACACCATTCATTTCAAATGGAAATACTTGGCACTTCTGAAATGCATTCAGAAATACCTTTAATTTTTGTCTGGCTACATTCATCCCAGAATTCCAGTACTTTATAACACTGCTGAACATAGTACAGAGTTTTGTGAGGACACGAAGGTATGGGCAAATGAACCAAATCCATCAATATTTCACACAGTAATTCTCTTATGAAAAACCAAGAAGAGCTATTTTCCGCTCTAGCCAGAAGACTAGAGTTTTGGTGACTGTTATAGTTAATTTCTATAATTACAACAGTTAATAATAAGTGACTGCTCCTTCATTCCTTCTGCACTGCCAGTTAGGAAAGCAAGTCTCCCATCTCTCGCTTGTATTTCTTTTTGAGAAGGTTTCAAAAGCAAGATCCAGAGCCATGTGTTTGGCACCCCCTCGGGGCAGAGGAGCACTTCCAAGCCTGCTGTGCTCGGGAGCCACCAGCAGAAGGACAAGTGACTGAACAGGCTGAGGAAAAGAGGTTCTTGCTGAGTCTCCAGTCTTCACCAGGAGCATGGGATTTTCTCTTATTGGAGAGAAATCAAGCAGCAGGAAGCCAAATGTTTAGCTGAATAGCTAAAATGTATTCCAGCCCTGGAGATACTCTTTGTTTTTTCCTTACTTTTAGTCCCTTTCCTCTTTCTTGACCGTCCTGAAACTTCCCTTTCTCCTCTGCTGTCTGGCTCGCTCTGCTCCCACTATACCTCTCACGATAGCCAGTTGCTCTATTTGTGAAAGGTAATTCAATTTTATATTGGTTCAGCAAGGAGAGACAATGTCCCAGATGGAAAGCTGTGAGGCATTTGCTGAGCACGGTTTTGTGGAGGCCTTTGACCCCAGCCTTATACACATTCCGTGTTTTCCTCTTTCCTCTCAACCAACGCCAAAACGGAAGGGGTTTTTCTGAAAAAAAATGGCAAAACTCTATAAATTAATTTTAAGCCAAAGCCCTTTTGTGTCCCCAAAGTATCGGCAACACCACTGGCAACTTCTGTAATTGGGTCTGCAGTGAGTAGTTCAGGGGAGTCAACGCTGACTGACAGCTCTCTCTGGGCTAATAACTACAGAACCTGAGCCATTTTTTTTCCTACAGCTAAAGTACTCCTATGGAAGCTTAAAAGTGCAGCACAAACTTTTGCTTTTTCTCCACTTTAAAAAATATTTATTTTATTACCTTTTTAGGGCTCTCCAGGGCACTTTTCTGCTTTCTAACCAGATTTCAGCAGCATGCTGTCTTCAGCATGATGAGGCATATGTCATCCTCATAACAAATTTCCTTGCATTTCTATTCCTTTTAGGTCATCTACACCACAATAAAAAAAAAATCCAAATAGGATATAAGACTGCAAAAAAAAAAAAAAAAAAAAAAAAAAAAAAAAAAGGGACTTTGTTTATA
>JAOXNO010000033.1:67579201-67621820 GCA_028565335.1 Limnodromus scolopaceus
CCACAATAAAAAAAAATCCAAATAGGATATAAGACTGCAAAAAAAAAAAAAAAAACAAAAAAAAAAAAACAAAGGGACTTTGTTTAGACTCATGAGCAGTTCCCAAGATATGAAGGACATTTCTGAAATTACAGTGGGAGTTTCACTCTGTTCCAAAATCTGGGTATGTTTTCACACCTTACTTGACTGATTCATGGGATAGTCACTAAGTATGGAATAGCCTTGAGAGATTCAAAAAGATTATACCAATTTAGTTAGCTAAAATGCTTGGGAAGACATTAAAATAATCAAAACTATTACAAACTTTGGAAAATATAAAGTTATTTAAGCCCAAGGCAGATTGTGCATTCTATTACAAAATAGTACATTAAGAAACAGTTGACTCTTATCTTTTTTCCTTTACAATAAGCCTTGGGCTAAAAATCTATTCTTCCCCCATCCAATTTGTCCACACTGTTTCCTCACAACTATAATCCTTCTCTCAGCAGTGTGTGTTAAGCTTAATGCAAAACATCTCCCCACGAAGCAATGCGCTGATGTCTTTGGTGGAATTTGGTCCTCAGCATATGCAGTACTCAGATGTGCTATGGATACAAGACACCTCTAAATTTGCTTGTTTCAGTAGTGTAAATCAGCTGCATTCAGAACAGATTGTCTGAAAGCATTCATCACAGAAAATGTCTGTAGAACTTCCGTGAACTCTAGTACTGTTTTACTATCACAGCAATATAAATCTGTCTTCCTAAACTTATGGGAACATGTTCTTCATTCTATTACAAACCAGACTAACCTTAAAAGTCAGTATTTTTGCATGATTTACTCCACCAACTACATTAGGGCTCAAAGTACAGCCAGCCAGCCAGCTGTACAATTGCTCTGTCAGCAACAGTCTTTTAAACCCAACACGCTAAAACGGCTGTTTAAAGATGTGTAAAACTATTCAGCAGTGATTAGAATACTGAACGGGAGCGGCTGTTTGCTGGTTAATGATGGGCGAGAGATATAATTTCCTACCCATGAAAATAGATGAATTTTTAGGACTTGCATTGTTGTATTACTGCATCCTAATTTACAGCACAGAGCACTGCAAGAAAAAAAAAAAAAATAACATAACTGGGCTGAATTCCATAGGCCTTTGTCAGGCAAAAGCCATTGCTTAGTTAAGAAGCCCAGCATTTGGCACAGAGACCTTGAGCATTTGTCTCATATAGAAAGACGTATGGTTTTCTAAAAAAAGAAAATTTGAAACTAACCAATCTTACTTCATCTTCCCATCTTGCAAACAAGTGCAAGCATGAATGTTTATATCCCTTCTATAATTCACAATTCTAATGCAACTGTAAATATTGTGAAGAGACGTATAAAAGTTTAAGACCTCTTGGACTCCTGTTTACTCTCTACCTGCAATGGTATCTTGGGGCAATGCATGATTGAGGTTAATTATGCATTGCAAAAAAGAAGTATATATTTTTTTATTCTGTTTCACATTCAACCGATTGAATTTTACCTTGCTGTTAGCATCTAAGCACTGAGAACATGGAGTAAAAGAGACACCATGAAATCACCTAGACTAACCTACCTCCCAGATGTCCGTGCAGCATAAATATCACTTACCTACAACTAGAATAACTCCATAGTCTGTGACTTTTCAGTTTTGAGTTATATATACACCACTCACTAAATTTTTTTTCTGAAAAAATTGAAATCTTTTCTTAATTCCGTAATCATTTAATATTGCTTATTAAGATTATTATTGAAAAAGTGGACCTATAGTAAATAGCCAATATCACTTATCTTTACAGTATCAACAGTGCTATTCCATGTTTCCTGAGTGTCAAAAGCATAATTTCAGTTCCTGCTTTTGATATCTTTAAAGTTATTACTACAACTCTTCTTAAGGGACAAATCCCTGTTATTTGCAGAGACACCCAGAAAATTTGTGCTGGCTTCTCTACAAAAGAATGTCAGAAGGACAGGGCTGTCTTCAAGAAGACTAAAAAAAACTTTCCAAAAAAATATCAGATGAGAAAGCAGATAAGATAAGAATAACGGACTCTGAGCTTAAGCACAGCCCATTCCAATGTTCCAATGGCTTTTGGATCAAAACTGACTTGCCTGCTCAAAGCCCATTCAACACCAGGGAGGTTCTAACTTTTCTTACTCATCTGACAAGATGAACAAGCCCCGAGTTATCAGGAAAAGTTGAGCCAATTTCCCCATACATTTGTACTGAAGAAAAATTAAATCTGTGACATATCACAGACCCTGCAGGAGCAAGTTTCATAGTCTGGCACCATTTGTTAAGTCAGACCAATACGCGTACCCAGAACTTTATCCTCATGATGGATGGCTTTGTCACTCAGAGCATTTCCAGGCTTTCACTATCAAATCTCTTCTGCCCTCCAACAGCCTCTCTGAGCAATGCACGAAGTATTGTGCACAGCAGTCACTTCTAATGAGATTCATTGCTACCCAGTTTCTGATGCTGTATATGCATTCTTCTGTCTCGTTCCTACGTTTTCCAATGAATCCATGAATTCAGTTTGTAGGTGATGGCCATAAAAAAAAAATATGTTGGATTATCTACACGGATGAAGAGAATATAAAAATCCAAATATTTTGGTCAAAAGTTGGAAACACTGCTGTAGCTTACCCAGGAAAATTGTGTGCCTTATTCTTTAGCTGTCCTTTGTAGGTCAGTCTCTCCTCCTGGGGAAAGCATCTATTTTCATACAAAAATTCTGTTTAGTCAAAACCCACTTTTGCAGTGAGAGTGCTCAAGTGTAACTTTTCATCAACCATAATCCTAGCAGAACAGTTAAGGCTGAAATTTAAAGTCATGTTAGTATGTACATTTTATAGTTTGTTCTTTTTCATTCTACTCTCTAAACCTCTTTTACATGAAAGGGTGCATCTCAAGGATATAGCTGATGCAGGGGAGCATAAAGTAAGACTCACTTACAGCCAAGGCTAAAACAATCCTTACCTCATTAAAGGTTTGCTATTGCAGCTGTTACGGTCTATCAGGGAAGGAAATCTTGCACACTAAATGAGGTACAATACTTCAGCACAAAAATGAGAATTGTTTGAGTCATACCCTTGCATTTCCCAAGGTTAATCAGACCCTTAATATTAGTTTAGCGCTTTTTTCCTCTGGATTCCTTTCTTGGTGCTTTAAAGTGGAGAAGATAAATAAATGCTTGTAACAGACATTTTCTTTAAAATTAAATCTGCCAGTGAAGGGTAAAAGACAAAATTCTGAAGGAGCTCAGTACACCAAAGCTCTGATTTTTCTCCAAGTACAGCAGAGCTTCACAGAAGCAACCATTTTGCCAAAGGTGAGGTCTCCTCACAAAAATGACCGCTTTGCAGAATGGACTCCGCCCAAAACCAAGTTCATACCACTCACATCATTGCACCAGAACTATGGTCATACAGACTCACAAGTTAAACATTACCAAGTACTATGATGCCACAATGGTATTACTCCCATCAGCCTCACAGGCAGTGCAGTATTGGTGTCATAAAAGGTGTCTTTATCTACTATTACAAAAAAAAAAAAAAAAAAGTATTTACTACTCAAACCACTGAAGCACCAAGTATGCTGTATATTTCACAGACAAAAAAAAATAGTTTCAGACAAGTCCTAGTTTCCCTCTAACGTTAGGTTGCTTTCAAAATGACTGAAAAATTTGTTTCTCTTCTGGTTAGAGGGTCTTTATTGAGGGTCTCCAAGACCCTGCGCACTGACTGTAAACCTGACAGTTCCAGCCACGCACTGAGGAACAGCAAAGGGCAGAGCTTGCTGTCACACCATGTTTTAGACTCTCAGACTCAAATTAGGCAGGACTTTGGTTTCAGTAATTAACTGCCCTTGATCAGTGATCCAGGAACATAAATACATGCATCAGTCAATTAGAGTTTATGCAGTCAAGCAGTTACCCTTAGCTGTACCTAAATTCAAATGTATCTGAATCAAGCATGCAAGGTAAAGTACCTTGTAAACAGTTGGCAGACTTATTTTTACAAAACACTTAATCACACCATCTAAAGACCAGTTGCATAATTTAGTATATCAAATACCACCTTCAACAGAAAAAAAAATAAAGTCATAACTTTAACACACTTGCAATCATAGAATGGGTTGGGGACCCTAAAGATCATCTAGTTCCAACCCTCCTGCCATGGGCAGGGACACCTCCCACTAGACCAGGTTGCTCAGACCCCATCCAGCCTGGTCTTGAACACCTCCAGGGATGGGTCATCCACAGCTTTTCTAGGCAACCTGTTCCAGTGTCTCACCACCCTCACTGTAAAGTATTTCTTCCTAATACCTAATCCAAGTCTACCCTCTTTCAGTTTAAAACTGTTACCCCTTGTTCTATCACTACACTCCCTAATAAACAGTCTCTCCCCGTCTTTTCTATAGGCCCCCCGAAAGCACTGGAAGGACATTATAAGACCTCCCTGGAGCCTTCTCCAGGCTTCTCAACAACCCCAGTCGTTTCAGTTGTTTGGCTGTGGGCTATGGGTCCACTGCAGACTGCACTTGAAACCAGCTGTCTAACTCCTCCTCAGCCTCCCTGATGCTACGCAGCCTCCTCACCGCCTCCTTCTTCAGTGAACGGTGAAAGTAATGAGAAAAGGCAATATTTTGTCACAATGACAAGCCCACTTTTTGTATGCACCTTTTTTTTTTTTAACTGGACCATCTCAATAAATAGTAATAGATGGGAAGTCATTTTGGGGTAGCTTTCTGTTCTGTGTCAAATGAGATACATAAATACTCATGGAGTGTTTCCACACATTCTTCAAGCCGTAGCAATTTTTTACAGAGCTACCCGGCAGCCTTCCACTCAGAAGTTTATCCAAAGACTTTAACAATAAGACTGTCTGGTTTCTCTTATTTCATACTAGACTGGGGGGGAAACAACAAACCACCATGATTCATGCTCTGTACTCTTACACTAGATCACAGCTCTTCCTATATTTTCTTGTCTCTCAGGCAATAAGTATTTCTGAATGTCTTCCCCCACCCACGGTAAAGCGAAGCTAAAAACTGAGCCCTTAGAATCAAAGGTGGTTCAGTACAGTGGTTTTTTTCTACAAAGTGTCAAGAAATTAAATGAATTTGTTTCAGTAAGTCACTTTTCTTCGCTCTCTAAGAATATTAACAGGAGTATTTGAAAGATTGTCTTTGAGCAGCAAATTTTCTTACCAATAGCAATTAGTTATCGATGCAGAAATCTCTTGCAGTGGCAAGGAGGGTAATAAAGAAGACTGACATAGAAGAAGAAAGTGGCCCACTAATAAAAATGGAAGTGACTAAATAAAAGAGAGGAAGAAAAGTCCCATTTCATACCACGTTCACAGAGCTTAAACATTAGATACATCTGGAGTGTGGCCTTCAGATCACTGCTGATCTACAACAAACAACGAAATAAACAAATTCTTCATTTCTTTATGACTTTCATGGTAGAGTACAAGTAAATTTGAAACTTCACAGTGATGCATGTGTAACCACATTGGGTAACCACTGTCATGGATCATAGTAATTTCCTGCAGACAAACCTATACTGAGGCCTGTCACTTGACTTATGCAGAAGTTTTTCACTGCTTAGATGAATCAATAAACAGACTTTTTCAGGCAACAAACAGGACAGCCCAATGCCTAGGGCAAGGAAATAACAAGACATCCAAAAGTCACCTACAAAAGCCCTGCTACCTTCAGATTCAAGATAAAGCCCCTGCCAGGTAAACCTAGGGATGTCAGCTTCCCAGATGCTTGTGATGGTTGCTGAGACCCTGAGCATATAAGGACACCAAGCAGAGGTTTCTCAATAGTATTTAACAACATGAATACAACCTGCCCAACTCACCCTGTCATCTGACCAAGTTTTGAAGGTTCAGATGAATAAATAAATAAGGCAATGTGTAAGGCAACGAGCCAACATTGGAGATTCACCTGAAGCAGGAGATTCAGTTCTGCTTACTATTTTGTTATGTAGCTGCAAATGTTAAAAAAATGCTGTAATGGTCTAGGCCAGTACAAAAAAAAAAAGTGCTTTTAGGAAACATTTTGCCACCTTTTTAAGGTTTCAGAAAGTGGAGCAGTATCATACCCCCAGTGCTACTCTTTTGAAGCACTGAATTATCCTCATATGAAGGAGACACCCTCTTTGAAACTGGAGGTTTCTAACTTCAGCCTACATCTCCTGGATTTTCACGGAGATAGGAGTGTAGCAGGAGGGAATGCTTTCTGGCTTGGAGACTGATTGGTGGAGATTGGGACAGTATTCTCAGCAACTGTGCTTTCCTTTCTTCTTGGTCAGGTCATAAGCGTTTTTGGATGTTGGATGTGGGGGGGTTTGGTTGGTTGGTTGATGGAGGGTTTTGGGTTTTTTTTATTATTACCGAGCTGTATTGTTTTAACATCCTCATAGGTTTGTGGCTGAAGACATGTTGTTTGGAACAAAAAAAAAAAACCCAAACAAAAAAACCCACTTACTACATCCCTTTAAAAGGTCTAAGTATATGCTGCCAGAATCTGTAGATTTGAAAATATTTAATTTTAGTAGATAATGCCTCACAGCTTCCTTTGCTACAACTGGTATTCTGCCTACTTACACGATGGAATAGGGCTGCCTCTCTGCATTATTATTTATAATGGACCTTTAATAATAGCTATGGCTCTGACTGAAGCTCTTTCATTCCTCAGATGTATCAGAGAATCTCTGTGTGGTTTTTAACCAAAGTAACCATTGGTATTTGATTATTCCTTTAAACAGTCTCATCAGCCATCTATATGGTTAACATTTTCTATATATTCTATTGCATTTATCATTTGCTTTCCATTATTTATGCAATATAAATAACTAGATCTCCTTTAAGTAAAATGGGTTGTTACCCAATGTAACTCACAGCTCTCTCAACTGCTTTGGGCTGGTCTCTACAAAGAAGCTACACACAGTTTTGTAACGTGCGTTTTTCCTAATTTTTGCAGAGGTAGGAAAAAAAAAAGAAAACACCAAAATATTTCCCAAAGCAGCAGTGTCACCTGGCGCGAAGCACGAGTGGCCTCTTCCAGCATCAAGCAATCAGAGACCACTTGGGTGCTGCATTTCACCTCAATACAAGTGAGAGGAAAGATACCAACAGCAAAGACCACAGTACGTGTTTCACCCAAAACATACCAGCAAAGCACAGTTCCTCTGAGATTCTGCTTTTTTACTAATCCATACAATACACATCAAGGCAGTACGACTGTAGGAGATAAAGGGAAGGATGCATACAGTTAATCCTTATAATCAGAAAGGATATAAAGAACATTTCTCTTAGTTTGTTCTCAGACTTCTGGAGTGCTTAATGTCTCCTGTCTGGCAGACATACTAACTTTGAAATTACTGAGACAGATCTGACATTCTTGTATAAAAGGATGATATTCTACCAAGGCAACTCTATCAGCGTAAATAGCTGTAACAGAAAAAAACAAACCCTACGTATTAACTTCAATTATGGATTATTTGGCTGTCTAGAATTGCTGTATTCAGTCTTTGTACACCACCTTACTTGTATTTTCTAGGATAAAGCAGAAATGAAAGGAAGTATTACCATGTAGAGAAGCATCTCAGTTTAAGGCACGTAAGGAAGTACCTCATTTTGTCACAGAAGCGTGTTACAAAGCCACAGCACGTGAAAGGGAGGCAAGTTGTTTTGCACTGCTGCCGGGCTAAAATTACATCAGGTAGCAACGAATGCATGTGCCAGACGTGCCTGTGGCTAATGGTTATAACTCCCTTAGAGGCCCAGTATATCTCTATTTTCCTACCATTGCCGTTCGTAACAGGCATCTGGTTTTGAAGGGGTACTTACCTGGCATTTAAAAATGTCAGTTTTCATGGCATTGGCATTTGGAGAAGGCAGAAAGCCATTCAAATTATAAGCTGAATAGAAAGCAACTTCAAGAAACTTTAAAAAAAAACCACATATTTTTTTTTTTAAAAAAAGGAAGTTAAAAAGCATGAATTTTGTGAACAATGAAATCCAGTGGGCAAGTCAGTTGATTTATAAGTCCCAGTTAATAGTTCTAGTAAATTATGTCATTGTGACATCATAATAATTCAGGAAATACTTCAGAGCCTGTATATCAATTTTAAGCAAGCTACAAGCAATGAAACCAGAAGACCAGAAGTACATCCATTTTTATGGTGATGAATGTTATTTTACCACCGTGCCCATGAATAGCTTTGCCAGTGCTTATGAACTGTGACCAGCTGCTAAAGAGACTATCTGAATTATTTTAAGATTATTGAGACATATCACCTTCTTACCTTATGTATTTTGATTTCCTGCAGGAATCATGCACATACACAATGTAAGCAAAGATTTTGTGGAAAAAACCTAAATAAATCAGACTTTCCTGCCTAAATAAGGACATTGTGTTTTCCCGAGCTAAACTTTTACCTTTAGTTTGTCCTAAGTGACAATATTTATTGTCTTCCATATTCTATACAGGTGATAAACAGCAATCAAGGAGCTAACAGGAAATAAAAAAGGTGTTATTTTCTGGAAGCATGCAATCAACAGACTTCAATATTGATACCAAAATTATTGTTTTGTTCCTATAATTGCCATTATTTTGATCCTGATTTTGCCTTTACATTCTGTTGTGAGAAACATTCCAGTGAATTTCACGGCTGTAGCACTTGCAGAGCAGCTGCTCATGTGGTTACTTTCTTGCTGACGTAAAATATTTAAACTAATTAAGGAAATTAATATATAATCTTTCTACTAAGAGAAGCAAGAGGAAACCTACCTTGTTAGCTCTAAGTACTCAGTCTAAAGGAATACAAATTATTCTGGAGGGAAGTTTTGCAAACTTTGTATTGTTTTGCATCCTGTACTTTTTTACATGACTTTTTTTTTTAAATAATCACAAGGATGTACACAAAGTGGTACTCTGAATCATACCAAGTATGGAACATTTGCTAGGAGTTCCATTATAACCCTTCTAGAAATAGTTCTAAATCTAGAAGCTATTCAGTCCAAAAACAGATGAAAGAGGAGTGTCTTCTCACTATACAGGACACATGACTCTTGCAAAGGCAGCAGTGAGTTACAGAGATAACCTGTCAGAGACAGACTCATGCTTACACTTTAGGAGGGGTTCTGCCTGTATAAAAGAAGGTTAATGAACAGATAGCAACCGCAGAAACAGAAGCGATGCTTATTTTATGAGCTGAAACCTATGTCATCTGGCTTTCTCATATCCATCTTTTTTGGATTAAAAAAAGGGCAAAACCCCTCAAATAATAACTGTAGAAATATACTTGTAATACATTTAAAAAGCAGGATAACTCATGTTTCAACTGGAATAAGAAGATTTCTGTCACTGCTGTAACATCACATGCTCTCACTTATTTTACAAGTTTAACTGCAGACACTTTGACTCTAAAAAGCAAGCCTTCATATAATTGCATGAAATCTTGACTACATAAATGGTAAAATGTTGTATATACTAGTGTAATAAGTCATAACTTATGGACAGGTTGTTCTTGATTGTAGTTAAAGACTGCTTAAGAATCATCTATGTTTTTAAAAACAGACAGCCTGGCAAATAAATAATTTTTTAAAAGTTAACCAGAAGTAAAACCAGAATTTTGTTACAACGAATGAGAGTCATCTCTAAATGTAGGATAAACTCACATTTGAATTTCATTTTTTTTTGAAAGTTCATGTAATTGAGAAAGATAAAGAATAAATAAAAGCACTGAATAACCAAAGTGGAATATTTCTGGTTAGGTTTCAGGAGTTTATCTTGAACTGTATGTTTTTCCTCTCATTTTGTACAAACTTCTGTTCCAAGCAAAACTGAATTATATTTATCTGCTCCTTGTTGTGGCCACTGCAGAGAGGAAAAAAAGAAACCTGTTCACTTTAAAAGATAGATAAAATAGAGCCTTAAGAAAAAGATGGTATAAGAATTGAGTTAATATTCAAAAGACGTTTCAAGAGCTTTCCTACTCCAGAGGTGAAAGCAATTACACCTTCACTGCATTAGCAATACTGAATATGCATTTTTATGACCTGTCCTCTGCTCTCTGCATTGACTTCAGATAAAATTCACAAGGCACAAAGTTGTTCTCATCTGGAATGGTCTGGTACACAACACTGATCACCCCCTTCATATCTCATGGATTTATGGAAGGTGAAATCATCAGTGTATATGTGTGAGCTACTTAGAAACTGTAATGACAAATGAAGATCAAGTGAAAAACATAAACACACACAGTGTCAAATAGTACTTCTCTGATCTAAAACACATCCAGTTAGTTTATAGGTAAAATTTCTAGTACTGTAGTTCTCAGAGATTCCATTGTTGCGAATCTATGATGCTTCTATGGTCAGGCAATATAGTGCCTAGTCTAAAAAATTTTAAAGACCACCAAAAGCCATCAGAAGTTTCTACAAATCCAGTAAAGAGTACACAGCAGTCAGGCATCACTACCTTCCTTCTTGATCCTGTGTGCTGAAAGGTTTTTGTTTCCTAGAACTGATACCTTGAAGCAAGTACCTATCTAATTAAGATGTCTTTAACACCCTAAAACACTAACCGATAGGTAATGTTCATGGTGAAAAAGAAAAAAAAAAAAAAACAAACCACAAACCAAACACACACAAAACAGTTACAAAAGCGTAAAAACACCACTAGGGACATTGTAGAGCTGATGAACCTACTCCATTCTGACAAGCCAGTGCAATGCATAGGCACTTTTAAATAAGATTCTTTACTTATTTCAAATTTGAATATTTCTTCTTTCACAAGTCAGATACTGAACATCTCATCAAAGTTTGTTCTCACTCTTATAAATAGACTTTTCAGCTCTTAAATTTCTCTTTGATAAGTTAAATAAACTGAGAACTTCAGGAACTCATTAAAGGCCTATTTTCTAGTCATTCTCTCACTCTGTTTCTTCTCTGAACCTTCTCCAATACTTTTTTTTTTGCAAATTATGGACTTCAGAACTGGACACAATGTTCTTTCAGTAATCTCATCAACACCAAATACAAAAGGAATGCAGATATTAGCAAGAATATATAGTGCTAACATCAAACATCATAGTCTTGACAATGTTTCTCACGCTCATTTATAGATTGTCAGTGGAAGACGTACCCTGAAAAAACAATTTGTCATTCTTCCTATGATGTTTATTTTTCAAAACCTCCCTTTAGGTCTCAGTTCTCTCAGCATGACCTTCCCATTCTGTTGTACTCCCCAGTGTGGTTTCCAGCCCTTCAAGTTGTCACTGACGTTCCCTAGAGCACATTTTAAAAGACATGTTCTTTTTTCCACCCTCTTTCAATCTTTCTCCCTGCTTTCCAGGAAAAGCTCATCTTCAGGAAGGAGTTTAGTAGAGTTTAGGTGAAAAGCCTGATGAAAAAGCAATCTTAAAAATTTAATCTCTCTTAATTATTATATAGCAGCTGCTTGTTCTCCCTGATTTGAATCAAATGGACCCAAGTGAAATGCTTTGTGGATTGACTCACTTGAACAAGGAGCTATGAAAATTGGTGAGGCAGATGGTGAATGGACAGTGAGAGGCTGACTATCAAGAGCAATTTTGTACTACAAGCCTCAGAATACCAGCGAGAACAGAGATACCTCAGCAGCACATTGCTCACTCTACCAGGTGAGATGCAGCCTAGGTGTTCCCTGGTAAGGAGGACACGTCATGCCTACACAAGTTTGGTGCAGGAGAGCAGTCCAAGCCACCAGCAGCATGACTTTGGAGGTGAAGTATGGAAGTGTAAGGACAGCCAGCAAACGACCACCGGAGGCACCACAGAAGGAACCACAAGAGCTGGCCATCTAGTAACCCAATCAAAACTGTCGTTCCAAATTCACCAAAGAACACTCGCTTGAGCTGATGAGAGCAGCACAGCCGATTCAAAGGCTGTATTTGCCCTGGTGGCCAGCATTTCTGATGCTGGGGCTCTGCGAGATCAGACAGACACACAGACTAGGCTAGTCATTGTGAGCAGCACCAGCAGCAGCTACGTTTTGGCCAAGAGTACTCTTCAGCAGCTATCCTGGAACAACGAAGCAGTGATGAGACCCCCACGGGGAAGATCACAGCATTTGAGGAACCATATGATCCTAATAAGCAGACACTAATACTCTTACTCTTCTGTTATTAACTATATCTTACTAGAAATAAACCATGGGTTATTTTTGAGACCGAGCTTTTTTCCTACATGCATTCTCTATTGATAATAAACACAACATGAAGACAATCTGCACAATATCTGTTATTGCGCTACCTCAGTGACCTGTGCAAGAATTAAAATGGAATAATGTTCTCCTTATCCAGATGTGGACTGCAGTTGCTGAGGTTCCTTTAATTACTTTTAATTACATTTTAAAAAATATTAAAAAGCTCTAAGAGAAAAACCTCATTTGGTTCAAGTACTCAGTGTGTTGGTTTTAAATTTCTTTTTTTTTAAAGCTAATTTTTTTCCTTTCAGCAACTCTATATCAACTTTCTAATTTTAGCATTTTCACATGAATATTAAGTAAATTATTAAAATATTAAGTAAATGGCAAGAAATTAACACATATGTTTATGTAACATCTTTGAACTTAGTTTGGTGGCATCTTAACCCTTAACGGCTATTTGCAAGCGAAGATAGTAAGGACCAAATATCTATTGATTCCTTCTATACTGTCTATTCCTGTCTATAGGAGACAACAGCTTTTAGACACTCACTGAAACATAAGGAAAAAATGTCAAAAATCTCCTGCAGGTAATACCTTCCTGTGTATGAAAGTCATTGTGTGACAAAAAAAAAAAAAGAAAGCTATATGGAAAAGAAAAATAAATTTGATATCAATTCAGGGAATTAAACACCAGTAAATCACAAAAGTGTTTGCACAAAACCAGAAGCACACAATCCCACGCTGTAGGCATTCTGTGTCTTCTGACTCAGTTTCCCCATCTATTGATGTGAATACCCAATATTAAAGACCTCTGGTCCCATGGTTTCCTCCCACTTTCCAGAGACCCTCTGCACAGTATCCATGGCCAGTGAAGCTACAGACCCCAGCACAATCCTTACGCATCCCCCCCAAGTCCTGGGGAGATGCACTGTCACAAAGAGGCGTCTATTACGTTGCCTCATGCCTGGCTGTATCTCTGCTCCCACGCACTGTCCACTTGCTCTAGAGGAGTCTTTGTGGTCCTCTGGCTTTAATACAGCCCTGCAAAAGGGATTTTCATGCTCTCAAACTGTCTAACAATCTTTGCTTTACGAGCATCGTAGTCTCTGTGTCAGCTCTTTGAGCTCTTACTGCAATTTTCTGTGAATTTCATTCTGGCAAAAGCCCCAGAGCCCCTTCTCCCATCTATCCACATCTTTGGGGCATCTGAACCCTGAGAGCCAGCAGCCCACAGCTTAGGTTCAGTTATGCAGATGCCTCACTCATCTTACATTAAATTCAAGTCATTCGTTGCCTATTCAGTCAGTAAGGATAACGACACCTCATTACCTCTATAAACAGAGATTAAAAAATCGTATTAACAAGACCAGCCAAGGCATTTGTGCAGGTGTGGTGGCTGTGAGTCACGGTGACTCGGGGTGTCCCTTCCGCTGCTTTATCAATAGATGGCAGCAAGAAGCTCCTTCTCTTCTGAGCATCGGAGAAGGAAGATACATCCCGGTAGGATCACAGGATGAGGTTTCCACTAGAGTTCAGATACTAGATGTTAACAGCCCTGTGTCACGGCTCATTCTGGAACAGCTTGGGTTTATTCTGCATGACCACAGAAGTAGGGACATGACCCAAAGTGTCCCAACACATTTTCAGTACATTGCGAATGTGTCAACAACAGGAATTAAAATACATTTTCCGCTTGTGTTTACTTGTATCTTAACTGGTGTGGGTTAAAATCCTAAAATGAAGCATGAAAAATCAGTGAAAGCAACAGCTAAACCAGGTCAGGATGTCACCTGCACCGAAACCAAGGCTGCAGAGGTTGTAACTCATGGGCAGTGAGACTTCGCTAACAGCCCACTACGCAGTTTGACTAGTTTGTATGTTTAGAAGCAAAAGGAAAAATTCGGATATGTATTAAAAGTAACTTCTCTTTTCCTAGCAAAGATGAGTCTTTCAGGAGTCTCTCAAAACCACTGCATCCTTCCTTCTTGTGCTCAATTTGACTCTTTTTTCTGGATCAAGCTTCCAACTCCCTGTTTTGCCAGTTCCTCTACTCAGAATAATACTTCTGTTCTCAGAACATCTCTTTACTCCCAAAAACCCTTTCCTCACACACATCCGCTGTGCCATTCCTTTTTTCTTTCTATTTCTCCCTTTTTTCATTTCTTGTGCCCTTAGAGTGAAAAATATTCACATAAAAGCACCTCTTTCTAGTCCACACGTCATAAATTCACTGAGTTGGATAAGTTATCAAAACTGGGCAAGTGAACTGGTGACCTCTGAAGGATGTGCAAAACGGGAATGAATATGCCCAAGCCCTGCTACTGCCATGCAAAAAGAGACACTATGTTAGGACTGCTTGGGACACAGTTTTTACTATGATATTTAGATATATCTGCTTGTACATATAAATATTTAAGCCACAAAGCTATTTAAGCCAGCCACCAATAATGTTTTTCACACAAAGGGTGTTTCAACATAATTTCCTGAGCAGATAGTATTCAGCAAAAGAGGAAACTATACCTCCTTTGAAGCATTCAGAAAAAATCTCTAAGAATCTTGAATTTCATTGTTCTGTTTCAATATTAAAAGGATTAAAAACACTGACCTCAAGACTTTTCATTTACTGCATCATGCATACATTAAAGAAGAAATTTTGAAAAAAGTTGATATTTTGCTACTCTCTTCAGTAGCAGACCTATTACTTAAGGTCTGCCAAGTTCTGGAGCAATTTGCAATTTCTTACACAGATATTGACTATGAGTTCAAATGCAAAGTCTACAGCATCATTTCTGAATGCTGAAAATCAGCCCCAATGTCAGCAAGAACAGAGATAGTGCCGTGAACCTGGGAGCATCTCCGCCCATACCCAATAAAGTTCTCTCAGTCTCCTGCATGTCTAAGCAGAAAGGGCTATGAGTGCCAATGGCAGTTAAAGCTACATTAAATTCTGGCTTCTTATCAATGTTAAGAATCTTATCCATGTTAAGCGGTCTGATAAGTTGAGCTGGAGACGGATGGCAAGATTTGTGGAGGGATCTAGTATTTTGTGGTGAAGGCTGGGGACTACGTGTACTGGACAGGCTAGGAGTGCCCCAGTGCATCACCCAGCTCTCCCAGCAGGTGTAAAAATTTATTTATTTATTTATTTTGCTTTCTTTTGTTTTGTTTTCCCCTTCCCTAAGAAAGTTGTGTTGCTGGAAATTCAGAAAGACCAACTCTTTGGGGAAAACCTACCTTTACTGCAGAAGACCATGGCCTTTTTCATGCACCAGCTTTATGGCCTCTTCTGATTTCTCTGACTACAATCTCTCCCTCAGAAGTCCTTTGGGGATTTTAACAAAAATAATGTAGTTACATCAACTTTATCATTACATTTAAGCTAGGTGACATCAGGTTTGTTTTACTTGCAGCCTTTTGTTTCCAGTCTTTTACATAAAATCCAAATATTCGTATTTACCACAGAAGCCTTTCCTTGTTTTCACTACTGACAGAACCAAACTCAACAAGTATTTTTGAAAGCATCTCAGAGCATGTTTATCAGAGCTTCAGGTTGAGGAGCACTCTCTGCCAAGCTAAAAAGAGGAAAAGCAGAGTCATGAGCTTAGGTGGGAAAGATTTCCCCGGAAGGGTGAAAACCAACATTTTTCCTGCAAAGTTCTGATAGCAAAGAGATAGCCCAGGGCTCCAAGCAGAGGTGAAAAAAAACTCATGCTTGTTAATTTATTCTCCTTTTCTAAGCAACAGAGATCACTGCAGAAAGGTATGGCTGCAGAGATATGGATTTTTGAAGTTAATTTATGGTATGAAATTTTATTTCAACTTATCAAAAAATGTGCAGAGGAGGGAAGCGACACCTACACTTTCAGCCAGAGGGTGGCCATAGATCTATTTCTGCCACACTGGAAGATGCATCTCTCTCTCCTGTCACGATTATTTGCGCATCCACTACCCCACCAAAGTACAGTCACATCCTAGCTGTGTGGCAACATCAGTCATGGGACTGTAGCATGGGGGAGCAGGCAGAACAGCTAGCTGCTGCCTTCCTCCTCGCAGGTCATGCGTGTCGCAGGAGGCACATCTGGCCCATGTTAAACAGGGGCATGGCTTTTCACACGATGGGTATGTTACAGGTCATAGCAGAGGAAATGCTGCAGAGCACTGGAAAGCAGCGTGCCCAGGTGGCCAAGAAGGGCAAGAGCATCCTGGTCTGTATCAGGAACAGTGTGGCCAGCAGGGCTAGAGAAGAGATCGTGCCCCTGTAGTCAGCACTGGTGAGGCCCCACTTCAAGGGCTGTGTCCAGTTTTGGGCCCCTCACTACAAGAAAGTCATTAAGGTGCTGGAGCGGGTCCAGAGAAGGGCAACGAAGGTGGTGAGGGGTCTGGAGAACAAGTCTTATGAGGAGTGGCTGAGAGAACTAGGGTTGTTCAGCCTGGAGAAAAGGAGGCTGAGGGGAGACCTTCTCGCTCTATACAACTACCTGAAAGGAAGGTGTAGCCAGGTGGGGGTCAGTCTCTTATCCCAAGTAACAGCTGTTAGGACAAGAGGAAATGGTCTCAAGCTGCACCAGGGGAGGTTTAGATTGGATATTAGGAAAAAATTATTCACCAAAAGTGTTATCAAGCATTGGAACAGGCTTAAATACCACCAAATCCCTGGTGGTATTTAAAAGACAGGTAAATGTGGTGCTGAGGGACATGGTTTAGTGATGGACTAGTTAGCACCATGTTAGGTTTGTGGATGGACACAGTGATCTCAAAGGTCTTTTCCAATATAAATGATTCTACCATTCAATGGAACGCGAACAGCTTCTGAGTCACACTGGAGCATTTTGGCTCCATGACCCCTCCGCAGATACAAGGGTGGGTGACAGTCCTGAGGTGCACCCAGACAATAACAACAGGAACATGCTGCAAAGGGGAGAAATGTCGCTATGAAGTACATCCAGCACATGGGCCATATCTCAACTAGTGCTGGTTTGGTGAACAAAAACAAGGAAAATGGTCTATCATTCTTAACAGGCAATATCACTAAAGGAAGACAGAGTAATGGCAATGATGAACACAACACACAAGCCTTTTAAGACAGCTAGTTCACTAAACAGCATGGAGTCTATACTGTCCAGGAAAATATTTTCTATCTTTTCTACACAAGTTAAGACACCATTCTGCAAGCCACTAACAAGTTCTGCTCTAGTGTACCACACATAATTAAAAATCATTACATAGGTGAAAACTATGTTTTGTCATAATTTACAAGTAGTCATCAGTGAACTATTTTCATTATTACTTAGCCAAGGTCAATATTAAATTCCTTTACTTAAAAGATTTTAATCATACAATGATCTTGAAGTATATGATGAATTAATATTTTAAATGTTCCTATTAATCAGATCTCATACCCACACAGACCAATTTCAGTATGATTCCCTTGGTAATGCTTCTGCAAACTGCATCTCACCTAAGGGTATCTGAGAGCAGCATTACACCAGATTCCCACTGCTTCTTTTATCTTCTTGATGCTGTCTGCACTCCCATAGTGATACATAGGACAATTTAAGGAGAGACTGCTCTAAGTGGAAGGGGTGGCCCTTCCCTGTGCAGTTCTTGCAGGCCTTATTCCCATCTCTTTATCTTGTTTCTCTGGCAGAAGAGAGGAAAACTGTGCCCAGGAATCAATTGGCTTGTAGGCAATGGTACCTGTGACCTTCCATTGCCCCACACACAGTTAAGGTATTGTAGCCATCTCTCACTATGTTCCTGTGGGTCAGGCTGATGACACCTTCCGGCCAATTCAGTGTTAGCTAGCACCAACCATCTGTTTTCTGTAAGACTTTATATCCTGTCATCTTATTTTCATTACATGTTAACTTTCTTGTGTACTATGTTTGACATCAAGGTTTTCTTTTTTGTTAATTTAGAACCAAGAAGAAGCTTGACTATTGCTAACTTCTTCAATTCTTTAACGATGCATTTCAATGGAAAGTGGGTAGCTTGAATTGTTAAACTAGATTTTTTTTTTTTTTTTTTAAAGAAAGGTTTCAGGCATCACAGCAAGTTGTGTGATATACATAGCTTCCTTTTTCATCGGTTTCTTGCCTGGAGACAGCATGAGTAATTAACTTTGCAGAGTCATACATACAGGGCAGACATAGGAGGCTTCACAGGTCTTCAAGCTTCACTTGACCTTCACATCAGCTAGTTTCATATAGCAATACCATCACATCTTGTTTACTTTGTTCTGAGTTATGACTCTTTCTACAGTATCATAAATTTGTCTCTGCAAGGAAGCCAGCCAAAGAAGGATGCAATCAGTGGCAGGAGACAGAAGTTGCCTTCTCAGAAACATGACAGAAATGATAGGGGAGAATGGAATTAGCCCTGAAAAAACTTGAGAAGTGGAAATAAGTTTCTCCCTGATGTATTTGGGAAAAAAAAAATATAAAATATTAAAACCCCATTGTTCTTGAGGAACAGTGAGGAAGTGGGGCAGGATAGAGAGGAATCTATGAAGAAGGAATATTATCCGTGCAACTTTAAGTGAAGTAGCACGAAGAGAGTGTATTTACCAGTTCCAAACAACCATGTGGCACTTTTCAAAAAAAACAACTTTAAGGTGATGGGTGAGAGGAAAGATGAGAATTTAGATGTCAAGATGACAGTTTTATTTTGCATTATGGAGTTTTATTGACCCTGTAAAGAAATCCATGAGCTGCCCTACTCACTACTGTAATACCCAAAATTTTCCATCCAGTTTAGTACTATTAGCAAGAGCTGCAGCATTGCTTTTTCTCAAGACCTTCAGGTCTTTCCAAGATGCAGTGTTTCATTTTAAGCTTTTGTATGCTTTAAAAAGAACTGTTCACTGTCAATCCTGTTACCATTTTCTCATTGTGTAGTGCACAGTAAAGGTAAGTCTAGTCATTATAAACATATTTTCCCTAGACAGAATGTTACTCACAATGCTAAGAAAGTCTTATCCTTTTGTCATTATTTCTTTCCCCTAGAATGAGGGCAGATGTATAACTGCACAATACAATCCGTACAAGGGTTTTCAAGGACCAAGATGACAGTCATTACCTTCACTTGTTGTGGGCCTGCACTGATTTCAACTCCATCACTTGGTTTACAGTAACCTTTTACATGCAGAAAAACAAAGAAAGAAAAGAAAGAGAGAGAACCTCAGCAACTTCACTTTTCTCCCCTCCTTGTCTGGAAACCATAGAAACCAAACTGAAAGTACAGCCAAGAAGTTCGTCATTTGGCTATCTCTGGCTGATCTCCATGGAAACATTTCACTTTTTGTTGAAAGGAAAGATTTTCGAATCAGACAAATGGCCACAGTCTGATGGGTTATGACATCTTTGGGGAGAATTTAAAGAACAAAAACCATGTCAAGTGTTTCTGCTTTACATATTGTTGCTATTACATTACTGTTTTATGTCATTCATGCCTATTTTATTTTATTATAATTACAGCTTTTCTTTCAGAATTGTGTTATCAAACAAGGAATTAAATTTGCAAAAAAAAAAAAATGATACTTTGCCTACAAACCAGGGTCTATTCACTCTGGTGTCCAATTTAGGTATCATCTTCTGTAAATTATATAGGTCATCCTATTCCTTTTTTTTGCATGTTTTGCCTGGAAGATTGAATAGAGGCATTGAATGCATCATAACAACTGAGAGCTAGGAAAACATTCAACACTGGCAAGCCACACCTCTCAGAGGTATTCTTTCAGGAATAAAGAGCCAGCAAGGTACTTCTGCCAGCTTCCCATCCCCTTACCTTTTAATGTTTACCACAAATGAAACAAGCACTGGATGACTCGGGAGTGGGGAAGGAGGGGGAAATCCACAGAAAAGAAAACTAATATGAAAGGCAGTTCCATAGGACTTGAGGCTTTTATTTGGGCCTAAGGAAGTTCTCATGAGGGCACTTCTGACAGAGGGTGGAGTGACCCGAGGCACCTATGGAGGCTTCAGAGTCTGGCTGGCACACTGCTGCTCAGCCACATTAGCAGCGACACTACTCAGGGCAACAGCAGAAAGAGAAGACTTTGGAAGACTCCACCTTTACGACTACCTTTAGTAGCACAAAGGTATCACGCACACTGGTAAGATGCGGCTAAGCAGCGCAGAGACCCTGTTGGACAACAGATTAGACAGTGAAAATTAAAAAGCCTTGTTACAAAGTGGTCTGAGGTACTAAACCATAGTTGAATTTATTTGTCCTTCGACAGCCCCAAGTTACTGCTGCAGCCATTCTACTCCCATAATGTTTTATTTGCTTCTTTTGCAGGTAGTACACGGGTGAGAAGAGGGTAAATTTTTCTGCTAACTTAAATACACACAGAAGCTCCCAGAAAGCCCTTCGGCAACAAAGGACAGAAAAAATACTGATGCCATCTTAGCTCATATAGAAAAAGAAAGAACCCAAAGCCACCCTAACATTATTAAAGGTTTATTTTGTTTATCATTATGTACAGTTAAACAAACTACAACACATATGGGATATGACTTAGAGTCTTAGAAAAACCTCTAGATTTCTCTGACTCATCATGCAATGAATATTGTCTCCAACGTCAACATTAACATCATTAGCTAATGCCTAGCGGTGGCAGTTTATCATGCTGCTCTTATCAGTGGCCTACCTGAGAAGAAATAGTGACAACAGAGATTAATGTAATGGAAATATTGCCAGCAATAAAGAGACATCATCTGATTTCAGCTGCAGACAAACTGTCACCGAACAAAAGAATGAAAATGTGCTGATGCTTCCTGAAGTTTGAAAGAATGTCGGAAAGACTGTAATGAATTATAGAGACAGAAGTAAACAGAGCAGGAAACTCAAGGAATTCATGAAAGAACATTCATAAAGAGAAAGTGACAGGTAAGATATGACTCTACTGAAAGTTTTATCAAACTTTCAAAGTAAAATTATAGTCCAGAGCCAATAGGGAGAAAAAGGTCACATCTGCCTCAGTTACAGGAGGATACTTTACAAACATACAAATGAAGACTTGCATGAAAAAGGATAGCAGTTTGGTCCAGATTATTCAAATCTGCTGAAGAAGAACTATTTTAAATATTTTGACCCTATCTGGTGTCTCTGTACCTGTACACTTCAACACTTATCATCTAGGAGAATATTTATAATATGCCATTTGTATTAAAAGTCCTCTAATACCAGAACATAACATAGTACAGTTGTGCAAGAGCAATTATACAGGACTTGGCAGTGTTAAGTTTTCATTTGGACTCGATCTTAAGGGTCTTTTCCTATTTAAATGATTCTATGTTTCTATGATAAAGGTAGTTAATGGTGATATAGGCTTTTGCCTTCACTGCACATAAGCATGGTATGCAGATATCAGTCCTTTAGGCTACTCAATCTGTAACCACATGGGAAGGCAGAATCTGTATTATTTTAACTCAACAGGTATAAAAGATTGACATTTTTTAGCTTGATTCTATTGAAGTTGGAGGGTTTTTTAAAATTAATGCTTGAGAATTCAAGATAATCTCAACGAGTTTGCGAGATGACCAGGGAGGGGTCTGTATCAAGGATACAAACAAATTAGTCTGTATTTGTGCTTAGAAGGGATCAGCTGCAAGACAATCAACTTCATAGTACCCAACCATGTCAATCTTGAAAAGCTATCTTTGTGCCCTAATGTATACATTTAAATAAAAAAAATACATATATATAAAAAAAGAGAAGGCGTTGTATGCAATGCATCCAACCAGTTCTGCTCAGCACTGCTCCTGCATCAGTAGCACTGCATCCCACAGAGTACCAGTTTCGAGAAACCCATCAATAATCTGGAGAGAACCCAGAGGAAGACAAGAATAATCAGAGGGCTACAAGATGTCCCATAGGGAAGGTTTGAATGAATTGCAGCTACTTAGTTTGGAGAGGAGGAAGCTAGAGGAAGACTAAATGGTCTTCTAATATACAACAGCTCCTTGTAAATAGAAGAGATTAATCTGTTTTCTGTGTCCCTTCCAGGAAGGCCAAGGAAAAATAAACTTAAATTGCATGTAGGGAGATTTGGGCTAGATATCAAGAGAGAATCATTTCCAGCATTAAGCATTGTCATAGAATTCCTAGTAGAAGTGGAGAAATCTCCATCAGTAGCAGTTTTTGAGAGCACATCATGCAAACATCTGTCAGGAAGTATTTATACTTAATTGGTCCTGCAAAGGAACTGATGAGAGTTTCCCTGCCTCACTCGCAAGGCCAGAGCCACAGGGCAAAATCCCTTCCCCTCTTTAACCTGGAAAGCCAGAGTGGAACCCATCAGTTAGCTGTAAAGCACTGGCCAAATTATTTCAGCTGCACCAGACTAGACAGCCTCCCCAGATTCTTCAACCTTACTTCCTACAATTTTCAGATAAGATGAAGTTGGAGCAGTAGAAACAGAGCATATCAACTTTTTAGCATGTGACAAAGCAATTACAGTTTAAGATTTAAATTCTAATCTAAAAACATGACTTCGAAGAATCAGAGGAAAATGGATTTTGATTAAACGTATTCAGGGAACCTTTAAGCATCCTACCTCACATAGCAGTTAGAGAGTTTGAAGTAAACATCCAGATAAGGTTTTTTTAAGCAACCTTTTTATGGGAAAAACAAAGCATAATGCAGCATCTCCCCACCCCTCCTCTGCCAGGTCTTTCCCCATTTCCACCAGCAGGACAGGAGCCTGCACAGGCTCCCAGAACACTGCCAGCCCTTGAAGGCAGTAAGTCTTCCTTCAGCAACAAAGAGCCAGGCAGTAGTGAGATGGGGCAACCATTAATTACTGTGCAATCTGGATAAAGCACCCTTCAAATACTAGTTTTTAAAATTTTTTATTATGCTTCAAAAAATATGAATGTGCATCACTACAGAGTAGTTTTAGATAAGTATATTCTGGATTTCTATATTTAATAATTGCACTTCTATTGTTCTTGCCTCAATGTAAACTACTTTGTGGCTACTAAGACCACCCTCGCATTAACAGCTTCTTTGCTTTTGCACAAAAATATGAAAATTTCCCCTTGACTTCTCTTGATGCAGCTTGTAATAGAACTGCATCTGGAAACACTATACCATATTCTTATGCTACTTTTACAGCAGGAACTGCTAAGTACTTTGGCTCACTTACAAATTCTTCAATTCACTAAGATATAATTGCGCTGTGATTCATGCCTTTGCTAAATCTATGCAAGTTGTAGGCATGATTATTAACATCACATTAAACCCTAGAACTAAAAAGATTAGCCAACAGATTTTTTTTTTCCTGGACATTGACACTTAGCAGATAAATTACACTGTCAAAATGTTTAAGGAAAACAAAGCACAATTATGACAGAAATGGTTTTATTTTACAGACTGCTCTACTTTTAAGAGTTTAGCAATTGTTATACAGCAAAATATAGCATAATTTCAACATTTGTTTATCCATGGAACAGCACAAGCACAGCATAAAATAACATTAAGTATTCAATTCAGGAATTTACAGTGTTATTTCTTAATTTCAATAGAATTTCACACTCAGGATGTCATAAGCCTCTGTAGTGACATATAGTGCCATAAATAGGTCACTGTATGGCACCTAGTAATTGCTATGGAGCCTATTTTGGCTCTTTGAACTACAACCATGAGACCAAAAATGGGCCCATTGACTTCATTTCAAATTTAAATTTTGCTCAGCTTCAGATTAAAACTACTGCCCTTGGTCATGTGTTTTTCTACTGACTGAAATCTCTTCCCAACACAGGTATGCATTAGCTATGATTAAATCACTATTCAGCTACACTAAAAAATGGTGGCCTCTTATTTCTCATTGCTAGGCAGATGGTTTTTTTCACATCTTCAAATAGGTTTTACTCAGCAGATGTTTTTTTCTAGGATACCACAGATTGTCTAAGGAGGGAAAGGGAAAAATAAGAAACTGTTGGCCAGGGTAGAAGGGGTGAACTAAATTGGCAACAGCACATACCATTGACCTTAGCAAACCTCTGAAGTGTATTAAAGAGCAACAGGACTTATCCTGTGGCTGCAGGATGTTGTCACTACAGCCTCTCAGGAATCTCTCCTGAAAATTTCCAGAGGAGCAGGGAAGTCTGGCAATAAATACCAGCTTTAACTTTCTTAATGGCAAATTTTATGATAAAGACGTCTTGCCAGGCCAGTTGACAGTAGCAGTGACTGCCTTCTTAAATAGTTTTAATGATTATTTTTTTCTAATGCCCTTTCTCATGATCAATGCAGAGAATTGTGCTGGAGAAATTCTGGTTAGGGAAAACATTATACTATAAGCATCATCCATCACTAGAAATCTATGGTAATATGATGATACAAGCAATCTGAGCTAAACATAAAGAGTCTGTTGCATTTATCATCATTCATTATATCACATGTATAAAAGAAACTGATAAAAAGAACATATTTATCTCGAAAGCCATTAAGGAAATCTGCCTTACTAATACCACCACAAGGTTTTATGATAAATACTATGTTACTCTTACCGCTTTTACAAGTAAATCCTAGTACTTGAAAAATAAATAATTACAAAACATCAGTGCTTCTAGTCATTAATCACTCATATCTAAGAGCTTTCTTGTCACAACTGATTCTCTTAGTAGTTATACACCGGAATATTTTCAGATAAGGCGTGTTTAAAATGCTTTCAGCAAAGAACAAAGCAGCTGAAAACATTTTTTTTTTTTTGTTTTTGTCAGAAAACTGTAATATCAAGACCATACAGATTTTCAGTGCCTAGTAGTAGGAACCCATCAAGGCTCAGTCCTAATAAGACAAAATTATATTGCTTGCAGGTTTTCAGCATACTCAACGCACATGCACACACAAGAGAGACCTGCAGAGATTTTAGAGCTACCTTGTGCAGGAATACAGTCCACTTTAAAGCAGCTCGGAGATAAGAGGGCTAGCTCAGCACACCAAGCCAAAAACACCAAGACAAGCCTGGAGACACATGGGAGCACGCTTTCTGAACTCCAGACCCAAGCATCCAGACAGCTGCACTCGGAAGGGGAGAGGAAAGCCATGCCCACAGGAGTCCACAACCTCAGGCATTGGTCTTGGTGTTCAGAAAGCAGGGTAGGACAGGGACTGGCAGTTACTGTTGTTAGTTAAGGATGAAGGACACAGCACCAAAAACAAACCACGAAATTGCAAGCCTAAAAATCACCCCAGTGTTTTTTTCAGTCAGAGCTGACCATTGAAGCATTTTTGCTTTCACACAGCTTGAATGAACACATTCGCTCCCCTCAATAGCTCACTGCTGGTAATGCCAACAAGCCTAGTGTTCAGAGCCTTATTATTCAACACATTACTGGGATGAATTTCATCACGGTAGCCATGGAATAAATCAAGTACAAGTACACCGCCTAACAATTAAACTAAGAATTACTAGGACTGTAATGCTTTGACCAGCTTTCATAAGACTTCAAAAAGACAAACATAAGCAAAAGTCCCAACTTCAGTAGTCTGCAGTTATCTAACAGCCTGTTACATTAAAAGGTGAACAGCACTTCTCCCTAAACGCTCACCTGGTTAAATCTGTTTTAAAGCTAAAACATATTAAGTAAAAATTCAAAACAACACACAATACTAACCTGCATAATCACTTGCCAGTCAGGCTGCAGCAGAAGGAAGAGTCAAAAGCTGCTAGGCAGCAGGTAAAGACAGAAGTCATTAACAGATTAGTGGTGAAAGATAATTTTATTTTGATCAGAGACAGGTGAGGATAATTGCCAACTGTCCTTTTTTCTTTTTTTCCCTAGTTGATTTGCCCATCCCAAGTCTCAGCCCTGTTCATTATGATAATGGTTGTAATGCTTTCCACCTGTGGACATGGCAGAAGATTTTCATAACTGTTTTCTTCTACAAATATTAATGTCAAAAAGAAGAGGACACAACATACAATGAACAATTTCTTGCTTCGTTTGTCACATTTTTCTTGTTAGCCATGGGGCTCAGTTTAATTACAGTTGCAAGCATTGGGTCAGCTGATTTCTTGCCTCTGATAAGTTTGTAATTGTTCGTGTCCTCCTTGATCCAGTGCTGTCACTAGCAAAAGTGCACAGCGCTGCACCTGACATCCCCATCTAACATCTATCCAAGAAACCCCAAGAAAGAGATTTGTCAATGGGTTTTGTTTGTTTGTTTTAAAAATAATGGCTGTAACCCAGAAGACTGACCTAATTAACTTTCTGAGAGACTGGCTCATTAAGCTGTTAATTAACAAATCTTTCAGTCTCTCTGATTGTTGCAGTACTAGGCAATATCTATGAGCAAAAGAGATAATTAGAGATGCTTTCTAGTTTATCTTTGTAAGGCAATCTAAACATTGTTGCTTGTGGAAGGGACTGCGGTACAGAACATGTCAAAACAAGAACTGCAAGCACCATTTAACCACCGTTTCTTCTACTTTCAGTTATTTAGAGTTGAGGTAGGGCTTTTACCTTCTACAAACAAATAACGGTAAAACTTGGAACCACTAATATATGAATTTCTCCTCCACTGGAAATAATCTTCACTCCTGCCGTGGCCCACTGTACGTGCCATGCTTTAAATCAGTCTGGAACACAAAATAAGCAGCTTACTAGGCTGGTGAATGTGGATGGAGCACACACAAGCCCAGGGTGTGGCGACTGCTGAAGGGCTATGGAAGCACAGATCTACTGCAAGGAGTTCTATTTCGATCAGGTGTGGATGTAACAGCTATAGTCTAGTCGTATGCATCAGTCATAGGTAAAATTTGCATCGCTATATGGCAAGAGAAACAATACTGTGCTTCACCACTGCATTACTGATCACACTTACTTTCAAAGTCTAAAAGTTATGACTGTGATTATGAAGTTGTGATTAGGAAGTATTACTACCTTCTGACTTTAAACGGGTAATGCTAAGAATGTAACTGATTTAGCTAAACAGGTTTAACCTGATACTATGGTGCAATTATATAAAGTCAAATTATGACCCTTTTAGTACAGGTCAGGGGAAAGGAAATAGGATTGGTGTGCCGATGTTACTGACCATTAAAAATGAGGTTCCTGAGCCAGTTTTAAACAAGGGATTGCATCTGGAGAAAAAAATACCTTATTGTGCATTCACTTCATACCTCTTATCCTGCATGGTCATGGTATACACAAATGTAGGAGAATATAGCTCTCTCAAGTGTCCGAGGGACTCCTGGCTTTCTTTAAGATATACATTTCCACATTAAATGCAACAGATACTTCAAAGAAGGTATTTATATAAAAGTACATGAGTTTAATGTTTATCTGAAAGAAGTTCACTGATCCCCTCAATATAAATCCTTAAACAGCCTGGTTTTATTCTGTGTGTTTAATTATTTAATCTGCAAAATTATTTAATTTGCATGCACATGTATATTACTTTTGTAAACTATACTTATTTTACTACTCATTGTAGTTAACAGAGTTCATCTTGTTACTTACCTTAAAGCTTACGCTGATTTTGTATCACTGATATTACCAGGAACACCAGCTGAAAAACGGGTATTTGGAAGTATCTTGGAAAGCAAGGCCTGACTTTACTAAAATCCTGGACTACTTGGTGCTCAAATGTCTTTATTATCTAGTTTATAAACATCTTAAACATAATACATAAATGCTAATGTTAATGCATGATCCATAGTGTTAATGTGCATCGTTATGAATCCATTACTACCAGAAAAGCTACATAATTCATGTTGAACTGTTACACAGTTTATTCAGTAAGAATATTAAGATTTCTAAAATCTTAATATTCTTAGACTTGCTTAAAAATAAAAAAGCTTTTAAGTTGTCTTCTTCACATCATTATTATTTTCTATCAGTACATCTCTTACAGCTTGAAAGTTTTAGTGTTAATAAAGTTAACCCTGGACTTAAAGGAATACAGCCTTTCATACTTTAACATTTTTCTCTTGTTATCTTCCAGTTGCTCACTTATTCTTTTTATAGTTTACCCTGGGACTTCATATTTTATTAATTCCTCAGCTTTATTTTATTAATTCCTCTGTTTCCTCATATTTTAGCATATCTCAACCTCCATAAGACATGCTTTCTAGATACGTGATCATTTGGATGCTTTCTACAAATATTTTTTCATTTTCATTCTGTAAAGGAAAAGAAAAGACCTTTGAAAGTCTTTCCTTCTTGCTTCAAGTCTCCTTAGATAGTTACAGAACTAATTCAACATTCTATATCATGGAGAAAAACAGTGTATGTTTTAGATCACATTACACCAAAAACACACTAAAAATAAACTGTAAGTAAAGCTAGAGAAGGACATGTGGCCTAAAATTATTTTCCAATTTTTTAATGTGTGAAATGAGGCAAATCTTTTAATACAAAAAGTATCACAGAAACATGTGCCTGAGGCCAAGTAAGATTCCAGACAAAAAAAAGCATTAAAGTAGAACCAAAATGATAAGATCTTCATATGCTTGGGGGATGATGATTCCTTCCCTTGCTGCTTAAGAACATTATGTTTCTATTTACTCATTTAATTCCCAGTCACACCCTGTGATGAATAGGGACAGTTAACCTTCACAGCACACACATGTTCAGCTGGGTTTTTTGAGTACAGTCCCAGCATGGAGCCCCCCATATGGGGACCCTACACAGCGTGGTCCAAACAGACTGGGGCAAAGAATGAAATGGCAGATCCTGCTTCCCCTTTTGGCATTCCTCCCATCTTTGTTTTAAACTCACCTTTTTTTCCTTAGCTTGTGTACCTGTTTCACCTGTGCACTTTAGTGGCTTATATTGTATATATGTATATTATATGCATATATAAATGTATATTAAAATTTTCATATTTATAAAAATAAATAATTTTTAAAAATATGCAGGTAAATAGTCCATATGCTTCTACTTTGGGTAGTACAGGATTTACTGCTACCCAGTTAGGAACTGTGCACTTGTGAATCTTCCCTTATATTTTGAAGTATTCCATCATTGTTGTAGCCTCAGTAGTTACACTACTGAAATCCAAGAGCAGCTTTCTCTAAAACTGCTCTTTAATAAATCTCTTCCACCTTTACAGTGCCTCATATGAAACTTCTTTATTTTCTTTTCTCCTCCAGAATAGGCACATGTCTGTTCTTGATCAACAAAATTTCCATTTAAATTTTATTTTATACCATTATAGCCCATATATTCACATTTTCAGATGCGAATGCTTTTTATTCCCCTAGCATATTCTGACTTCACGCTGTGAAATCCATGTTTCCCAGAGCTTTCCCCGACTCTGCCTTCATTGCTGCTGAAACTTGTTCACTGCTATGCCAATATGAGCTGGACATTTCCATGATTTCAGGAAAAAAGGTATCAGAAAATTCATTCTGAGTTACACCTGGCCAAGAAGTTACAAGTTTAAGCATAGGCTTTGGTTTTGGTTTGAAATAATGACATCTAATAATGACAGCTGCATGTGGAGAACAAATCATTCCTGAGCAGGAAAATTCATGAAATCTGGTTTTGTGTATACAGTGAAAGAAGCAGCCTGTGCTTATGTGATTTCTGAACTCTCCCACGTTGTACTGTGTGATCAGCCAAACAGAAGGTCAAAGTCCAGAGCTCAGAAGCTACAGACTTTCTGTCAGAGAGAGCACTAAGTCTCTCCCTTCTCACCAGCCGCTTACAAAACTAGAAGGCATTTCATATCTTTGAGATCTCCACCCTTCTGTCAAGTCCCATGGAAAATGTTCAGCGGGCAGAAAAGTTACACCACCTTTTGAGAAGGGAGAGGAAAGGGTTGACACTAAAAGCATTGCCGAAATGCACAGCTCAGAGTTTGGGCTTCTGGGTTGTGAAGGGGTGCACTTGGCAAAGAAGCGGAGAAGGTCGGGGGGGTCACTTGCAGTTAGGGAATGCAGCTGAGCTGCAGCAATGGCAAACAGAGCAGCACCCCAGCGGGGGAAAGGGACCACAAATAACAGCCGAGGCTCAAAATAGCTTCCAGGATTCTGCCCAAAACTGGAGCATTCCGTAGCTGTTCAAGTACTCTGACCACAGTGAAGCTTAAGGAAAGTAAAGCAAAGACAAGATGTCCTGATTTGAGAAATAGCCAGCAAAAGTCCCAAACTAGCATTAGGTGTGCTTGAAAACAGGCCTAGAGGAACGTTATAACTCTGGAAAGCAGTTACTGCTAAGATTCCCCTCAACATCTCACAAGTTATGTATCTGCAGTATAAAAAATGAGACTCCTGAACAGTATTTTAAACTCTAGACTCCATTAGGTTCTTGTTCCCATCCAAATGTGATAGTTATTTAAGAGTAAGGGTTGACTGATTGCTTGTTGAAAGACTATTGAAAGAAGAGGTTGGAGGTGAGAAGAAATAAAGGACTAGAGTCTGAATTGTGCTTGGCTCCAGGGAAACCAAGGACAAGTCTTCCTATTTATACAGCCTGCTCTATGAGGCATTTAAGCTGGGGAAGCCCAGATAAAAGATTTAAGATACTGCTGTAAAAAATGTTAGCTTCCTGTTTTCTCTATTATTGTGCCACATGTCCTTTGGAGACAACCAGTTGTTTCACCTAGAGCACCAAGACTAATTATTTTAATCATTATTAACCTGAACCAAATACAACACACTGTCCAAAAGGTGAAACTGTCGCTGCACATTATTAATCCTCTACAAAAAAGGCAGTCAATGGTCCATATTTTAGATTATTCAGAGATGTGCACCTCTCAGAAGTATAGTGACACTTTGTAGATGGTTTAAAATACTCTTAAATTATAAAAATTTTAATGCCTTTCCAAACTTTTCCTCAGGAGAGGCCAAAACCAGAATCTCTAGCATTTGCACTTGGTTTGTAGAGCAGCAATGTCAAAACTCCAACTTCCCACCGGTGTTCAGGTGCCATCCATCCATCCATTCATTTTCTGAATACTACTCAGGCCAGGTGTTTACAGGTCTCAAAGTGCAAACACCTGTGTGCATACATAGCCGTGTGAACCATATCATTTCAGTTTGTCATTGTATAAATCTTGGAGTTAAGTTTATATTGAGAGTTTTCAGCTTGAGAATATGACTTTACCAAGCCCAAGGGCAAAGCTCACAGCTCCTATCTGTCCCAACATGCACACACTATGCTCTTTGTCTGATAACGAACAAAGAGTTCATGGTAGGCCCAGTGGCTAGGAAAAAAAAAGAGAAAAAAAAAAAGAAAACAATAAAAAAGCAGTTCACACAAAATGAGACTGGGAAACAAAACTTAAAGGACTTTATTTCTGAACATTACTTGATGATGTAAATAGCAAGTTATACTACAATCTTTAATTAAGTTGTGGGATATAGGCAGCAAAACTAGGTTTGAAATTCAGCAAACTTTCTTTTTTAATGGAAAAAAGGTGGTATGATTCAGCCCTAGAGACGTAACTATAAAAGTGCCAGACTTGATCAGCTGATTCCATAATAACATTGTTCCAAGCATTCATTTTGCACATGCGCATAATCACAATGAACACTGCTCCCGTTCCTGGTTTCAAGAGACTGAAGTTGCACAAATATAACAACAGTTTTTGGTGTCAGGTGGGATATGCAAAACTTAAAGCTCTTCCAGAATATGGTACAGAAAAGGAAATTCACTCTTCAACGCTAAGGCATGGCACTATGCATGATCTCAGCTGGAGTACAAGGTGTTCATTTTTCCATTGACTGGTCTGAAAAGGGAAGAAGTGAATCAGTAAATTCATGTAGTATAAGAAAGAAAATATAGTGACGTTCTCCATGAAAAGTATTGCAGAGAATAAGGCATCTCTATTGTGTGTTCTGAAACACAGCAGAAAGTATTGTTCCATTTCAAAGGCAAAAGAGGAAACAAGTCTATCTGTTAGTACTTCCTGTGACACTTGAAAATACCACTACATCTATATAAATAAGTGACAGAGAAACAAAGCTCTCCCCAGAGGCTTATGTTGACATCCTGTGCTGCAGATATAATAGAAACATGAGGTGTTTTTATAATTTTGACAGGTTACAAACCAACAGTATTCTGAGCAGCAAATTAAAACTGTGTGTCACAAATTCCTGTTTTCTATGTCGCTGGCGGTGAGAGCCTAAAGCAATACATCTTTTGAGGGCTTCTTTGGTTATTTCTGATATACCCTGGTGAGAAGTCATTGCAGGCCCTATACATTTTTTCACAGGTTTTGTTAAATGGTTTTCAAAGATGGACATTATGAGGGTACTCACTTGTCATCTCTCAGAACACCCGTGTTCAGAATTCTTGCACACCTTGGCAAGAGGCATCTCCGGTGAAGAAGTTGCGGACACAGGAGGAAGAGCCTCAAAGGCCTCAAGAGGAGACTCTGTGAAACCAAGGGCATCTTGACCCAAGCCTTAGAGAGCCCCATATGAAGCCCCAATGAGGAACCTGAGGCAGGTTTCACACGTGCAGGTTCTCCTCTGTGTTAACCGAATCTGTTATCTATTATGGTGTACAAATAACTGTATACACTGTTCTTTCTGGATACCTCAGAAATTGAGCCTCCACGTGCTCTCAGATTGGGAGACATGAAAGAAAAGCATACTGGAAGTCCCAGGAGTCGGTGTGGCCAGTATCTTCTGTGAGGCCCAGGATAACCTCCTGCATGGCCCTAGACCTGCAAACACCAGCCCATGCCCAGGAACCATGTTAGGAAGGTCTTGATCCTGAAGAGCCTCATTTTTCTTTAGGAAAGAAAAATCCTACACCTTACTGCAATCAGAAGAAATTTCAGTGGAGCTCATCTTTCACTGAAATTTTGCCATGTTATTCAAACTAATGGAGATATTTCACTGAGGGGCAAGGATATATTTTCACTCTGAAAGTTAAAGGCAGGCAGAAAAAGTGCAGGAGCTTGTTTGAACACAAAAAGAACACCCCAACATACACTTTACCCTGAACCAGTCTAAAAGTCAAAAAAAGCTATCAAAGTAGCTCCCATGACCCATAAACCCCACACATTTTAATGAGTGGAAGCATGGACATAATTTGTAAGACTAGGCAGGTGGGCTTTCGCTGCTCTGTTGTAAAAGAAATTGTGTAGAAACATAATTGATCCTCTCTGACATTTCAGGTCCTCTAATACCACCTCAATGACATGAGCAAAAGAATCTCTCTTGGTAGACTTTGAAATCTGATCTCCTTAGTGCCGATGGAAATATTGCAGCTAAGTGGTTTCGTTAACACCAATGAATGCGAGGACTTGCTATTTGTCAATAACAGTGTTTTGAACCAAAGATGTTCAGTTCTGTTGACTAGGAGGTCTCAGGATTTCTAGCTAAAAGGCCATAAAATACAGGACTTGGAAATAGCTGCTAAGGCTATTAGGCTTAACTCACATTTGCCCTTTGATTTCAGTGCAGACCAGGAGATTTTGGCCAGGTTGAGGACGGTGAATATCATAAGACTCAATATGACCTTGTCAGAAGGGAGAACGTTTGCCAGTGATTTGTCTTTCAGATTTATGCTTGATCATATCAGTAGGTTAAATGTTAGTCATTTCATCCCAAGTAGGTGAGTGGTAGCGTGCATTAATGTGTTTAGCCGGGTGTGAAGTGAGTGCAGTGGAACAGGTTAATGGCATTGATGACCTTAGAGAGATCGGAAACTGGCTCTGGACACAGGCGACAGGATTTCTGCAACATACTCCATTTACTCAAATTTTAAACGTTAATGGTATTCTATTAGAAAGAAGCAGCTGAAATGAAACATATAATGCTTCAGAGAATGGAAATACATGCACAGATACAAGTATTCTTAAATGTTAACATGGTTCCTGAGTCATTATGGCATTTCTTTTCCATTAGTCACCAAGAAAAAAATATTAAAAATACCACTGATGGGTATTTATATGGGTGGATTTACCCATCTGTCTAGCTAATCATAAGGAAACTCAGTTTCTCTGTGTCTGTGTATGTGTGTGAATATACAAATACATAAATACATGTATATATGCCATATATATGTATATATATATTTGACAAGTATTTATGATGCTACTCTTCAGTTAGAGAAAGAGCTGTATGAACAAATAACAATAGCTTGAAATCTTTGTTGTAACCAAGTGGGTTACACTGAGGTGGGTAGAGGTTCATATATGCAGTGGTTACTATAGTTACAGTATCTCTCTCTGTCCCTTTAATGAGGAACTAATCACTTTGTTCTCTGTCCAAGACATCAGTATTTTGCACGTTCGCCTCTTCACCCACACCAGACAGTATGTCTTCCCCAAGGGAAGGTAGAAATATAGCAATGTTAACCCTCCTTTGACTAGCTAATCCCAAACCCTTAGGGAAAAGAAATAGGATTTTCAAAGAAGTGCTGAGTTTAATAACAGGCAGAAATCTGCCATGCCATGGCAATGGATAACACTTCCCACCTCACTACAGCTACCAGAAACCCTAAAAGGCTGCCAAGAAGGTACATACCTTACATTTCTATTGCTACCTGTCATTGAATTAAATATCAGAGATAGGAAAAAAAAAAAAAAAGAACTGAAATTTGCAACTGTTTAATGAACAGCTTGCCACAAGGCCCCAGAATTTAGTAGTTCCTAAGATTAAAGACACCCACAGGCTCTATATGCACACATGGTAGCTTTTCTCCCCCTCTGAAATTATGCCTTACAGTAGCAGATGAATTGTGACCCAAATCCAGGAAGGGATTGAAGGGCTCACATCCAACAGTTACGATGCTGCACTTCTCAAAATATCTGCCAGCTGCCTTTGGCACCTCCTTTCACAGATCTATCTAGCTCTTTTCTTTAGGTAAAAAGGACAAGATTCAGGGGCATGAACATAGGTGCCAAATGCCCTATTTAAGGAACAGCTGGGTTTCTGAAACCAAAGTCTCATCCTGTCACAATCTCACCTGCTGGGCTGGTACGCACAACTAGAGAAAAGGAGGCTGAGGGGAGACCTTATCTCTGTCTACAACTACCTGAAAGGGGGTATCAGTCTCTTCTCCCAAATAACAGGTGATAGGACAAGAGGAAATGGCCTCAAGCTTCACCAGGGGAGGTTTAGATTGGATATTAGGAAAAATTTTTACACTGAAAGGATTGTTAAGTATTGGAACAGGCTGCCCAGGGAAGTGGTTGGGTCACCATCCATGGAGGTATTTAAAATACAGGTAGACATAGTGTTTAGAGATATGGTTCAGTGATGGTTTTTGTCAATGTTGTCAATGTCAAAGGTTGACGATTGGACTAGATGATCTGAAAGGTCCCTTCCAACCCAGGCAATTCTGTGATTGTGTGATTCTACCTCAGCACCCTGAGCACGTGCTCTGTTACACAAAGACCAAGAAGGGAAATTTCAGGCTATCAAGTTTCACAGTACATTTTACCTCTCTAATGAGTAGGGCACTCCCCCAAGAGGTGGAGGAGTCTGCTATCAAATACTCACGGGTAGAGACACCTGAAGAATGTAACTGTATTAGAATAATCAGCTTCTGACTGTTTAATATCAGTAGGTAAATGCAGTATCTTATCTTTTCAATTTCTATCCTTCTGCATTATAAATGACAAATGTCAGAGCATTAGTCAGATTTGACAGCATATTTTACTGAGTGTAAGCCCAAGCTAAAAAGTAACCAATAAAGACAAACTCAATTTAATGCCCCTAAACACCATGCACTTCTATTACTTCTGTAAGCTAAAGCTTTCAACCTTTTCAGATGAACTTATAGTCAGGCTAAATGTTGAAGTAAAAGGGCTATATTAAGCTTCATCATAGATTTTACTCAATTTAGCTGACAAGCTGAAATTACCCATACTTGGTCTTTGCCTCAGGGAAATGAGGTTTAAATTCACCAAGGATTCAGGTCTGTGTGTGAATATCTACGTGTTTGTCAGTTTATCAGACAGATTTGATGGAGTTGAACATACTGTCATAAATATCATAAAGATGTTAAGACATATCTTGTCTTTAACATCTTAAACATATTCTAAACACCTTTATATTCTTAATTATACCTTAGTACTTTATTGGTTTCATGAAGATACTAGGTTTCAGAAATAAATACAGGTGAAAGAGAAGAAAATATGTGCAAATGCCAAGGTAAAGATAGTGTTGTGACTTCAATCAATCATCTGCACCAAAGAATCCAGATATAAGACACAAAAATTGGGTTTCATTGGTTTCAACAATGAGCAACATTTTCTTGAAATTCTAAAAAGCAAACAAAAATAAAATAGTCTTATTATTTTATATTTGAGACAGGGAAAGTATTGTTATAAGTTTAGCAAAAGTTTCTGACTTGTCTCAACAAATCCTTTTTTTGTCAGAGGAATACATTTAAATTTAGTGTGCTAATTCTCGGACACAAGAAATGCCACCATAAAACCTGACACAAATATGACTGAACTGTCATTGCAGAAATTCACTGCAGTCTATAGGGATTTTTACATATTTTGGGAACAGTATCACAGAACAGAGTTTCAGGACAAGAACCAGATGAAATATCTTCTCTTGTTTTACCTTTAACCTCCCTATTCTTTGTTAAAAGAAAAAAACTAAAAACCAAAAAACACACAAAACAAAACGAAAAACCAAACCTTCTCAGTATCACGCATAACAAATATATACATATGTTAACACTGTTGAGGGTAAACTTAAGGCTAGTCAGTTCAATTTGGAGGGCTGAGTCTAAGTGCTGTGTGGTCCTCCTTGGACTGACAATTAAGATGCATACAGCAAAGGATATGATAAATGCTGATAGAAACTGAGTTGAGGAGACGCTACTGCTAGGCCTTTTTGTATTTTTCCCATTTTATTTTCATTTGTAAATGCTCTACTTAACAGTAAAAGGGATGTAAGTAGCTGATGAGAAATAAATACTGTGAAAGAGATGACAATTAAAATGACACTTTGCCCTTCGTAGAAATATTCTCTTAAAAGATCATTTTCTCTTGTTAGTTAAGATCTTTTATTTTTTAGCAAATCAAGAAAATAGGAGAAAAGAGTTTTTCAGACCAGTGTGTGATACATGAGTATTAGCCAAAGAGTGATAGACAGTTGCATAAGCACAAAAGGAAAAGATATTTTAAGAAAATTATAGCACCATTAATTCCTGAAAAGGTTATTGTCTTTGAATGTGCTCTCCCTTGTTCAAAGGCCCTCACTGATAGCTGCAATTACTTAAAACAATAGTAATTATGTTCCATACAAATTGACACAGATAGTGAACATGTTGATAAAGTAGGTGGCATCATCCTATCCTAGGGTTAGGCTTTCTCTACCTATTGAATTAGAAATACATTTGTTTCTACAGCAAGATCTGAATTGTACCCGCTATTATACCTGTTTCTCTGAATTTCAATTATGTAAGAATATGAAGCCTAAACTCCGATAACAGACTTATCTTTGCTAGACCCTGCTTATACAAATTTTCCACATTGGGAAAGTGACACTTTACTGAATGCAACTAACAAGGCAGCTAATAAGTTCCCCTCTGAGCTGTAAAACAGTTTATAAGACCAGCAGTTGTCTATTTGCATATGAAAGACAAAAAGCAACAATTGAAATAATCTCCAGAAGATCAATTATTTCATCTACATACAATTTATCATATCATATTAGCTTTTCCTTGTTAAAATATTATCCACAGCATAACCATATCTTCCCAACACATCCTTCTGTGAGGCAAATGAACAAATGGTATATATTAAACACTTCTGCTCTATTTAAAATAGAAAGTGGGTCATTGGGTTTGCAGATAATTTAATTTAATTCTCAGTTGTCTTGTACCTCTTGTTATCACGATGAACATTAGATGCTACAAAATCAAAGGATGCTATTTAATCACAGGGGCTACAGGCAAACAGGCAACTGTATCACACGGCAGGGGGACAGCATCTGCTGGGGACAGCAGAAACTGCTCACATCTCCAATGGCCCCACCGCAAGGCTGGCAGACTAACACAAATCACAGGCTCATGCAGACCTTTTTATTTCTTTCCTGATTATTTCTTTTCCTGATTAAAGGACTGTTAGCACAGCTGATCACCACAGCTAAGGTCATCCATTTCAAACACCAGCGTTCCCACTCCTCTGCCAGTGGGTTGAGGTTCTGAGCTGCTTAGGGACAGGTTGACCTCATCCTCTGTGCTTCTCCTACTCACAGGGATGGTGACTTCCACAGTGGGACAGTTAACAAAGGCCAGTAGCATCACAGTTATCTCATAATAAGACCAGTAACTTTTGAAAAATCAGGTGCCTTCCACATCTGCAAATTCTCATCCTGAACATTAGTGATGTACAAAGCAGTGGAGAATCGTCGCAGGTCCCCTTTCTCCTCATACACTTCTTCATCAGCAAACATCTTGTGGAGGAAAATGGGAAGGAATACTACCTTAAAACATTCTATACAGCAGAAATCAACAGGAATATTCTTTGGTCTAGTTATGGCCGTCCCCATAGAGTCACCAGGTGATTCTTCTCACCTTATTCCCCTACCCAGTGGCCAGGAGGAAGGAGCATCCTGCCTCAGGGTAGGACACTTTATCAGGAAATCATATGGCACTGATAAACCTAATCTATTTGAAAATCTATAATCTTAGCAATATTAAAAAAAGAGGAGACAATTATCTCAGCAAGTCAACAGGGAGCAACTTCTTGAAATGAAACACTTGTATTCAAATTGAAATAACAAACCAGCTAAAATACGTAAGTAATAAAACACTAGTAACAATAAAGGAGAGTGAAAGTCGATTCGGCTAGAGCATACCCTATGTGGGTATCTTCACTTGCCTTGCAAACAGTGAAGAGTCAGGTATCAGGAGCTTGGAGGTAAGCAAGCGCAGCCAGCACCCACCAAGATGGCTGCACTGTGTCGAAGCCAGCGCAACAAAAGTGGGTCTCAGCACAGAAACTCAATTTATCATTTACTCACTAGGGATTTAAAACAGAGAGGGAAACTGAAAACTGAGACCGTTTTAATACTAACTTTCTCCAGGATGACACATCTATTAAGAAAGAGAAGTATGAGCCACAGTATCTGAAACATAGAAGCATAGAATAATAAAAGACCCTTAAGATCATCAATTTCAATTGTAAACCTGAAACTACCAAGTCCACCACTAAACAATATCCCTAAATGCCATATCTACACATATCTTCAGGGACAGTGACTCAATCACCTCCCTGTGGAGCTTGACAACCCTTTTGGTGAAGAAACTTTTCCTAATATCCAATCTAAACCTCCCCTGGTGCAGCTTGAGACCATTTCCTCTTGTCCTATCGCCTGTTACTTGGGATAAGAGACCAATCCCCACCTGGCTACACCCTCCTTTCAGGTAGTTGTAGAGATCGATAAGGTCTCCCCTCAGTCTCCCTTTCTCCAGGATGAACAACCCCAGCTCCCTCAGCTGCTCCTCATAAGACTTGTGCTCCAGACCCCTCACCAGCTTCATTGCCCTTCTCTGGACCCGCTCCAGCACCTCAATGTCTTTCTTGCGGTGAGGGGCCCAAAACCAAACACAGTATTTGTGGTGCTGCCTCACCAGTACAAAATACAGGGGGACGTTCACTTTCTAGCCACTCTTCCCCAGGCCTGCAGGGCTCCATGGGATTGTTGTGACCCAAGTGCAGGACCTGGCACTTGACCTCATTGAACCTCATCCCATTGGCCTTGGCCCATCCATCCAGCCTTTCCAGATCGCTGTGTAGGGCATTTCTACCTCCAAGTAGATCAACACTCCCACCCAACTTGGTGTCTTCTGAAAATTTACTGAGGGTACATTCGATCCCCTTGTCCTCTTGTCATGCCCTTTATTTTTGGCAGTCTTGAATATAGCAAGAGGCTATGCATAATATTATAAAACTGAGGCAGGGGTAGTAAGGAGCTGCTAATATAATAAAGATGGCTTCATAACTCTATCCTTTCAACAGCTCTGAAAAGAGGAAAAGACAACAAAAAAAAAACAAAACATGAAGCTCTTTCATGCTTGGCTGGAATTGAGATTAGCTGCTGTCATTCCTTTATTGACTCAGCACCCTCACACAATGTTCTTAGTTCAGCCTCAGCTTGTGAATATGTAGTTGGCTTCATTCATATGCAGTGTTTTTCTAAATGACTTTATTTATTATAGCAGAGAATTTTTACAGCATCTTCAAGGCTTACTTTTTCCTTCTTTCTGTAAAATATCCTTTTACTTTCATCAGGGTTAAATATCAATTAAAGTTCCGTTTCAAATAAGTGCAAACAAGCATACCTTTTACACAAAGGTCTATCAACTCTCCAAACTGTCTTTTAAATTTAATTAATGAGTTTAAAGGATCCTTACACTTACATAGTAATTAAATAAGTTGTTTTCCTTTACCATTAGCAGTCTTTGGAAACATAGCTCCTGCTGTAAGGAAATTGCTCGTTCACTGCCAGAACATCCGTCCAAGTGACCATAGATATTCTCTTCCTAGATCATTTCTTACATTGGACCATAGCTGGAGTGTCTGCTTACACTGATACCTATATATACCCTATCTCGCTATTCAAACACAATGTTGAAAGTGAATTTTCTAGTGACTTAAGACAAATAACATCTGCACCTAGACATCTCAGGAGACTTGGCTAAAGGATTTAGAGGTGACCTTCACTGCCTTTAGAAGAAGCATATCTGAGAGCACCTTCCAATTGTGCACCTTGCTTAAAATTTGGGGGTTCTAGACAAGAAATTCCAGTAGGTAAGAAAGTCATTGTTTCCTTTGTATAAGGGTTTAAACTAAGGTTGTAGTCACCTCCAGAGACTGGCAGAGGTTAAACTCTGGTCTACCTCACATGTAGACCACAGAGAAGCTCAGATCAGTGGGGCAGCCTTTGTTTGAACAAGGAAGCCTCTGAATTCCCCTACAAAAGCAAACTAAGGGCAGTTTTGTGACCTGGTTACAGATGTTGCGTGAGTTTTGGAGCTCTCCTGGCTTAGGTGGCTGCCAGAGCAGGGATACTCTACATTGCTATTTTTAATGTGGATGCCTCACTAGATTTCATCTTAATCCTCTTGACAAAACCCTGGCTCATTTCATCCAGATTCTCAGGAAGGCATGAATGATATTATCTCGGGAAGAAAGCCAAGCAATCAGAACAGAGGTGCATCAGCAAAACTTAGAGAAGAAACACATCTATCTAGGAATGTAGATTGGCATCTATCACAATTTGTCCTGTATCCTTCTCAGCAATATAACATGACTGTATATTTTAACTAAATTAAACACATGAATTTTAGTTATATACCACTGTCAAGTGGTATGAAAAGAGATTTGAGGGAAGTATATATTAGAAAATATAGTTTCAGAAGGACCCCTAAGACTGCCTATTACAGCTTCTTTGACTAACTTTAACTAGCTTGGAGTCATAGGAGCAATAAATGAAAAATTTCCTGACAGTCTCATTATTTCAATCCGAAAAACATATTTATCAAGTATAGAAAATAATAGATTTTTATTCATAGTTTGATGTTTAGAGGAGTGATACTTTCCCTAGGAGTAAAATAATTAAAAGGAGATTAGGGTATTGTTTCTCTGCAAAAATAAAAGTATGGGCACTTGGCTTTTCAGAGGTTTTCTGTACCGTTTACATCTGCTCAATGTGGGTGTAAATTAGTGCCCCTACTCTAAGCAACATTCAAACTGTAATGTAATAGTGTTTGGAATCCATTTGACATATTTCATATGCAATGGAGAAAGAAACTAGCTTTATATATTTCAAGGAATAAGTAAATAAATAATACTATTATTTACTGACTTAGTATTTGTCTGCTTTTGTTGAATTCAGATAAGTTTAAAGAAAGCCACTCTATACCTTTTGTCTTCCACATACAGTGACCTTAGGGAAAGTCACTGAATTGGAATTATGAAAAAAAAGGATGAAAAGCTATGAAAACCGGGATAAAGCGAATGAAAAGAATCATCAGTCACTTAACTTCTTCACTTGGTATTTAAGCTCCAATATATTAGATACTAATTAAATTATCAGATAGCTGTTGTGTGTCAGCTTTAATCTGGTAGGGCCACATGAGCAGAACTTCTATCATAAAGAACTCTTCTAGCCCCCCAGCTGTGGTAGTACTCTTACTCTGCATCAGCTACTCTTCAAATTCAGCTTTCCTCAATGTAGGTGACCAAAATCAGATGATCGTTCCACAAGGTGAAGTGTGACCACTGCCTCATAGAGTGGTGCTACTAATCTCTTCTTATACCTAAATGCATTTAAGAATCTAATAGAACTAGGAGAACCAACCATTTGTTCTAATTCATTTATTAAATCTCTGAAAAGTTATTATATCAGCTGGACCACCCAAACAGAATCTTTTTATCTGGATAGTACAGCTACAGAGAAAGAAGATTTGTGTTTGCATAGCTTGGCACAACATAGTCCCACTCTAGGATGGGTTC
>JAOXNO010000033.1:67633423-67664135 GCA_028565335.1 Limnodromus scolopaceus
CCTAGGCGCGTGAACACTTATATGTAGCCAATTGTATTGCTCACAACGGCGCGTGGACATTCACCCACAACCTATCTGTGTAGAGAGCACGGCGTGTGATCAAAAGATAGAAACTATATATGCTGCAAAAATGAAACATTAAAGGTCTTCACCCCCCTGAGGAGTCCGTGCCCTTTGTTGCCGCAAAGTAGTGAAAAGCTTGTAAGGTCTTTGGGCTAAAATCCATCTTTTCACATGTACCTTACCCAAACATGACTGAGGCAGGGTCCCTGGAGTTACAGCTACATGGCACGCATCGGTGTTAAAGTAATTATTTTACTCCTGGCCCCAGGGTCTATCAGATCTCTCACCAGAGATGCCCTGCTAATGAAATGAAGTCTGCTGAAAGAGCTTGCAATGAAAAAAGTTGTTGGATTGTTTTCAAGTGAACACTACAAACTCAGGTTAACAGCTCTTGATGTGCTGGAAATCACTGAACTGAGCTAAGGCTTGGATGTACTAAAGAAGAAGTAGGCAGGACCCACAGCACTATTTAGCCAACCTGGTTTTTCCCCAAAAATTAAGCAACCCGCAAAGCCTGGAGAAGCTCAAATTCCTTTGACACCACTCAAAATCCTCACTGGCTGCCTCCTACTCTTCTGCACGTCTGCTTTAGCCTGTGTAGTTCAGCATCTAGCCTCCACCCAAAAGGAATGCCAAAGTTAGCCATTCCTTCACCAAAGTCTTGAAAAGAGCCTGTTTCAAACAAGTTTTGCAATGCCCATAATTCACTCTGGATCAGATACACTGTGAACACTACTTTCTTTGAAATGCACATGCCAGAGAGAAGCTTTCCAGCAACCCATCCCCTTTTCAACATGCAGCTCATGTCCCAGCAGAGCTTTTAGCTCACGTACAACACGATCCTAGTGCAATTACCCAGCTTTCTCAGTCAGAGGCAGCGAACACACAAGCAACAATACCTGTCCATTCAATTCTGAATAGGCATGTCTCTGACATTTAATTGGGTACAGCCTCTAAGCTACTTTTAAAAAGCAAAATATCATTATTTCATTTGTTGACTTTTTAAAAAAAGTTCTCTTGCAGACACAGAAATTAGAAAAGCTATTTTATGGAGCTCAATATCCTTATTTTCTTTTTTAAAGAGATACTGAGTTCTCAGCAATTTTTTCTGACCCATTAGCTTCCTAAAAATTAATGGACCTACTTTTCCCATTTCCTTTCCTTCTTACCCTTGTCCAGTTAGTAAATCCTTTTAACGCCTGATTAGTTTCAGCCAAACCAATTCATTATTACTCTTATCTTTTCTATGCTGATTTTAATAGTGCTTTTAATATTCTTGCAAATGTCTCCTTTATTTTTTACCTATGGCTTATATTCCACACCCCCCCTCCAATTTTGCAGAGCCTTTCATGAAGCTACGTTGCTTGCTTCTTGTTTCACAAAGATGTCACAGCATCCTTAACCCTGCTTTCTCCATTATCATCACCCACAAGTTTTGACTCTCGGAACTTAAAGTTCTTCTAATTAACAGATTGCTATTTCAATCCTTGCTAACAGGTAGATATTTTGTTCTCATGACATTACTCCTACACTTGTATATTATTTCAGTACAACTCTCTGTTATTATTGTTCTATTATTTCCCTTTATTATTTCTGTCTTCATACTGTTTTAATACAGTATGTAATGTGTCATTATCTCATCCTTATTTACTAAGCAAAGAGCCCTTTATTTGTATTAATTCCCTTTCAATGTCTAACTCAGGTTGACTGCTTGTAATTCTCTTTATCTCCTCATTTTCTGACCTCCAAGGCATTTTACTTAAATCTACAGCCTTTCTTCAACTGCTTGAAGGCACTCCAAATACTTCCCAAAATCGTTTCCAAGAGCTTTATTCGCTTAAAAAGATGTGGAGATCTTTTTCTACAATATTTTGAATCCCAAGTTTCCCAATCTTTCCTTTCTTTTCTTAAGGAAATCCCAGGCATCATCTTCACGTCAGTTTCTGAGCTTCTTAGTTCAATTTGCTGTCAGCTCAGTTTTCTTCACTCATTGTGTCTCGTAGTTTAGTCTGCAAATTGAACATCTTAATTATAGACCTACTTTTGTTCTCACAAAGTTTAAAGAGAACTGACATACATCAATTTGATCTAAGGACGTTTTCTATTACCGGATCTTTTATCATGTTTTCAGTGCTTATCACTCTAGCTCTCTACACAAATTTACGTCCAACCAGGGACGCAGTGAATTATAATATTGAGAAACAGAAGGAAGCCAGAAGAACAGATGATTACATGCAAACTACTACCTATCTAGCAAACTCTACTTTCAGCAACAGTTAAGATTTAGCACCTAACCCTAAATAAAGAAACTAAAAACACTATAACAGTCTAAAATAATCAACACACCCTAACTAAAAACATATGCTGTTTGTGCAGCAGTTAAACATATTTCAAAGAATATATGATACTTATTAAGAAATATAAAGAGCTATATTCACAAAAATATGAACCAAAATAATATTTTTAAAATGTATACTTTTTTCCTGAATAGAGGAAATTCATCTTATTTTTCCTCCAGAATGAACCTTAAGTGATCAACTTTACCCAGACTCACACCACAGCAGGACCAACAGTATTAAAGCATTTCTGAGACAGGTTTTTTAAGAAGAAAAGGCAATGACAAAGACTCCAAAAAGTCCCTAGGCAGCCCTGTGCTGGAATACAATAGCAGCTAGCAGGTTTTTCCAAACATCAAAGGTCTCCCTCGCTGTGTGAATGTCAACTTGTGAGTTTGAGTTGCCAGTCAAAACATAGACCAAAACATAATCTTCTACATACATGTGATCAAGAGAGCATATGAGGTCAACATGATGTAAACACATGATTAAAATCGCTCAAATACATGATGGGGATGGATTAGTGAAGTGGGACAGAGTATCGCCATCACCTGAACATCCCTTCTTTTCCCCAGCCATAGATAGATACACTGACCATCTCCTCAGTTTTAAAACTGGACATAAATAGTTAGCGAAAAGCGCTCACTGATGGACAGAGATCAACAAGCACTGGGCTGTTTGACTGTACCGTACCAGCAAAGAGCCATGAATACCATAAAGGCTGATAAATGTGAAGGGGGTGCAGAGATTTAGGTCAGGGTAAGAGTCTGCTTTCAGTTCTGTCCTGGAAGTAGTAACTTGTTTACTAACCCTGTACCTTTTCAATAGTACTATCTTCACCTTTCGAGTTTGCAGCAGGTGTACAAATTTGGTTAATTGCTCTCAGCTTTTTAAAGGCCCTCCATCAGGGAATTTATACAAGGGCTGTCTTTATTGGCAATTGCTGAGCCAGGAAGTCCTGAAATGAAGAAAGGTATCAAGCTTTTTTCCTGTAATAGCTTGAAGCCAACAGCATTTAGGGTTTGCTTTTTTTATCCCTTAACATTTCCTGTTCGAGGATCAGAAAAGCTGTTCCCTTTATGTAATTGTTTCCTTAAATTGCTGTTTTCAATTTGCATAATGTATCATTTAAGTAAAGGTAAAGAAGCGTTTCATCTTGATAATTTCTGCCACAGCTGAGATTGCAAAATTGCTTCTTGTTAGAAGGAAATTTTTAAAAAGTGCAATCACTGCAACTTTCCAGATGGCAACTAACATATTTTTCAGTGTGCTGCAATGGTATGTCATAGATATGCTTTCTATTCAGTTCAAACTAGGAAAGATTTGCTCCCTCTGAGGTAAATTTTTTGGTCACACGTTTTCATATTGTATCATGCTTCTTGACATTTCATTATTTTTTTAGTACTATAGCTCTAAATTTTGTCTCATATATAAAAAATCCTGATTTGACTTACCAAGACACTCTATCTCTCCATTGTTAATTTCTTTGCTACTAAAGCTGAATAATTATTTTCTCCAGCCTCATCTAAGAATGCAATTATTTAGCCACAATGCCATTCTACATTTACCAATTCTTACCTCCTTCTAAAGTAAATTCTCTTTTATTATTAATAACAAGTATTGATACCCGCAGTACCCTATATCTTAGACCTATCCATAAGGCCAGATCAACAAAACACCAAATTTCTCCTAAAACAGCATGGAAGTTAATGCCTGATACTTCTCTGGACTTAGAGTTAATTAACTCTTAATTATAGAGTAGCTGGAAATATCAATATCATTATATTGAATAGTTTCATCCAGGTCAAAAGTCTGGTGATTGATCTATACATATATATTATTTATACAGGTTTAGTCACACATTTATCTGAGCTTTTGACTCAGCCAAACATGAGATTTATACTTCTGTAAAGTCACTGTTTACATGCCTAATCTTTGCTTCAGTGCTCGTCAGGACCAGAACACTCAATACCAGGGACAGACATTCAACTATTTAAACTATATAAAAAAATTAGTCCATTACAGGTGACAAAGAACATATAGGTCATACTGGCTTAAACAATCCCATTCCTTGACTTAACCAAAAACTGCAAGAGAGATGGATAGCTGCCTGCCAGAGAGAACAAAAACACTCTTTGTCACCCTCGAGCTCTTCACCTGGGCCAGGAATCATTCTTACTTACCTGAACTCTCCCATCCTCTCTTTGCACTTCAAGGCAAGCAGAGTATATAGCCTGATTGTCTCTGCAGTACAGGGTCACAGACCCATCAAGAGTAAAACAAGATTTGTCATTGATTCAGTCATCTTCCTTTCCTTACATTTACAATGCTATCCTTCTCTACCACATCTCTGTCACCTGCAAGTCTGCAAGCTGATGCAACCCCTGACTTGAAATTATTTACCTGGTAGTTATTTTATTAATTTGTCTTTTTCTATCAGAACTGGACAAAATTTCTGCATTTTTGATAGAAAATTTTAAAATCTTGGGCTAGTTGACTTGTAAACTTAGGTGGTTTTGAGATTTATTTTTCAATCATTGTCTTTGTTTTTCAAGCTCAACTTTTTAACACTGAAGAAAATAAAAATCTGTGATAATTTCTTTTTTTATGACATCTTTCTTGGTCAAAGAAAGCTCTATAAAACATTTCTGCTCCAAAAAACTCCAGTGCTTCCCTCACGTTTAATGACAATGATATGAACTCAATTAATCTCCAAGAAGCCAGTGAAATCAGCCATCTGCATGCAAGGGCCAGAAGGATTGCCTGTCCACTGTCAGACCCAAAAGACTACAAAGACTGTAGAGTTTATCTAGAATATGTGCACTTTGGCCATGTGGTTGATGATTCATGAAGCTACCACTGTATCTTTGTCTGGGTGGAATAATTTGCAGTATGTCTCAGGTGATTTATCTGTATGCTACTGCCTGGATGTGATCATAGGCTGTGACATTCACATGTGATGGCACCAGCAAGACCATTTATACGTGATATCTGAAACATTAAATGGCTTTAACTCATATTGAGGGAATGTGTTAGGGTTATTTCCTAGACAATTAAAACCATTTGCAAAGGACCAAATTGCAGTAATACATGTAATTTCATTTTGAAATACAGGTATTAATGACATACAATGCCACTAATGGCAGTTAAGTTTGACCTTCAGCTAGTATTATTACCACCCAGTGGGTGTTCCTGTACAACTGCTTTTTAAAAACTCTACTTTCAACACACAGTTTGCAGCGTCCCTCCATACATTCCAGTTTAACTCAAAGAAGCTCCTTTACAGCTTCTGCTTAATGACCAGGCAAAATTACACCCCTTTACCCTAAGGAGCACAAGGACTCCTCTACCCCACTGCAGTCTGGTGTACCCATGCTACTATGTTAAACCTGCCCAGGACTTTTGCCTGCTGCTGAGGCCACCTGGCACAGAACTGAGTAATACCGTTTACTTCTCTTGCCTTCCAGTGAGGGCAACTAGGTATTGAGAAAGCTCCCATCAGGAACCCCCAGACTGTGTCCAGAAACCATTTGGTTAGCTGGCACAAGCCAAAAACCACTCCAGAGACCCATCTAGGTGTTTAACTTCTAGTACAGACTTAGTCAGGAAGAAAAAGAAGCAAGAAAGTAATAAAACCATGTCTTTGTCTCACTGTCCAAAAGCTGGACTGCAGCATGTAACTGTTGCACTGGGGGATGCCAACAAAAGCTCATAAATGATTTTGAATGACTATGTAAGTGGGGTTATTTCTCTTCCACACCAGGTATCCAAGAGAGGTTTATTTAACTGCCTGGACAATTTATGAATAAAGTAATTTGTGACAAAATGAACATGAACAAATTGTTCTTGCATTTATTTGTAACTCAGAAAACTCTTCATAAGTATTATTTACTTCACAGACAATTTCAGTCCTGATTAACTAGAGCATCCTTCTTCAGGAGAGCACTTGAGCTTGTCCTCAAGTCCCATTGAAATCAATTATTAGGTTAGTTGAGGGAATTAGTTATGAAGAGAAATCAGGGAGGAACGTTGGACAAAGGAAAGCAGGGACTGAAAATCAGAGGAGGAGAGAAACACACACAGTATATGGGATAAAGCTTAACTGAAAAAAAAAACAAAACAGGATTTGAGATTAAATCTGGTGGCCTTGGATCACTGTACTTTGGCCATTGCAGGGGTCTGTACCTCACTCTTCAGTAACTCCAGCACAAATACAGCAGAAAATATCTTCTGTATTTCTCCCATTTCTTCATGACTCTTGCAAAATGCTTTATACTATACAAGTTTCCCTAGAAAATTATTTAAACAAATATGTTAATAACACAACACAAAGCTATTTGTAACCTGAATTAACTACTTGTGAGCTCACTGAAATTTACAGACATTAATGAAACATGTATTAACTGAAGAGTGAAAAAGGAAATAACGGTTACAGAGAAACGCAACAGGAATGCATTTGCAAGGACATAACCAATACTCATGGAGAAAAGCCATGACAATGAATTAAACACACGATTAAGTAATGATTTGGTTGATTTGCTCAATTTAGCACACCCTGCTCCTATGATAATGGAAGTAAGAGATGCTCACACTCTGTAATTTACTCAATGAATTTGACTTTCATGTGAACAGGGTAACTAAATCAAGCTGCATGAAACAACAAGAGAATGAATGCTCAGGTTCATTCCCTCAGCTCTCACTTTGAGCACCTGTAACCTATCGCTGCCACAGGTCATTTCTCCCCATCTGACTGAAAAACCAGGTCACAGCGTGCACTGGGACAGAGGCTGGATACCCAATCGAGGCTTTCAGCTGGAGTTCAGTACAAGTCTTTACATAACCAAATTTAAACATTTTGGCAAGACTTGCATTTCACAACACACTTGTAAGAAAAACACCAACCAACCAAACAAACAAAAAAAACCCAACAACACAAAAAACAGTGACCCCAAGACCTAAAGTACCTTGGAAAATAAACATATTTTTACCTTATTCAAATTGCACCAAGATTGTCTGAGAATAGAATTGCCTCTCCCTCCCACCCACTGCCCACCTTACTTTCCTGTCACTTGCCCTTCTCTCCTCCTCCCCACTCCAACAAAAAAATGCAGAAGAGAGGTCTTTGCAATGGTATCAGCTTGGGTTTCGGTTCAAACTCTACTATGGAGGTTGGATTTCACTGAGAGGGACCAGCATCTAAAAAGCTGCAATGTCCCACACTTAGCCCAGGGTTTGCAATCCAGAGCTTCACAGGAGAGGCTCTTGGTTTCTTGGGAAAAACCAAGAAAAAGGCGTATCTTAATCTTTCCTCAACCCTTCCTTTTGGCTTCACTCAGGTTTACAGTGGGATGTCCCTATCATTTGTTACCTCCAGGCTAAAAGCTAAAGTGCTTTTTATTTTTTTTTCCCAGATAACTGTGCAAGTGTCATGTTAACAGCACAGTTTCTATATTTCTCCTTCTGATGACAGCAGTTTTCTTCCTTACTGGCAGCAATTATACCCACTGCTTTTGCATCCCAAAGTTGCTTTGGACAAAGAACTGAGAAATCCATTAGAGACTGGCTCTTTCCAGACCTTTCTCAACATGCAGACCCATGTATTTTGCACTGATTTCAGAATCTGCCAACCAACTTTCTCTTCCCATCACCACCTGCAACAGCAAGGTGATGGTCATTTATTCTCTTGTGATTTTATTCATATCCCAGAGAAGTTCAATTGCTTATATTTTAGAATGCAGCTAATTGACAACAACCCATGAAAATAAGGGCATAAGGAAACACACATAATACAAGGACTGATTGAAAAAAGTCTGACACAGTGATCTACAAGTGGTTACAAGTTTGATAACAACTAAATAGAATCAGAAGCATCAGTATTGACATCTTAGGTAATCTAGGTTGACGCGAAAATTACCAAAGTCCAAGGTGCTGATAGGATCCCAGGCTCATCACAGAAAAAGACATTTCCTGTTAGAGAAGTGGAGGACATACACAGTTTCCTTAGCTGAAAAGGGGGCTTAGGGTAGTACTACCTGCAGTGACTCTCAGACAATAGAGCTGCTTAAAGAGGCTGGGAGCCACATGGAGACCACCAAAGTGGACTTCAAACATCTCCTCCCATGTGATAGCCAGGGAATCTGGCAAGGGCCTGCTTCTGCAGCGCCAGGTCATGCCACCTTCTGAACCTTCCGCTCTCAACATACGAAGCGGAGCCTACACACACTGTCTCCAAGGCACTGCTGTGCTTTATAGCACAAAATACATCCCATAACAAAGATGCAACGCTGTTTAGAGGAGCTGGAAATTTAGAAAAAACAAAAGCCCAACATCCAGCCTAAACTGACAGATGTAATTGGTTTCCATAAAAGCAAAGAACATTATTAAGGAGAATAAATAAAGGAATCAAAGTCAATTGCATGGTAAAAAAGAGGCTGCTATAATTCAGTAGCAAAAATTGTTCAAACAAGCCCAGAGCCATGTAAATAATCAGGCTGATTTTCCAACTGGCTACCTCCTCCCCTACAAACTCTCCCTTTGAGGCAGGCATCAGAACCACTATGGTATTTAACCACAAAGCAGGGATAGAGCTCACAGGACGGTTGCATCCCCGGGGAAAACCGGTCCTCCTACAGCTGGATCTGTGTCCACACAACCCACATAACGCTTGGGCCTCTTCGGTTGAGTACACTTCCCATATTGCAAAAGGCCATAAACTGCTCTATCAGCTGCTACCTTAGCAGTATTCAGGGCTAAATCCACCAACATATGTAGGCTCTCTAACGTCTGCCTATATGCACACCACATACGTGACCTGGTGCTGAGGCTCCCTGTATAGGTTCCTCAATCAGGGGATCCAGAAACACTGTGAAAGACGTGTCCAAAAGAATCTCCTGAAATGGCAACTGAATCACGCACCTTTTTCCACCCCAGATCATAGACAAAATACTGAAGCAAAACACCTTCCAGTATGCCTAAGGGACCTCAGGAGGCTTTCTCCTTCACTATAAGGGTCCACTGGTTATGGTTACTTCATGTTATGGTTACAGTTATTTCATATCACCTGGGAACTTGCACCTAAATAAAATTGTAAAATGGGCAGGAGTCTTTGAAGGTTTTTTATAGGCAAGTGCTCTGCCAGCCTAACAAAGAAAAGGACATAAGAAGTACCTCTGCCTGTAATCAGTTTAAAAAAACCCACCCAGTAGATACAACACCAGGGAGCCCGGAGTTGTTCGTGTTGTTTTGGTGTGCTCTGTTAATGCTGTGCATGGCACTTCAGAGTAGCTCTTTATTCAGCTTCTTGTCATCTGAAAAAGAGAATACTTCAGTACGTTTTTAATGAATTTTCTGTAGTTTGAAATGAAATTTTCTCAGTTCAGAAAGTAAAAATCTCCACAGAGCAAGCAGAAAAAGTCACATAGGAAACAGCCAAAACTGCAGTAAATACCAGCGAGTATGCTTGGACACTTTCCTCATCGTAGAATGCCTTTGGCATCTTGTCCCAACAGCTTCATGCCTGCTATTTCTCCAACGAGATTCCTTTCACACCATCCTTCCGGGCAGTAGTGTAACTCCCATCCAAAGACACTAATGCCAGCTCAGCAATACAGACAAGTCTTCTACTCCTCTTAAATACTACCCTTCAGCACCGCTTTCCAACAAAGTTGAAAAATAAGTCTTTGATGTATTAAATAATTTCTCTAAATCTTGTTGTCTTAATCGTGTCAACTCCTGCCTTTATCTTCCCTCACCTAAAAACCCTAGGTTGTGACCAGTTCCTTCCCGCCCTCACACCAGGACTACCCTTCACCCCGTCTCCTGAATTTCTCCTCCAGCCTCACTCAGCTGTGCTCTCTCCCAGGGTGAAGTCAATACAACTGTGGGTGCCTGCCCGTCACCCTGATGTGACACTTGCTGGCATAAGCTATGAAAAGCCACATGGGTTACATCCATCCTGTTCCCAGGTGTTCCTTCACTTATACCTGCAGCTGTCATCTGGTTTGGTTTCTCAGACAATTTTACTCTTACCATCTCAGACGATCTAAGGGGCTGAGCTGGTTTTACCTTTAATACATTCTAGGTCAGAGCTCGCTCAGTAGATGAATAGTGATACTTAACTTTTGAAATCAGGACTTTTTATTCAAATAACGCCGTACTTACCCATGGCTTCTCCAAGGCCATTCCAACAGAGCATCCCAGAACACATCTGTGAGACTGAGTCCTGCAGAAAGGAAGGAGGAAAAGGGCAGAGGAGAGGGGCAGACAGAGCCAGAACCTGACTTCTCCAATCGAGTCCTCCTTGGTCGTGCTTTTTCTCTTATGAGAAGTACTAAGCGCTACTTATAACAGGAGAACATTTTAATGGGAATTGAGAGCATCCATTCCCAGCTCAATCTCAGTTTTTTCACAGGCCTACAGTGAGACCACTCACATAGCAAACCCAGGCTCAATTCTCTCCTTCAGCTCTGCCTGAAGAAAAACCTACAGCAGAGGTCTCATGCTCCTAACTATCAGGAACTACTGGTGCTCTCAAGAAACACTAACCACACTCAAGCCTTGCACTCCAAGAGTTATGAATAATGAACTTAGCAGGTACTTTACACCAGCCCAGAGTGAACTCCCTAATCGCTTTCAGCTTGCAGACTGAATCCCTCTTATGCCACCAGCAGACAGAGTTCTGACTTGCATGACACCTGATCCCAGCACCTGCTGAAGTCAGTGGCAACTTTCCTCGGATGCCAAATGGGCCTCCAAGGCCTAATCAATATGAGTGCCATTAATAAAACGTGGGATGTGGGGTAGCATCATGTCACACATCATTAAGTGGCAGAGGCACCACATCTGACTAATTTGTGCTTAAAAAGTACACCCACAGAAACCAGGAGAAAGGGATGTAGAGTCTCCCTAAGCTGTGAACTAGCTGTGGTTGTCAAACACAGCAGACTTCTTGGCGTCAACATCCGTGTCTGAAGCAAGCAGCAATTACAGCACTTCGCAGCGCTGTAAGCCATTCTGACAGCTCGCATCTCAGCCTGCAAAAAGATTTGATGGTCCTGGCCACACTTTAGCAAAAGGCATGAGGTTGCCCCGCTCCCTGCCGTGCACGGGCCACCGCACATACTGAAATGATTTCTCCATACATCTCTCTCTACACATATTTATTGCTAGGTATTTTTCATCCTTACTGAAACACAGTTTTTGCAAGTTTATGCCTATTAATCCACGGATTTTTTTTTATTATTTTTTTTTTTTTAACCGGGCCCAAGCACAGAATATTAGAAAATCACTTTAGGTCATGTAATGAAGTAGAGCAGCTGACAGCTGGCTTGTTGGCAGGTAAGGCAAGGAGTAGGTGCTATTACATTACCTCATGGGAATTTAAAAAAAAAAAAAAAAAAAGAGAGGTAATAAAGTGGGCACTGTCAGTATGTGTGTTATTTTTTTCTGCTGTTGCGAGAGAGGCAAGGTAATTTATTTAGCTTTTAGCTTGTTAACATAGTGAGACACATCTTGACAACAATACATCAGGAGACTGGTGTGCCACCTTAATAAATTATACAACAGATTATCATTCATCATATTGCTGTTGAAACCCATCCCTTTATCTGTTCATATATAAAGCATCAGGTTGACTGAATAATTTAGCTAACATCAATGTTCCAGCAATAACTGCAGGAGGATCCATATCAAAGAAGTTTACTACACTCCTTCCTTTTCCTGCTTCAGGCCACAATTAGAAAGACAACTGTTTAAGAACTCTCACAATTGTATTTTATTTGACATCAGCAATATACACTGGAGTATAATAGGAACAATTTTTTGCACAATCTTTCTTGCAAGATGGATTTATTTTCCAAATACATAGATGTTCATAATACAGGAAGGTAACAGTTAAGCTGCACAATAGCAAAACAAATTGACAGCTATCAAACCACCTTTTAAGTTTGTTAGTATAGTCAGGTGACCAGCATTGAATATATGCATTCAAATAATTTAGTTAACCTCTGATTCTTCCAGTCTTCCCAGCCACATTGTTCCATGCAACAAAAATGTGCACGAATAATAGTGTAAAAGAATTCAACTCCAAGGCTTCCCTTGCTTTGATTTCCTTTCAGTTTTTCCCCATGTATGAGTCAATACAAAGGGATAAACATCAGAATTTGGCATGGCACAGAAACTCTTGCAACATGCATCTAGGACAGTCACATATTGCAGAAGTAGTAAGTTACTGACAGAGAAGTTAGGGGATTTAGGACTTTCCTAAGAGGGTGTTAAAGAAGCATTTCTACTATGCTGCTTTAGTGTGTATTATTCTGCATGCCACAGCTTTTACAGAAAACAAAGATAAAAATACTTCAAAAATACTTCATAATTTTTACTGGGATTCCTCCTTACAATGTCTAAACTTAAACCCAAATGCTTTGGTTGTAATGGACAGGGCTTCACAGGAAAAGAAAAGCTTACAGTTAATTAAAATACCAATGAATACCATCTTCTTCCTTTTTACATTTTTCAGCTTAAAAATAGCACACAGCTATAGCAGCTGCTGCATGTCACGTAGAAATTCCCCTTTCCTTTTGGTTCCTCGGGTGGTACAGCTATTACACTTTGAATTAGCCCAGAAGTTAGTATCTCCCAGCCTGCCTCTCTGACCAGTGTGAGCTGAGGGAGCGAGAGAAAGGATGTTCCACATCATTTGTCAGATGGACCGATTCTAACAGCTCACAGAAGCGCCTCAGCAATTTGGAGTATCAGAACTGGCAGGTTTGGCACAAGGGACGGTAGGTAAAGGTGAGGAGAAAGGCAGAAACTTGAAACCATTAGATGGCTTACTTACTTATGACCAGCAAGCAAATACTATGTCTGCAGCCAGGCTTTTAACACAATGTCACTGCTCTGGATATTTGCCAGCGATGCAACACTCTTCACATACTTTGAAGTTGAATGGTCCTTGCCACAGCAGCAGAGAGCACGAGTGGGCTGGCAGTGCTACAGCTCATCCAGAAAATCTACAAGCCAGAAAACCGCTTGTCTGCTCGACAACTGGCTTGTATTTTGAGCATCCAAAGTGATTTATGCCACTGCAATAACACTGGATCTCGAAACACACGCAGTGATCTTTAAAGACCACTGTCTCAGTACTCCAACCCTATCCACGCAGCACCTTGATGCTTCACTCTTGGGTTGAATCTGGGCACGCACCCTCTCCCTGCCCGGGCTCTGCCACCCATCCTGGTGATGCTCAGCACAGAGATCCCACAGCCGAGGGGAAGGCGTGGGATGCCACACCGTCCCAGCAGCTGCCACCCCCTCAGCTCAGCCGTAAGGCAAGGGAGCAAAGCCAGGGACAGGTCCGGAATGAATCAAAATGGTGCAAAAGTAGCAGGACACACTAAGGCGGGTTTTAAATCGTACACTTCGGGGGTTTTAAATAGCTAATGAGCAGCTCTTCAGCCTAATTCAACTCTCACGTCTTACCTCAGCAAAATGCCTAATGGTCTCCAGCCTCAGCTGTTCCTACCCAGAACTGAGATACCTTCTCCCACTGAACAGATTGCTCCAGCAGGACTAAGTTTAGACCTAGGAGACCACACTCAGCAAGGTCTGCACTGACTGAGTGCCCTCCTGACTGGACCCATGAACTGAAGCTAAAAATTCCTAAGCCTTGTTGGAAAAGGCATTGCCTTCTGCACTTCCCCCAGGGCACAGCAGTGGGAAAACCTGGAAGCCTACAGGGAAGCTGTTAACTCACATACTTAGTAAGGGCAATTGATAGCATGCAGATCAGAGTGGTCTTTTCTTTTACTCTCATATTTTCTCTTACCTGAGTTCACTGTATTTATGCATATGGCCTCCAGATAGGAAGTGAGAAGTAGCCTTTTTAAATTGCTCTGCAAAATTCTCCCACCTTCTCTGTACATATGATCCTTACATTCTCCGAAGAAAAAAAAATGCAATCCATGTATTTATGAAATGGCTACGCATCTTTCCCACTGTGACAGATATTAACTAGCTTAACAGAAAAAATAACAAGTACGTTCATTGTGTCTCACCTTCCTAAGTGAAATGGATACAAATAAAATTCACATTTTCAGTACAGAGAAAATATTTTGATAAACTACAGCTCGTTTAAAAAGTTGTAACTAAATACTCTCCAAATTAGAGATTTTATTTGAAAATAAGAGCTGTCTTTTTCATTATCCTAGAGATTCTCCTGAAGTTAGCTTAGGACTGTTTGCTACCTTCCCAAAGTTTGCAACAGGGGCTGTGATTTCCATGTGTGCAAGTGAAGAAACCTCTCTTAAAAAAAAATTAAATTAATAAAACTAGAAAAAAAAATCAGCTTGATTTTTTTCTTCATAAATACACAACAAAACAGAGAAATAAGCATCACAGAGAAACACCTTTCACAATGTTTAAGCTATGGTAGAAGTGGTAGGGGCATAATAACTATACTCACAAAAACCAGAGATGCAATTCTGCTTCTGGGAAAGCCCACAAACTGTTGGGAAGTGCTTCAGGAGCAGAGTCTGCATGGCTGGACACATTTGACGACTGCAGGGCAACTGAAATCACCACAGAGACTGTGGGTGCTCACCAGACAGCAGCACGAAGCATGCATTTTAATTACTGTACACACACTTGTCGCTCCCACCTCTCTCCGCATCAGCACATTTAGCAGATGCGCAAGAAGACAAGACTGCAACCCACCTTGATCCTCCTTTGGGCTGTTCAGTGCCGTTACCATGAGTATCAGCAGTGCTAAGCTGAAGGAGAAGTTTTCTTCAGCTTCACTCTGCCCTATTTTGCACTCCAAGAAACCATTTTCCATCCCACTCCCAGTGCTCCGAGGGCCCCGAAGCCCCCTGGTAGAGCTTGGATGCACAGCAACATGGAGGCATCCCAGCCGGCAGCAGCTGCGAGCTCACATCTTCCCAGTCTTACAGTCACCGTGTCAGAAACCTTAGGACAGATTAACTGTGCTGATCCTCGGGCAGGATTCACAGTCGGTGTTGAATTCCACATCGTGCTCAGCTGGTGCCTAAGCTGCCTACTCGGAAAGGAGTTCAGGGGGCATTTTCATAAGTGGCTTAATCCAATATAAGACCTGCACTGTCTCACTCTCCTTCCACCCCTCTGCTTCCAACCATAGAATCCTACTTTCTCCCACATGAGCAACACAGCAGCTCTCATGCAGCCAAACGGTGGGCTACAGAAACATCTTTGCTTCTCATGGGGTCCACCCCATGCAAGTGCCAAGGCTGGGGATGTACATTTTCAGCCACGTCCACTTTAAATGCAGCCCCAGCCCACAAGCCATAATACTGACTGGATTATCAGAAATGGTCAGCACTAGAAAGCTCCCATGAATTCAAGTACCAGGAACAAAGACTTCAGATTTAGTAGGAAGGCATGATACTTCCAAAAGAACTTTTCTCTTGGGGTTTTTTTTTTTTCCTTCTCCTCTCTCTTTCTATAACTGAATTAAATCAGAGGCAGCAATCTCTATATTCAGTCTCTTAAATGTAAAGCAAGTTAAATGCTAAAAGTCTGGAAGTGCTTCATTACTGAAAAATAAATATATGGAATCCCAGAAAAATAAAAACAAAACTGTTGCTGTTTACAATTTTGGTTGAGAAATGCTCTAAAACAGAGGGAAACAGCATTACTTAAAAAAACTCAGTCCTTTTCCTTTACCATGCTGTCTCCTAATTCTTCCTGACCGATGACAAAAATACCCTTTTTTAATGAAAACAGCTTCAATGGAACACAAATGTTTCTAAGAGGACATTAGCAACTTATTTTCTTTATTACTTTCTCATTATACTTATAATGAAGAAATAATTATTTCTAGGCTGTTTCCTGCCAGATGCTGTTCTAGTACCTCTAATAGGACACATCTTAAAATAACTGCTTGGTGGCAAGAAACTAAATATTTCATCCTTACTCATGTCTTCCCTTTTGCTCCTTTCCTCTCTCTTAAAGTAACTTTATTGATTTGGGTTCTTTCATAAATTCTGACCTGCTTATATTTTTTTCTCCATTATTTGTCATTGATGTAATTCCCAAAATCACCTCTGTGGAGGAAAAATGACTACAGAGGGCACCTGAGGTTCGAAAAAGCCTGCGAGCGCCTCTATTCTAATGCCAGTGCAGGCAGCATGAAGATCCTCAGGCTGTGGTTTCACACCAGCTTTAACCCAGCTCAAAACATCAGTCCCAACCTCCTCACCACCTCCTTTGTACCAGCACTAAGACCAGGAGCCAGATCAGAGAACTACTGGCTACCAACCAGCCAAAAGACAGAAAGACAAATTGCTTTTTAGCTAGACAAGTTCTTTCAGCCAGCTCACCATGGCCAGGCAAAGCAGGAGAGCAAGGAAGAAGGTGGGAGCACTACATTCAGCAGTAATACAGTTTTACAGTGGAGTAATCATGGTCTTTAAAAAAAAAAAACCAACAAAAAACCTCCCATGGATTCTGTTTGTGGTCTGTCCAGTACAGCGTGCTTAAGAGGTTGGCAGGACATAAACCAGCTCCAATCCAGAGGCCTTTTAGAGCAAACAGGTCCTGCGTCCTGTCCTGCCTGATACACTTCATGAGCCCTTCAAACATGGGTTAAATATTCAAGGCCAGGATTTTGCACAAGTGGATTCATTTTCAGCATGAACGTGCTGGTGGTATTGATCTGCAAAACCACGTATCTATGAAACAAAATGATATTATCATGTTATCTCAAATGCCTCAAATCTCCACCACTGGTCTGGTGCCAGAGAACGTTGCCACAAATTAATAAAAAATGAAATGCATGTACATACAGAATCATCTATTTATGTAAAATAGGTTATTATTCATTTGACGACCCAGTACAGTCTAGCAGAACAGGAGATTTTCAAGCTTGCAAATGTAAAGCAGACTGTGAAGTTACTGCTAGCAATAAGGTTAACTACCTGATACTTTGAAAGCACTTTGAAGAAATACTTGTACATGTTCTGGACTTGAGTCCTCCATCCCTGAGCATCTATACTTACCATGGAGATGAGCCACTGGCACAAGACGACGAGGCAAGACAAAGCACTACTGGACTGAATTTTGTAATGCATCGAGCTCAGAAGTCCAGCGAGTGCTTCATACTGTCACCTGCGTCTTCTACCAACCTCCAGTTAAGTTTTTTCCAAGGATAAACACATTTTCACATAGAATGATTATTTCTTTAAATGCTTCTTTATGCCATCAGATCATCCGTAGAGTGCCATGTCAGTTAACAGCAACATGGATGCAACATTCACAAAACCACGCAGCAAAAGTTGAAGATCAACAACAGCAGGACCACCAGCAGGAAATAACCCAGATCTCTGTCCTAGCTGAAGGTTAATTTAGTATATAGTATTTTTTATCACGATTTTTTTTCTTGAAAATAGAAATATGAAGATAACTAAAAAAATACCCATCTCACACTGTGCTTTCCATCCAGAAAGGTACTCTTTGAAAACAAGACTGCTTAAGGGTGTCTTGAGTCCACCTCCCTTACAATTCAGGGAATTCATGTTATTTGAATGTAGTTTTTTTTATATATATATGTGTGTGTGTGTATGTGTGTGTGTGGAGATAGATATAAATATATAATCCAGGCTGTGATCACATTAGTAATTTTAAATGCTAAAACTATGCTATTATTTAAAAAGAGCATTCAGTAATTGATGGGAGTTTGGATGATTTTCTAAAAAGGGAATCTCCAAGGCTTTTTATTTTTGCTGCTGTTATTTTTATTTTAAAGGAGCCAACACACTCTCAGCTTCTCTTGCACAAGAAAGTGAAAATAGAATTATGACCAAAAAAAGGTAATGAACCTCAGTGGATAGTAACTGGTTTGCTTTGAAGTCCTTTCTATTGGAATAATGTAAAAAGCATAAGAAAGTCTAACAGATAGCTGTAGATGCACTAAGTTACAGACTAGAAGACAATGCTAGTCAATTCTGAAATAAATACCTACTACATTTTCTAATTCATGGGAAAACAAAGTATGTTTCACAAATTCTACCAATTTTACAATAATTGCATTTTTCATTTTCTCCAGTTTAGAACACAGTACGTAACATTAGCAAAGAGAGATGTTTTCAGAGTGCTCTGTACTTCACACTACTCTCACTTGCTCGGGATGTGGTAAAAAACTTACTTGCAGAGTCTGATTTACTCAGAACGTGTTGAAACTGTTCACTACCCTCATATTCTCAAAAAAAAAAAGCTACATCTTGACTCTGAGGAGAGACCTACAAATGAAGACTGTACAAATTAATGCATATCAGACTCTCCCAAAATGGTGCATTTTTTAATTCCAGTAAACATCCTGTTTAAAGGGCACTGAAGTCAATGAAAAACACATATAGATTTCAATGGATACCGCGCAGGTCTTCACAACAATATAAATATAAGTAACTTACCTTGGAGTCACACAGTAAATGAAATTTAAGGTCTTGACAAAAAAATATAATTGAGGAGAAAAGATGTTACTGTTACTTAACCAGTTTCTTATTTCCTGGATTTTTTCCTAGGTTTTGGGAGGTTTACAGGATGGGGTTAATACTGACCTCCATAACGTATTTATTGCCCTTTGGATTTTAACTGAGTAAGAAATTTTATTTATAGAGTTTTACTCTTCCAACTTAATGCCATATTGCTTTACGCTTGTCAGACTATGAAGACAAGCACCCCTCGTTCTCCCCACTTCCCACTGACCTGCGGCAAACTTACTGCCACATAGTTCTGCAGTTCTGTAATACCTCTACAACTCTGATCATTGTTGGTTTTATCCCTATCATCAGTAAACACTACACTTCACCTAGGCTTCTCAACACCGCGGTTGCCATTTTCTTAATCCATTATTCAATGTTAGGATTAAATAAAACCAAGGGCAATTTTTCGCCATCTGTCTGTACTGCAGTTCACACCAGTGTCAGCCACACAACACTCGCCTATTTCAGTGCAGTCAAGCCCTACTGGCAAGGAAAAACTCACCGAAATTTCTTTCCTCCAAAATCTTTTGGGTCAAGCAAAAGTTCTGGAGCCCAGTGTGCCAAGTCGACGATCTACCATGCCAGATCTCTTGGAAGCTTTTGGGATTTTAAGGAAGAGTGTGCTACAGCAGAAACTGTGCTCCAGCCTCTCCCACTGAGAAAGATTCTCCTAGGAATTCCCCCAGGGGAAAAATGACCCAGGTGGACAATATGTGTCTCTCACACAATCTGTGCCGTCATTTCTTCCATTCTCGCCTTCCCTCCACTTCCAATAGCACAAGGGAGATGAAAATGTTAGGCCTTGGGTAAACTGGATAAATAGCCACAGTGTGCCGTGATGTTCTCACATGGCACACAGACGCTGTGCTACAGCATACGGTACGACGCATCCAAGTGACATACAGGAGGCAGGCAGAAGGAGACAGAACTCTGTGCATATTGAAAAGCTGAGTTCCTTCACTCTTCTGTAGAAATACTGGTTAAAACCTATTAAATACGGTTATTTGGTTTCCCCAATTTTTTGCAAGGTTCATCCTGAATGATGAAAATGGTGAGATGCCAAAGGCTATACTTGAACACTCTGTAATCAATATCTTTTAGTGTCTGTTAACAAGAAAGCTCTAGACACCTTCCTTATTAAATTATTTACCACCTTCATTCAATTGTCATGTGTTCTAGTTGCCTGACTGCATGGTAATGGAGAGCGGATGACTAAACAGTTTACAAAATCTACCTTTTCCCCTTAAAAAACATGTGGGAAAAGAAATGCTTCACTGATATCCATTTGACGGAGACAAGTCCATTTTACAGGAGGAGAAACAGACTCCAGTTCTGCTGGTGAGCTCTAAGAGCTCAGACCACCATGAGGAGCTGGGGTCTAGGTTTGCCTCCTTCCTTGGCTTCATTATTTTTGCAATTGCAGTGAAACCTGTTAATAGTGGGCTGATAGAAATTTGACCTTGCTCACAGCTGACTATAAAATATACTTCGGTTCCCGTGAAGACAACCTTTCTGAACCGAGTTTTTAACTGTTTTTCTCAAGTGACTGTGTTACTGTTTGGGGCTGCATCACTGCAGTCTGTGGGAGTTTTGCTGTTGGTAACAATGTCTCCGAGGAAACAGCAGTCAGTGGAGATCTGTCTCTGTTTCCTGATAAGGTTTTTTGGCTTTCTATCCAGTCTCCTCTCCTGTTCATAGAGATGACTATCTGAAGTGTTTGGTTCGTTTTAAATCATTATGGTACTGTCAAAAAAAAAAAAAAAAAGATTGTTCAACAAAGCCAACAGAAAAACAATAAAAACAGCCCCTGTAGAGTTCATCTTGCTCAAAGCCATCCCTAATAAGCCATTTGGTCAGTGAAATGACACCTGCAACATTCTCCCTTAGGATTTTAGTTAGCAGTATTGAACATTTGGGCCACTATATTTAGCATATTCCTGCTTTTGTTTGTGCTTCTGAATTACAGTATTCAGAACCTGCCAGTATTACTGGGTATACTGCAGGCCCTTTACTGTTTCTGATCACTCTACAAGGAGATTAAATACAATGAAGAACCACTGCTAACAATAAATTCCTATTTTCATTGTCCGTAGGTACTTTGAAAAGCAAGTTATGGTAATTTCTTCATTGCTGTAACACAAAAATGTAGCACAGTACAATAAATTAGTCCCAGACTCATAATGAGATATTTTTTTTATATCTCATTTTGAACGTAGGCATGCAAGTGTTGGAAGGTACTTCAGAAATACACTGACAGATTAAAAATAGATTTTTTTTTTCTCTGTGGTATCATTAAAAATTTCTTCCAAAATGGAAGTATAGAAATAAATATTTGGTGTCTATTAATTTTTGCAATCTTTTTTTACTCCTTGTAAGTCATTAAAATGAAACACGAACTACAGATGAATCAAAGTAGCACATTTCGATAAGTCTTGGTCAAACAGCCTGAACCAGTGTTGATCCTACTGAACAGTGCACAGAAAAAGCTGATTATACAATCAGAATATGGGGATGGGTGGAAGGAAGAGACAGCTGTTTCTAGTGAATCGTTTCAAGCTCTGCCTGAGAGAAAACATCCTTGGTTTTCATCACAGAGGAAAGCAAAGAATCATTTCAGTAACTTCTGGCACAAACACTAGGTTCTCAACACACAGAAGGCCATTGTTCTTCATACCAAAAATATTTTATCATTTGTGCAATTATGATCAATAATTGCCAGAGGATTAGCTTTGTCTCTTCTGGCTTAACAAAATAAATAAACAATCTCTTGTAGACTATCTTCTATTTTGACAATCTGCAATAATGTGACCAAATTGGGGAAGAAAGAGCTACAGCAACTAGAGATACATCCAAAGATGCAAACTACTGTATCTAGGCATCTTGCATGGGGCCTCCATTTCCAGTTCTGTGCTATGGTATATGTAAGGGCTTTCTAAGGAGTGTTGTAATATCAGGCTTCTTCTAGATGTAAAAGGCAAAATGGAAAGGACCATACCTGGCCTTGTGAGAGCATCACTTCAGTAAAAAAAAGACTAAGGTAACTGTTTACAACACATCATAATAAAGTCATTTAAGACATTCCCACATCCCACATCAACAGTCCAATGCAATGCATGAAATAGCAGCCTGGGATCCTGGCTACACAACATAGTGCACATCTCTTGCAGTCTCGCATGTCCCCTAAGTTAAAGGTCAGATTCTCAGCCATGAACTGGCTAGAAGGCTTGGAGAGACCGAAAGAGGCACAGAGATACAGTCATAATTTCACCATTCTGGGGCCTTTTTACTCTTATTCCTGTCCCAACATAGTCTAGGGCAGTCTCATATATGTCCTCATTTACCCCAGCTGCTTGTGGTCTCCATCAGTCACTTGATCATTACTTGGGCACAGACCACTCACCTGATCTGTCCCCCACCATAGAACTTTGACTGTGGGCTACCAATCTGCTGTTCCAACAAACTGAAGCTAAAGATTATTCAACTGAAAAGAGATTCAACTACTTCCAGACCCTTTAAAGGCACAACCAGGTCACAGCTGAGAATTTGTGATCTGTTTTTTGATTTTCACTTGTCGTTTTGATTTTACTTGTCACCTGCCAACCATTTACCTAGCCAGATGGATCTGTGCAAACATTTTTAGATGCCAGCATATCTTCCACCTATTCTGGTGAAAAGAACATTTTTGATCAAGATTTCTATCAGGTTTAAACTGTTCAGGTTTAAGCTGTTCAATTCTTTAACAAAGTTGCCTGCTTGCATATTGCAAATTGAACCCCTAAGAAAAGCACGTATCTACGCCATAGTGTAAGAGAAACAAACAGACCATAAATAAACACTGTGTTCCCCCCAGGCTCCACCTAGAAACTTTCTTTTCTTATTTATGTCACAGCTTTCCTTCACAAAAGGGTGTTTCTCATTCACTCAAAGATGTGCCATAGCCACACTCATCAAAGCACAGGAAAATTTGTTTTGCTTAACTTTGAAGCCATTTTTAAAACTGTGTTGAAAATTTAACCTGACTCAAACATTATATAAAAGGAGGGGGTGGAGGGGAATATGCGTTCAAAGGAAATCAGAGGAGTGTGACTGAAAAATAAGGGGGGGAAAGGGGAAAAAACAAAAACAAAAAAACAACAAAAAACCACAAACCCAAAGCATCCAAAGGAAAGAGCAAAGAATTCGATTAAAACAATTAAAAAGTTGAACATTGTGGGCCTGGTCCTCCTCTACCGCAACAGATGTAATGTAGGAATAAATCCACTCAAGCTGGTCAGCAAGGTCAAAGAAGAACCACACACTTAATATCACCTTACCAAACAAAAAACTCCAATTTTGAGAATTACATCAGATTTCAGATTTTACAAGGTTCACTCATTCTTATTTTGGAGTGAGAATTTCCCAGGTTGCGACACAAAATAATGCTTAGTAAAAATATATGGAGCTCTACAACTCCTTTGCATAACTTTTCTGGAGTTGCACTCTCCCAGGCTGGACGCTCTTTTCTATTTCCACAGTTCATTTTTTTCCCCCCATTCTGCCAATTTTAATCTAGCAGGGAAAGTCCTTTTCTAGCAAGCACTGTCAAAATATTCAGGACATGGGCCTTGCACTCAGAGAATGCAATGCTGTGTCCAGACAGCAGTGCTGGGTGCCTCAGGGATTTGTAATAACCAACATGTGTATTCCTAGCAGTCAAGATGTGTCCCTCTGCACAGCTGTGCACCTCTGCCTTTGATCTTTGATCTTTTGGGGTCCGTGTTCCTCCCAAAGGCAAGTTCTGAGTGGCCAGAGTAGTCTGTCTGAAGAGAGTGATGGTTCACTGCTAGCTGAAGGGAGGAAGACAAATCTGTTACCCACGACTCTGCTAGGAGTTAACTAATTATCCCCAAAAACTCCAGCCTTTACAATGGGAAAGTAGCACACAGCTTTTATAAATAAGAATTATTGACCTTTTTAAATAGTTTCAAAAGAAGAAACTCTGCATCAAATGTGAGTATAATTTAGGAACTACTACATAGCAGCAAAACTACATTAGACTTTCCGATTTTTCCATGGTATCCTTGGATAGATACACCACCCAGTAGACCATGTTAAATGCTCCGAAGGTAACAGGAAATAAAATGCGTGCATATTTGTCTATCTTACTCGTGCCAGAGTGGGAGGCGGGGGGAGCAGGTGGTGTGACAGCAGATGGCTTTGCAGATGCTCCTAATGTATTAGGTGTGGTGGTCTGAATCTGCTCCAGTCTAGATCCGAGCAAGCGCTGAATGGAAGGGGATCCAGCTGTGGCATGCTGGGATACAAATCCAGTTAAAATGGGGGTAGAAGGAGGAGCTGGAGGGGTGCCTCTTGCAGAAGATAATGTCTCTGATGCATTGATGCGTGTGAAAGGGTTGGGACTTGATGCAGAAAGGGAGTGGGGTGAAATGTCAGAAGACCCCTGAGCTACAGAGGGAGGCTGGATGGAGCTGTGCCTTGTGTCAATTCGGCTCCCACCATCAGCTTCAGACTGTACGGTGGCATTCGTTCTTTTCCTCACATTTGAATTGGCATCTGTACTCTGTAAAGTTAAAAAACAACAACCTAGTCATTGTTAAAATAAACACTTAAACAGAAGTAATGGAAACTATATAATCAAGCACTATCCGAACAATACTCACAAATATAACCAGTAGCTTGATCCTGAAGCACAAAGATACCCCATGCTTGTGTGAGAATAGATTCAATAGCATATAAAGTGATAACCAAGAGTTCCTTTTACCTGTGGCTGGAGAATACCAGGGTGAACACATCTGATGCATCACACTCCACGTAATGTGGTACCTGTATAAACTTAATACCATGAGGCTAAGGATTCTTAGGTTAGAGTCAGGGATTTTTTTCCAGGCCCATGCTCCAAACAAAATTCTCTGATGTTTACCTATTTCTCTGATGATATAAAAATGTTATAGACTCAACTGACCAGCCACGATGTTTTACTTCTGCTTTATATCTCCAGGAAAGTAACTACCATATATTAGGAAATCTAGTATGTCTTCTAAAGCAGATGCTAGTAAAATGCAGGTATTTACCAAACCAAGTTACCACATTGCTGCTCTTTCAGAAATAAAGGCAGTGCTTTTTCACATCAACCAGGGGCTAATTCTCCAGCTGCAACTGAACCAGTGAATAAATCAGTCTTTCATCAACTACTCCTTTCCATTAATTAACTGAGAAAAGTGGTGAATTCTCCATCACTTGGTATCTTCGGGCAAGTCTGGATGTCTTTCTGAAAGATATACTTAAGCCAAACAGTACTTATTAGGCTGGCTGAGAAACCGAAATACAGATAAGGAGTACAGATGAGAAATCCAGCAGAGTTTAATATTTTACTGACTTCTGGGAGTGGGACTCGGGCTCTGCCTTTCTTCTCTGCATTTAAGAGGATGCCTAATATCTCGTGAACCTCCTTCTGGAAGGGTACCTGAAGAACAGACTTTTGAACTTTCAGCCCTACAGCTAAAACATCATACAAAACATATTATATTTTAGATATAATATGTGAATATATTTTGTGCAAAGGCTCACTGCTTTCCATAAGACAAAGATTTAATTGCAGTTAAGGGTACATATACTCAAAAGCAGCAATACAGGTCTAAATACCAGCAGGAGCCAACAATCACTTATTATATATCAAAAATCACGTTTTGCACCTCTCTGATGATACCTTTCCCAAGCGTTGCCCTGCACGACACCTACTATGCCTTTGGCTCCCCTTCCCTTCAACCCTATCAGAGAACCCTGCCAAAGCTGACAGCACAAGGAAAAGGGAGAGAAAGTGGGCAGTGATCTCTCTTCCCTCCTTCATCCAACAGCAATTCTCTCCAGCTAAGTGCCAGAATAGTAACAGAGAACATCTCAGGTGTTATTCAAGGTACTAGTACCTTGAGTAGTGAGAAGAGTGACAACCATGTCTGTCTGCTGCATCAGTCGTGCTTAGCTGTTTTGCTCAAGGAAACAGAGAAATGGGAGCTGACAAAAAATCTGAAAAAAATAATTTAAAAAAAAAAAATAATCAAATTGCTTGACATCTCCAATACTCCCACCATGGCCAGAATGTTGGTCCCAAATCCTGTTAAACTGTAGTACAAATCAGCCACTGGCAATACTGCTGGCCTGAATTTATCTGAAGCTGTCAAGATATACGCCAACTCATGGTTGATGTATTTGCCAGCTCATGGTTGATATATCAAAGAATCCCTCTTAGGTTTTACAGTGTTCCGTCCTGCACAGAAACGTGTCAATCCTTTTTATTTATTCTTCTGCATCTGCAATCCAAAGATGCAAAGGGCTGGAATAAACACTAGAGGAAACTGGTATTTCCTGAAAGAAATACTAATTTTACTGTTTGAAAGAGAAGCCTGAGTCACTCTTTGGGAAGTGGAGAAGTACAGACAGGTGTGCAATTTGGAATGACCCAGGAATAATAAAGCAGCTTTCAACACTGCTAAATTGAAACTATAAAATGCAATCAGGACAGAAGTGCATTTACTGGAGACTTAGTAATACCTGATGGAGTACTCCATGTCACCTGAAGGCTTGCAAAGCTAAGTCTTTGATGCAAGTCATCGATGTTCACTGTCCAAAATGACACCTCTGTGCTATGGAGAAGCTGGAACTATGAGTCATTGCAAGGAGGTGAGTTTTACCTTCTACATGCAGAACCTAGCACAACCTGGCTTTGCTCAAGTAAGATTCTCCCATCGTAAAGCTCTCAAGCAGTGCCTGGGGAGCAAAAGCCCACAGGCTGGGACAGGGGCTGCAAAGTAGATCTGCAGTGGAACTAAGACATGTCTCCCTTTCCTCCTGCTCTCTTCCTACATTAGACCAGTAGCTTGGAGGTGGTGCTGCTGGAGAACAGAAGTACCACAGCTTCCACCACTCCAAGCGCAACCATAACAGAATGGTCCCAAGAGGAGAACAGAGAATTAAGTGCAATTGACAGAGGCTCCATTTAAGTCTCCTGCTCACTTCTACCGTCACCTGTTTTCAATGGCCACTTCACTGTCCTTTGCTTCTGCGCATCATGAACCACACACACTGGTAAAATAGACAGTTAACAGCCAGGTTCCTTCTCACATTCCAGTCATCTCCATTTCTTTTGGGGGAACTTGGTTTCCTTTGATACATTTGCACAATACCTCCTCTTCTCCCCTCTTTGGCTGTTATCTAAGTGAACAAGTAAGACCGGCTGCTATCTAATCCACTACTCATGTCCCATTAGAGCGATTATTCTAGAATAAAGTTCTCAAGTTGCACCAGGTTTAGATTAAGTATCAGGAAAAAAAATTAAATATTACATATTAGGAAATAATTTTACACTAAAGGGTTATCAAGTATTGAAACAGGCTGCCCAGGGAAGTGGTTGAGTCACCATCCCTGGAGGTATTTAAATGACAGGTAGACATGTTGTTTAGCAATATGGTTTAGTGACCGTTTTTGTCAGTGTTAGGTTGATGGTTGGACTAGATGATCTTAAAGGTCCCTTCCAACCTAGACAATTCTATGATTCTATGAAAATTATTTATTATACTATTTCAAATGGTCAAAACATGTAACTGTTTAAAAGTCTACTGGGCATTCTCTTTCCTGCCCCTGATACACAAAACTTCCAATACTTCAGGAATCTTAAGTTTAGAGAGAAACGCAGTTTCCTCCTAAGTATTACAATGTACACATAAAGGCCAAATAGGTAACATCGTATGACATCACAACATAGCACTGCATAACAAGCCCCCAGAATACAGGTATATTTTTTGTTAGTTCTCTGGAAACCACCTTCCAAGTGCTCAGAGCAGAGAAATTAGGAATGGTATTTCTAACATGCTCCACAGACAATGTATCACTGGAAAGTGGTTGTTCTTGCATAATGTCATTGTAATAGTATTTGCCTTCTTGAGTTGAACCTTGTCCTTGAAACCTACTGAAACAAACACATTCCATGGAGAGAGATGGTACATTACACAGGGAAAGGCAGGGGCTTTGGCCACCGCCGGAGCAGCCTGTTAACCATCAATACTCACTCTAACAGTGCTGGGAGCAACTTAAATATTGGAGATATTAAAATCTCCTGGGTCACTGCTTAGCTCCAATACCTTATCCACCTCAGAAGCCCGAAGGGGAACATGCTCCAACTCCTGTCCCCAGCAGGTTTGCAGAATCAGCGTGTCCCAGAGAAACAAGAGGTAGGCAGCCTGCCTCAGTGCTCCCTTTTTTAACAGGACAGCTGTATCACACTGAGTGTTGAGCATCCAGCTCCATGTGCTGTCAAAGCTTAGCAGAATGCACACTCATTGCAGGGTGGTCTTGCCAGCACATTGCCCACCACCACCCCTCAAATATCCTTTTCTTGCACTTGCCTTACTTAAGACTTTATCATGGCAATAGCTCATTCACCTCCTTCAAAGCACTCAGGTGCGTCTCCTTTTTGATTTCTCCAGTTGAAAAGTTTCTTGCAAAAATTCTTATTATTGGTTATATATCATCATATAGGGATCATCTGGTTATATGATTCCTTATATTCCTCTATTCAATGTTACAAAGATAATGAATTTCTTCCTACATTAGTCTATTCCTCCTCTGTACTGATGCTGTCTCACAACTCTACATCACCTGAAGATTAGTGCCAAGGTCACCAATAAAAATATTTGTAAAGGCCATTTCCACAGCCAAGGCTTAAAAAACAAAATTCTGTTGGCATCGGCAGAAGTCAGGGTAACCACTACACTGCAAAACACAACAAATTCCAACATTTTGTTTGTACTAAGCAAAACATTCCACAGACATTTCAGCTATGGTGCATATCCCTAGTGAAAGGATATTGTGATAATCACAATAGCCTTACCAAAAAAAAAAAATATATATATACATATGTAAAGCACTTGCTGTCTCCCAAAATTATTTTACTTCACCTTTTAAAAATAACAGCAAGAAACACAAATCTGCTGCCTATTGATAGCTCTTGGTCTGGAGGCATGAAAATAAGAAATAAAATACAAAAATCAAATGAAAACCAAATTGAATGCAACCCAAGAAATGAAAGTATTATCCAAGTAAAACCTCCTTTCTGAGGGCAAGTCAGGAAACCACTCAATTATCCTGAGCCAGCAGAAGACGCTGTGCTACTCCAGATGGGTCTCCACAGGAAACGCTGAGTCCACTTTTTTTACATTCTCACTCTCAATTGAGAAAGGATCTGATTTTGTGGAGATGCTTCAGTGATATTTTTTGGGAGACATTTAAAATGGACTAGCTCAGGAATGCAAAATGGGACCCTGGAAACTGTCATAAAAAGCAGTATATTGCAGCATGCAATGCCAGCCTTAATACATTTAATAAAGATTGCCTTTCTATAAAAACACAACTTGCTGCTTATGTAAACATCACCTCACCCTTCCTTTGAAATAGCCTATCATTCTGACTTGGCCCAACCAACTCCACACTTCACAACCACCACCAAAGCAGAAGCTGTAAGTACTTTGCTTTGCTGTATCCTCCCCTTCAAGAGGAAATCTTCTTGCTGTTGATCCTGTCAGAAGAATTAAGCATCTGAATCTCAACTGGCAGAAACACTGTGGATAAAAGTTTCAAAGTCCTGGGCAATCCGAGAGCACAATTCCTGTTCACGCATGGACAAAGTCCTCAAGAGCTCTGACAACAATCTAAGAATATATTTTGTTATAATTGTAGGTCACTTTCATTGGATAAAGCTCTGTAGTTGGCTGGGATTTGTTAGTGCCAAGAATCTACAGTACCAATCTCCTATTTGATTTTTAACAAACAAGTCCAGCAACAGTGAAAGCTAAGTTTCAGCCTTAATGGGACTTCAAACATTTATCACCAAGACTTTGATTTAGGGACACTAAAAGGTACAACAGGCCAGAGGTTGATAGACAACTACACTAACAAAGACAAAAATTGGCAAAACATAGGGAAATGCAGACTCTGTTCTTTTTCAGAAGAGATTGGTAATCACTCCTTCTTTCTGTCCAAGCAGGGGGCCACATGATAGACAGGAGGTTCAAATTCTGTCAAACAGGGAAATAATTGAATCTGTTCACATCACACATGGAGAAGTGTTCCAGTCATTAAGCATGGGACTCTGCCTTCCTATTTGTTGAAAGCAGCTGGAGCAGGTTGGTTGTAAATAGCCAAGCTTACACATCCCAAGCCCTTTCCCGTGGTGTTCCATCTGGCTGGGATTCAGCATTCTGGATTTGAGGTTTCAGCATCGCTTCCTTTGTGACCTAGGTCTCATCAAACAGGACTGAGACCCCACCAGGTCTGTGGACAACGTGCTACAACATCCAAGTTCTTTAGGCAACTAGTTTGTGTACTAAAACTAAAGGATCATAGAATCATATGGGGTTGGAAGGGACCTACGGAAATCATCTAGTCCAACCCCCCCGCCAGAGCAGGTCTACCTAGAGCACGTTGCACAGGAACTTGTCCAGGTGGGTTTTGAATGTTTCCAAAGAAGGAGACTCCACCATCTCTCTGGGCAGCCTGTTCCAATGCTCTACCACTCTCACAGTAAAGAAGTTCCTCCTCACATTTAGGTGGAACTTCTTAGGTTCAAGTTTGTGCCCATTTCCTCCTGTCACTGGGCACCACTGAAAAAAGACAGGCCCTGTCCTCCTGGTACCCTCCTTTTAAGTATTTGTAAGCATTGATCAGATCCCCGCTAAGTCTTCTCAAGACTAAAAAGACCCAAGTCCCTCAGCCTTTCCTCATAGGAGAGATGCTCCAGGCCCTTAATCA
>JAOXNO010000033.1:67664235-67674900 GCA_028565335.1 Limnodromus scolopaceus
TTTCCAGCAGCACAGTAGCTTCCAACTCCTCCTGTTTGTTGCCCATGCTGCATGCATTGGTGTAGAGGCACTTCAGCCGGACTGTTGGCTGTGCTGCCTTCTTAAGGCAACACCCCCTGGAGTGTCTGTCAGGTGTTTCTCTGTGTACTGCCTCTACCCTGGGAGCTGCTGGCTCATCACCATAAGACTGACTGTAGTGAAGGGTCTCCAGCTTGGCTCAGGGAGCCGGGCTGAAGGCCCTTACTAGCACCCTGTCCTTCTAACCCTGATGTGGTACCCCAAAGCTTATCACAGATAAGCCTGGTATCAACCCCCTCCCCCCTCCCATCTAGTTTAAAGCCCTGTCAATCAAACCCAGAAACAAGCAAAAACCTCACTGCAGTTTACAACCAACAGATGCAGTCAGGTGATTTACAGCTCAGAGCAGAGCAGGTCAGATCTTTGCCGAAGACGTAGCCTTCTGAGATACCAGTGCAAAAGCATGTCACAAAAGTGACTGGGTAATTCCTAGCATTTCAGCTAAGAACTGTTTAAGTTCTGGTGTTTGGCTGCTCTGCACACCCTGAATAGTAACAATAACAGGCACATATTCTAACTGGTGGACTTAGTAGTGTTAGGTTAGACTAGATCTTAAGGGTCTTTTCCAACCTAAATGATTCTATGATTCTAATTTATGTGAGGTGATAATAGACTGCCACTAAATTTGGTACTAAACCCATTAAGAAGGTACCAGATCTGGAATAACCTAAACCCTCTATTCCATAGAGGATAGCTGTGTTCCCTGTAGCTTTGAGAAACAAGATGGAAACTATTTTATCATGATCAATAAAACAGCATGCGGTATGCAAAAAGCTTTTGAAATATTTACTGTACCAAAAAGCATAGATACCTGGCTATAATTGTAACCGTCACATGTTATTTTGCACGGGTTTTATCTTTAAAAGAACTGAAATGGGAAGAGACACATTCAGTACAAACTCTTCCTATGTAAAAAGTCCTGATTTAAGATGCCCTTTTGCTAGTCCCAGAGGAGAAAGTCCATTTTACTTGGCATGAAGACAGGATAACTAAACCAACCACCTTGCAGGCGCATGTAAAATGTGGTAATTAATGCTGTATCCTTCTCTTGACAAGTGGATTCACATGCAATTGACCGTGAATAATACAATGAACGACGCTGTTAGCACACTTCAGGACAAATCTATACAATTTACTGTTAAATACTATGGCAGATTTGTGGAGCAAGTTCGGTGGTCTGCTTCTATGACAGAATGTATAAAACAAAAAAACCCAACCCAACAACAAACCTAATGCAAAAAAAAAAATCAGTTTGCACATCATTTACTTTTCTGTATAAGCGCAACTGTGATGGATACCGCTGTTTACTACCACACTAAAATGATGCACAAATATGAGTCAATCTAAGCTCTTCAATATTTAACAAGGTTTGCACACTATAAACAGCTGCTCACATAATGGGAAAATTCTGAAACTTTCTCTGAGCCTACATAAGCCTTGACTTAAGCCAAAAAAATAAAGTACGGGATTGTTTTGTATGTATTACCAGTTTTTGACAAGCAAGCCAATTTTGCACTTCAATGAAGTCAAGATTGCAAATTTAGCATGAACTGAAGTAGCGTGAAGCAGCTGAGCGGAGATTCATGGGAAGGCGATCATCAGCACAGCAATATACAATACTGAACTGACAAACTTAGTCATCTTGTTACAGAACAAAGAGCACTGGTAACAACCACAGTGCGTATTCCCTATGATACGGTCAACCTAGAATCTGTAATACAAATAAGAACATTATTTAGAAGTCACATGCCAAGCCCTGGGAAGAACACAGCAATGATAAAAGTGATTATCATGGCATCAGGCAACTTTATCCTTAGGACTGTGTTTAAGAACGTTATGTACCAAGAACACTGCAAGCTGCAAGAAATTCTTGTGTTGGTACAGCACTGTATGGAGTTAGCTCCTTCATACAACTCAAGAGCATCTTCCTACAGCTTGTTAGTGCTCTGTACAGAGCAGCTTCAATTCAGTCTCTGAAGTTTTAAATTGCTTCGTAGTTTGTATAAGGGATACATTCTGTTGGGATTCAAATCCAAAATAAGCAGTTCCTACTGCCTGAGCTAAAAAGAACCAGGAGTTCTACACGTTAAAACCAGGGTCACGCATTTGCAATATTACTCAGAGCTATTTTTCTAACCCGCCTCAATACTCCTTGCAAACAGTTCAGCAGTCCTGGGGCTGGATATATTGACACTTCAGATGACCTCCATCAGCCTCATCCTAAGACAGACCTTCACAGCAACATTGTGCAAGGTCCTAGGGCTGCTTTTGCACCATTTGTTTACTGAAATGGTGAGTTCATTGCTGCAGGCCAATGCATTTTCTAGATCCTTAGCAGATCTTTCACACAGGGTTTCATTAAAGTGGTATCTCTGGGACAGAGGCAGTACAATATTTAAAGCAGTAGCTTCTGATTTCTCAGGGATAAGTTCATGGCAGAATTTACAAGTCTCAACACCACCAACTAGTACCAGTCCTAGGAAGAGAGAGCTAACGCATCGACATCCAGCAAGCAGCTGTCAAAGCTGGAGAGGCATGCCCTGGGTAGGATCAGAGCCTAAATAACATGCCTTTGTAGAAGCAGCCATCCAACTCTACCCAGTGCTCCTAGTCTTTCCTGAAGCTAAATAGCAAACTTACACTGAAAAGACCCACAGAAAAAGACTCTGTCCTCCTCTGCAGTAACCCAGAGACCAGGATGGGAACCTAGGTTTGGCAATAGGAGACCTCTTCTCAAATCTGCCCTGACTGTTGCAGGGATATCAACACAGGCTTCCCACATCTCAAGCACTTCCCCACCAGATCACTGAATATTCTAAGACAAATGGTCCTCATTCCCTGTTACAGATGTCGCATTCTGCACACTTCAATCTCACCCTCCCGTTGCAGTGCATGCAAAGACGAGCTGGCTCCAGAATCAATTCCTCTCCTTTTCCCTGGCCCACATAAATTATTTAATAGAACAAGAGCAGCTTCAATAGGAACTTCACATCCTGCGGACTGCCTAACAGCCTGGTTACTAATACAGTTCTCCAAGGGAGAAGGGGCAGGACTCCAGCCTGCTCAGACTCCTACGTGGGATTTTGGGAGGCTGTATCTAAGAGGCATGCTGCCCGTTTAGATGAAAGGGAGTAGTTATTTTTCCACCTAAGATGCACGGCAAACACTTCGGAAGCAGTCAGTTATGTACATATCTACCCAGGGAAATTTAGTAATTAAGCTTTTCAGGTGCTTAATTACCATTTTGGATACTTAATCTAAGTTAAAAAAAAAAAGCACCACCACAAAAACCAACCAACCCCAAAAAAATCCAACCACCAACCTGAAAAGGATACTACAATCAAAGCGGTTTTAAAACTGCACAGAAGAATTTTAATTGTTTATTAGAATAATCAAGCACATAACAAAGAGGTGTGACTATAATGAAATGAAAAGTGAACACTAAATAAACATCTTTATGCCTTGCTCTTAAGTTTTGCAAGACTAAGATTAGAGCCTTCCATGACAGCACTACTAAACCTTCAGTGAGACTCAGGTAAATTAATATATAGGAAGGTCAGTGATGTGCTATATGAAAGCATAGGTTTCCCAAATTGGTAGATGTCAATTAATTCAAACAAAAAATCGTGTAAAAATTGGAAGGCTTAAAGCAACCAAAAGTCTGGCATTACTAACTGTTTAGCTGCAACATGAAAATTGTTTGTGGGGTAATTTAGTAATATTTTCCCATTCAACTCTACCATAGTGTTTTTTTATCCTTACCATTCCTTCCTAAGAAAACAGTCTGTTCTTCTGGGAGGACATTATATAGCCTGCCAAATTCACACCATTTGACATTTACCAGGGAAGTAGCATGTTGTCATCAGTGTAAATAATGCTGCTTGTCCCAAATCCCACTGAGTCACCATATTGCCGTGCTGTTAGCAAATGCACAACTTGGAGGAAATCTACCATGGTTTACTATTATGTTGTAGAGCCAGTCAATCAAAATTTTGCTGGAATAGTACTAGAGATTTTGTTTTGCCTTACAGAGCCCTGGAATACGACCAAGTAAAAGCTCCACCTGCCACAAAATACAATTAATTCTAGTCCATAGCTTTAGCAGTGTAAAGAGCAATGCAGATTAGTTGGAGAGGAAAAAGTGAGGGGAGATAAGCTATAAGAGCCAGTCCACCATCCATGCTGCTCATTCTGCAATCTGCATCATGTGATGGGAAGGGAGGAGAGGCAAGAAGAGCACTCCATCTTATGTCCCACCGTTAGACAGGCCTAGAAGTGCACAACATGGAAGAAAAGTGAATTCAAGGTTATTGGAGACATAAATTAGAAGAAAGTTTTTTTAAAAAATGGATGCCAAATTCACACCAAATAAACCCATGCATCTGTATGGTGCTTAAGAACCATATACATGCACAAATATACGTATGTATGTGTATGTAAGTATGAATGTATACAGTTCCTAAGCACTGGTGTGCACAATTCTTAAAGATTTTATTTATATCATGACAAAAATGAAAGAAATGAAAACGTAAGGGGCAGGGAAATAAATCTATTGGGATAGGTAATGTGCTAAGCAAGTGTGGAGGTGGTCTGTGTAACATCCCTGAAAGGAAGAACAACAGCTGATTAGGGACCAAAGCCCTTCATTATTTCCTGTATCTCTCAATTTTCGGTGACCTTAAAGCTTTAGTTAAATTTGCTTCAGTAGTTTGCTGAAAATGCCTTGAACACTCATTGCCTCGTAGATTTTCCCAAGCTTCTCAACGTTTATCTCTTCTGACTCCAATTTTCCCAGTGTAAAAATGAAGTCAGCTAGAAATCTCACACACAGCTGTGAAACTTAATTGCAATTTGGTGTCATTGGGCTCACCAGTCTCGAACACTCTTTGTGGAGGGGAAATAAAACTGAAATTTAAATATAAATACAGGAAAAGGTTTAGGCAGAAAATATGAAGGGCCCTGTGTTCAAAGGCATCATTTCATACTAATCATGACAGAGAAAACTATAAACTCCCTGACAATTTGCTTTATAAGAGATGCCAAACAATCTGTATATCTTATGCCTGTCAGGTGAGGTTTGTTCTGACTTGATGTTTCTGAAATACTACCACATATTTTAGGTACTTAACATTTGCCTCTACAAAAAAAGAAAAACAAATTGAAGAAAATTGCAATTAGATCAATATAAGATCTATCTTAATGCCTGCAACTGATGATAGTAACTTCTATTATTAAACAGGAACATGTATTGTTTATTGGAATGATGAAACCACAAGGAATATGGTTTTTTGGAGTATGGTGTGTTTTTTTCCCAGTAGATCAGCACAATGACAGAGAAAGGCATTTAAGCATATCTTTAGAATTAAAAACAATGGGGTTTAGAATTTTCTAGATTAACCACTTGAAAGATTGACATTACTGAGCTATGCTTTGGTTTCCAAAATAAAAGCCTTATCCTAATACCATTTAGATTTAGTCTTCCAGTAAATACAGTAACACTGTCAGGTACTTGAGCATCAGATAAATAACAGGCAGCATATCCCTCATATGCCCTTGCCTACTATTGTGGTAGGTCATTATAATAGTAACAGAAAATTGAAGAGTGAGCAATTACCATATCACCTAGCAAGGGTTGGAGAAGATAGCACTCCAGCAGGATTTTTTGTTTAGTTATAAATCAGGTGTTGAAATTAAACTCCTGCTTTGTTTGTGCATATTTAAAAAAAAAAAACAAGAAACAAAAAACCAGCAAATCAAAATCAACACCAAAATCCAAACAAAAAAACATTTCCACTATCAAAATTTCCACTATCAATACATAGAAATCTCATTCCCCAACTTCGAATTCCAATACTTTTGTTCACTTTATCAACACACAGCCATTTTTTACCTTCACTATAACTGAATTCTGGAATGCAATGGAGTTTATATCACGGTTAAGCTGGGTCAGAATGTAGCCCCAAACCTAATACTGCAGCGCGTACTTCCACTAATTACTCTTATCACTTTGCAGCAGACAAATGTTTCTACTTCCAGTGTAAATTTATGTCACAACTCAACCATGTTAAAGGTAAAGCATTATCAGGTTCTTGGAAAGAGACCAAATTATTTAATATAGCACTTTAATCTGCGCTATTTAGGAAGACATACAGTGTGAAATATTAAGAAAATAATTTTAAATTGTGCACCCACATTCGTGCCCCAATCATATTGTTTGAGCATATATTTAGCTTTATAAATTGTGAGTAATGCCAGTTGCTGTGTAGGACTATCTAAGCAAACAAAGTAAAACACAAAAAACCAAAGAAAAACAACAACAAAAAACCCAAACAAAACCAAAGGAGCAATCAAAAAAAAAAAAAGGGGGGGGGAGAGGGGAGAGAAGAGGGATCAACCCACAAGACATTGTATCTGAGCATCACAGCTAATAAAATATTGTAAGAACCATTTTGGATCTATTCTATCTTCAGGTATCCAAACACTCAAAGTCCCCATGAAATCACAGCCACCTAACCCCAGGTGACTGGTGTTCTCTCCTTTCTTTCAAATAGCGTTCAGTATGAAATATGCCAATTGTTTATGATCTGCATCCACTCTCATCCTACTTAAACATGATGCCAGCATATTATAACTGTAAATCATCGACACCAGAAATGTTGACTACTGAAATTAGAGCAGCAGAAAATTGTTGACATGTCAAAGAAATTATTCATGTGGCACAGCAGCCTCCCTTTGCATGGCCCTGTCCTTACATTTGCATGAACTCCATGCATCTCTTGAGCCTGAAGTCCTTCATCAGGATCTGAGTTTTAAATGCCACTGCCCTAAAAAAACCCGAACCATAACACCCTAGGCAGTGTAGAAGTAGTGAAGCAGCAAAAAATTATTATTATATTTAATAACTGAAATGCTGTTCCAGCTGCAGGACTATTCAAGTCCCACTGAGGAGGTAGCCTATGCAGCCACAGAAGCAGGTCGGTAGACAGACGATCACCTTGGGATGCAAGTACTGCCACTAAGATTTATCTGCTCTTCAGATAACTCCTTCCACATATGGGAAAAATGGGTTTAACTCCACTTCTCTGTTTACAGTGAGAGGGGAAGCTATTCTACTAATCCAGGGGAGAAGCAAAGAAATTAAGTGGCAAGTGAATTTCCCAGTACCTTCCAGTACCACTCTAGAAATGGCACATTTTATGCACCTATTCATTACACAATATGTCTACATATTCAAAAAGAAGTTTTGGCTCAAAGATTAAAATTTCCACGTTCACTTACAGTCTAAGCCTCAGACAAAAGACGCATACACAAAAAACCAAACCAAAACAAAAATAGAAGTATCCAGCCTATAGCCTCTGGATTGCACCCAGCCCATCAGAACAATTCATCCAGCCCAATCCTTGCTCTGGAAGTCATGAGACAGGGCACAGAGCTGGGTACAGAGATTAATTACTCCAGATGTTTGTTAAGCCAATAATGCCAAAGGATCCCTGTTCTCCCCCCACCCCATCATGCAACTTGAGCTGTGTGCATCATATGACTAAAAGGCAAGTACTCCCCATCACAGAAAACACATCTTAATCACATGAAAGCATGTATGAACGTTGTCCACATGACAATATTTCTTGTAAACTTGTCAGGTAGATGTCAGTTACATATCACCCCAGCATGGATCCTCCCAAAGTGGACATCTACATGGCACTGAAGAGTTTGACCCTTGAGTTCCTCCATTAGATGCTATGGGGCTTAAAACAATGTGGTAACTGGCTTCAGAAAAGAGGAAGAAAGTTTGAGAGTCACCATCTACTTGTGGCCGAGTTTGAAGAAATTGTTCCGTTCAAAAGGTTTGTTTGAGCCTGACCTGTTTTTTTCAAGTTTCACACTCTTTTAACAAACAGCTGAGGTTGAAGCTCGTGCTAACAGTGTTTAGAAGCCTATTTTTGAAGACTATTTTTCAATAGCATTCTTCATCTCCCAAATTGGGTAGGTCTTTAAAAATAAACTTCATAGGAATACAGTGAAAAGGAAATAGTGCAGAAGCACAAAAATAGACTCAGGAGTCCAATAACAAACTATAAATCATTCATTTCCATCACACACTGACTTGCAACAACACTTCTGCTTTTACTGAAGAAAGTAAAGAGTTCAGAACATGTAGGGAGAGGTTCATTCATTCCAACCTGAGCACATTTTAACTTGCTCCCAAGACCATGGTATCACAGTAGACCACAGTGTAAGTCATCTGTCTTGCCTTAGACAGACTCCAGTACTACCTCGCTATGGCTGACAGAAGAGATGTGTGAGGTTGCCCAAGGCCCTTGAGAACTCAAAGCAGATCTCAAACAAACTTGGGTCCTGCTCATGGGATGTCTACTGCAGAAGCAAACTCCTCCTTATGTTAACATGATAGAAACATGTTAAGTTTCTATCAGAATGTTACAGGCAACAAGAAGAAAGAGTTAGAATGGGGCAGGAAGGGGGAGGAGGGTAACAAGAACTTGAATAACAGCATGGTTAAAACCAAATCAAGTGACAGAGGAGCACATGCTGTATCTGCAAGCACTACAAAGGCTGTCAACTCACTCTTACCATTCCCAGACCAGGAAATTAGCCTGAAACAAGGATTATTTTTTGTTGTTGTTGTTGGAATTAACACAGTTCATACTACTTGGCTAACCTCCAAAATTCATTTAATGCTTGCTGTAAACAATACATTGATCAGTCACACCCACCACGTGGCTCCAAAACAATAAAAACAATTGCACAAGAGAACAACTTAGAAAAGCATATAGTCCACATTTGCCACAGTAAAGAGGAACTGGTTGTGGTGAAGAAATACATAATATGAATTAACACATCCCAAATCATTTGATCATAATGATAGGAGTTGCCTTTGATCCAAGACAACTGGAAAAGTGTTTTTGACTAAAAAGAAAAAAAAACAACCCACCAACATGAATTCTAATTAGCGTTAGTAATACATGAGCTGACTCTTTATAGAAAACCCACTTTAATTCTGTGGTCAGAAATTGGTGAAACATATACATGTCAAAAAAAGGACTTCAAATCACATCCAATTTACCTTTATTTTACCAAGTTTTACTATTAATATGCTTAATTTCTAGTACTATCAGTAAAATCCCCATGTTCTATAGGAAATACAGTTTCATAGCCCAACTTGTTCCCTCCTGGAACCTCTCTAGGACAATCCCACCATGTTACTAGATAACAAAAATAAATAATTTAAAAAAATAATCAAATGTACATAACCATCCAGTGAATAATGCAGAACCAACAGCCCATAAAATGAAACCTTCATTTAGAAGTATAATATCACTTTGTTTGTTTTCTGTAATGCCTTAATTGCTCTGTATTTTTCTTGGTTTCAGGAGACCTATACAGATGGGACCTCAACTATGAAAAGCCAGTGCAGCCAGCTTCAAGGCAGGCAAAAGGACAGGGCTAACAGACATAAAAGAGATGTCCTCCTCCAATTAGTAGGAGATCCAAAGCAGGTTGCAAATGCTGAGATACACACCAGAAAGAACTACAGGGTTTAGCATCTTCTTTCCCAATTTACACACACTTCCTCCCTGGACTAAGGGAAAATTTTTCCTTTTGGGAGACTAGGAAATTTATCAGATTAGGCAAAGTTTGTTTGAAAAAAGTTTCAAGTTTAAAAATAAAACTTTTCCTTTAGCTCTGGCAATTGTATTGCTAACAACAGAATTTCTAGTACAATAGTGGCAACGTAGTAAAGACTTTTTTTAAACACTAACTGGGTTAAGAAATCAAGGCCCATCATTCAGCTATGGAAATAGCCTTTATGTTAAGAAACAATACTTGCAGATTACGTGCTACAGTCAGGCTATTGTCCTGCATTCTTTGTGCACCACAACTCACAGGGAAGCTGAGAGCTGAGCTGTTATCTCTGGTAAATTAGCAGTGATTAGATAGTGTATGTGCAGCAAAAAAAGAATCAGATTCACAATAAGGCATAAGAAAATCCTAGATTAGTTGTTTATAAGCAAAACCTAACAATTTTGAAGAGAGGACTATATTACATATCAGGTTGAAAAGCAGAGTCTAACAGTCATATTAGCTTCTAATGAATTAGAACAGCCATATTAGCTTCTGTTCTGCGCAGCAGGAGACCAGAACAGTAGTCATCCTCTAGTCATGGAAAGGACTGCATGAGAGCTGAGCCTTTATAACAGTATTTGTGGGCTCACCCTGTACACCTGTCCTAGAAGAGCAAAGATACAAATCTTAGCATGGGCATAATTGGAGAAAAAGCCATGAAAAAATAACAGTTCAATGTACAATCAACATTATCACTCACTTACATACTCCTAACTTGGGACTAATCCTAAAGGGACTTGGGGGTGCTGATGGACGAGAAACTGGACATGAGCAGGCAGTGTGCACTTGCAGTCCAGAAGGACAATCGCATCCTGGGATGCATCAAAAGTGTTGCCAGCAGGTCCAGAGAAGTAATTCTCCCACTTTACTCTGGTGAGACCTCACCTGGAGTACTGTGTGCAGGTCTGGAGCCCTCAATATAAGAAGGACACGGACCTGATGGAG
>JAOXNO010000033.1:67675000-67696994 GCA_028565335.1 Limnodromus scolopaceus
GGGAGACCTAATAGCAACCTTCCAGTACCTGAAGGGGGCCTACAGGAAGGCTGGGGAGAGCCTGTTTACAAAGGCCTGTAGTGACAAGACGAGGGGCAACGGGTTTAAACTGAAGAAAAGCAGATTTAGATTGGAGATTAGGAATAAGTTCTTTATTAAGAGAGTGGTGGAGCACTGGAATAGGTTGCCCAGGGAGGTGGTTGAGGCCCCTTCCCTGGAGATATTCAAGGTGAGGCTCGACGAGGCCCTGGGCATCATGGTCTAGTTGGAAGTGTCCCTCCTGACTGCAGGAGGGTCGGACCAGATGACCTTTGAAAGTCCCTTCTGGCCCAGACGATTCTATGATTCTAACAGTTACGTGTAACCCTTCAAAAAAGTAGATTGCTCCCTTGAGTGCTTTCAAGACCCCCAAATCTGTAAGCACACTACCACAATTATCATAGAGGTATTAATTAAGCAGTGGAATAGAACTGTTCACATCTCATTTTACCTAGCTTTCAAACTGGGTGAAGCTGTACATATTCTATTGTTGCTGCTGGGATAAAAAAAAAAAAAAAAAAAAAAACAGGAAAAAAAAGAGAGAGAAAGAGAAGTTTCTCCGAAACCTGTGTAAATGGCTAAGCATGATACAAGACAGACTTACAGCAATTCTGACCATGAATCAAAACAGTTTTGGTAAGCCTCCATCTTTCCTAACTAAGAAAACCACTATTTTTATTTTTGTTTTAATCAAACCTCATAAATAAACCTAGGATGAAACTGTTACGTAATTTATTTTCCTACGGACCCAAGTAAAACCTATCACCAAAATCAGTATTGATTAACACTCCTCAGCAGTGCCAAAGATACTCTACTAAACTGCATGCTGTACAATCAAGAACCTTAGAATAAACTAATGTACTTTATGTACAAAGTGAACTACATTCTACTATAAACAAACTTTTTCTTGCTCCCACCTCTTACTAGCAGCCAACGGAGTGAGGAGTAACAAACTCTTCAAGAGCACATTTATCCTTTTAAGCAGAAACGGGAGCTAACAGAACAACACAACCAGGAGATTGAAAACAGTAATGAACGGTAGGAGAGGAAAGAAGAGGAAGAAAAATGGAAGTGGGTGGACAGCAGCTAAGCAGCAAAAGCAAATGGAAGGGGTGGGAAGGCAAAAAAGAGCAGATGAGTAGGGAAGGAGACAAATGAGATGTGAAAAGAGACAGAAGACAAAATTACCAAGAGTTAGTCTAAAACAGCGGTTCCTAAATCATGGCTCAGCCACAGGAAATTACAAAGTCAGCCTGACAGGAAGATTAAATTACAGTGCTGCTGTCAGCATCTTAGCTCTTGAGTGGTGTTGCCAAGAGTCAGCCGTGGCTGGGAGTTACTGGCCTACTGCATGGCCGGTGCAAGTGCTGTCAGAAACTTATTAGCCAAGTGTCTCACGAACAGGAGGAGAGATGCAGCAGAGAGTAGGGATACGGGAATGGGAATAGGGAGGAAAGAAGAATCACCAGTGAGCTCAACTGGAAATGAGATCGAGCCTTCATTAACTGGTCCACGCACTAAAATAGCTACCACACAAGTCACGCTTAACCCAAAGCACTATGAAAGATGGAAAGCGTTTTGATAAACAGAGCCCCAAAACCTGCTCAGAAATCAAGCTGAGCTCCTGTGCAAAGATACACAAGTTACATAAAAATGAAATCTATGGTAGACACAAAGGTTTCATCCAGCATTCTTAAAAAAATCCTGAAATTGTACCTGATGAAGAAATAAAACTCTAGATGGGCAATACATGCAATGAAAGGAGAACTGTGGTGTGTAGGGAAATGCTCCAAGGCACAACCGCATATTTTAATTCATTAAAGACATTAGCCACATAAGATAACATGCTGTCCATATAATCCATAGTATCTTAGTCTGTACAATAATCCATAGTATCTTAGTCTGTACAATCAGTCCAATCAGAATCAACATGCAAAGGGAAAGAGGGTTTCCTAGAGATACCCATCCTGACTGACCTTCACCAAAACACAACTAAATATAGAAGAGACTACAGGTATGGATGGACACAACCTCCTCCTCTGCCCCAAGTTAATCCAATACTGCAAATAAAAATTAAATAATGTTTTACAGAACTTTATCATTGAGTACAGTCTTCCATTATGCTGATTTACACTGCATTGTTAGATCAGAGGGAACCTGGGAGGAATTTAAAGGCCTGTTTCTACTGAGAAACACTACAAAAAGATGGAAAATATTTGTATAAGCAGAAAACATACCGTAAGTGTCTCTTCTGTACTTCTTTCTCTTTGTACTGGAGCAACTGGAAATTCAAGCAGGGATTTTACTGTCTTCCTTTTGGCTTTTTCCATTTGAATATTAGTAAAATAGTTGACAGCAGCAAACTCAATGAGAGCAGAGAACACAAAGGCAAAGCAGACCGCTATGAACCAGTCCATGGCAGTAGCATAGGATACTTTTGGCAGTGAATGTCTTGCACTGATGCTCAGCGTCGTCATTGTCAACACCGTGGTTATTCCTTCAAAGAAATATAGGAAAAGCACTGCTGAATCTGAGTAAAACAAATTGGGAATAGGCAAGCAGCTTCCAAAAATTTTAAACCACTTAGGAGTCCTTCTCCTACTCCTACTTGTGAATAGTGCATTAGATTTTAGGCATGGCAACCACCACCTATCTATGAGCAGCTATGCACACAAAACAGTTAAGCAGTTTTTAAAGGAGGCATGGAAGCGATGACTTCAGCTGATCATCTACAGTTCACGTGAAGAAAACGTGGAAGTTTTCATTTCATATTTTTTTCATGCCAAGCTCAGTAAAATTTCTTACAAGTTATTTTCTAAACATTTGAAGATAACAACTGAAGTTGTTAAATAGGAGAGCACTCTTCAGACTGCAACAAAAACATGATTTTTTCCTGTAATGGTTTCAGAATCCCACCTATTACTCTGCCCGTGTTCCTCCTATCCCACTCGTAATCCAGGTGCCATGAAGTCATGGCAAATTATTTTGGTGCTAAGGAAAACTAGAATATTATGTTAACACCTCTGTTAATTAATAAACCATAACCTTATCTTTTAAACCCTCCTGCTACTACTCAACCCATGAAATTTAATTAGAATTTCATCTTCTGAAAGAACAACTTTTTAATTAAAGTGTGCAAGCATGAACACTGAGCTTAAAATATGACCACTTCATAGTAATACTTCAAATGCAAATACATGCTGTATAAAACCAAGGTGTGGCGTTATTTTCTTTTTTCATCCAAAATATCCCATTTTATACAAATCTAAAATACCAAGTATATAGTAAATACTGCTTAAGTCCTACTATGATAACCTCAAGGAAGACTGAATACAAATGGAGATGTCTTTACTGTCATGTAAAGAACACTGTTTTAATTCAAGATGAGATGCATCTGCTGAGAAGAATTCTAAATAATTAAGAGCACTTTTTCCAATAGGATCCTCACATGTCCTGTCCCCTAAACAGTGCTGTCCTATCTTGGTGATCTAATATGAAAAAGCTTCACCTAGACACTGCCATACAGAGAACAGGACACAATGAAACCAGTCTCTCCTATTAAAGAAGAAAAAAGAAAGAAAAAATATAAGAACCAGTTCATAAAAGTACAAAGAATATCTCAGAGTAAACCCAGCAAGATAAAAACACAGATGCAAGCTCACAAAACCTTCTCTAGGGGGAAGGTGTTGAAAAACACACCACTGAAAATGTTTAAATCTGAAAAAAAAAAAAAAAATAGGAAAGTTATTATTTTTCTGGAAGAAACCTAAACCTAACCCTGCTTTGTCCTATGCTTCCCGATTCTACCTTTGTCCACTTCAAGCAAATAGTTAGTCTGAATTAAAATTAATTTAATTAATGTCGCAAGAATAGGGTGAAGTGACATGAATGGCCAACCATTCCCCAGATACAAGGAGGAGAAGGGAGGCTTTGAAAATATTATAGTTTACCGCCACAGTCTTAATCGGTTTTTGCCCTATGAAATCATTCTTCCGGGAGGCTTGCAGTTGCCACTGTAACTGCCCTTGGATATGTGCCATAGTGATTTACAGGGTAGTGAACCAAGTTCTGGTAAAAAATATTATATACGCACATGAACCGTAATTACCCAGAGCTAAATACTTGCAAGCTTCTAATTAGAAATGCACATAATCATATAAAAATATATTAAGAGTATTTTAATATAAAAATTAATTGTAAAAAACTGTTTGAAAATTACTGCTGTCTTTCCTCTAAGAAATGCCAGCCTCCCACAATCACCAGATTCAGATGTCTGAAGCTCTGACTGCAGAAATCACAACCTGATGTACCTTAGTTCCTCGTGTGTTCTTCCTCTGTTACCTTTGCCAAGTTTTCCCTAATCATGCAGTATCCAATGGAAAGATCTGTTGGTTACCCTCTTCTGACAGTTCCTCTAGAAAGCTGGTACCATAGCAGGAATTCTGGCTTCATTCCTGTCTCTGGCCTGCAACATTTCTGTCTTTTTTTAAGAAAATCTTTAGAAAACAGCATCTCTTTGGAATTTGCCAGAAAACTACTGAGATACTTTTAGCCATACTTGAAGCCACTTGCTTTCAAAGGCATTTTAGAGACTTATCTGTAACTTAGTGGATGTCCAAACTATAATTATTAGTAGTAGTTTTCAGTTTCATATATGGATATAATGGCACACATTACATGTGCTTCTCTAGAATTTGTACATTTTTAATTACCACATTTTTTCTGTAAACACCAATTCTACCTTTCCAGTACATGGCAATACTCCCTTCAAAAAAGTAGCGTTATTCAACATCCCTGCAAAGACATGTGCAGTATATATATATATATACACACACACATAGTATATATATGCAGTATATATATATACTGCATATATATGTATTAGGCAAATTAGTATATTTTATATATATAAATGTATAAATAATGTATAAAGCCTAATGTAATGCTTGAGTTGAGAGCTAGTGGGGCTCTTACTAGGCGTACAGGTTGTTTTTCCTGTAACTAATCACTAACTGTGACTAATTTGTGGTACTAAACAGGATACAGACTATAGTTATGTGTTTGAATAGGCCGTCACGTAGAAACATTAATTCCTATCACTCTTGCCAGCATCTCTCTATCTATAGAAAGGCTTTTTGTAGAACATTCTCTTCCTGATTAGTCCTGCTTTAGATTACAGTGCATTATAAAGTCAAGATGTTGCTCCATAAAGACAGCTTTTAAAAATGCTTTTATCCTACTTCTTTGTTAGGAATCATATTTCCATTTAATTTCTTATGCTTTGTCTTCTATAGAAGCTTTTTTGTTTTTTATTTTCAGAGTTCACTGGAGCATCTCATTCAAGTGGTATTTTGATGAGGGCAATTTTAATATCTTGCGATCATTTTGCTTTTTGAATTCATTTTCATAATGACAACATCAGAAAGGAGAGAAGAGTACTAAACATGAAATTATGGTAACAGGATCTAAGCCTTACTCATACCAAGCTTCCACAGATAACACAGATACCTTGTAAAAAGACATCTGTACATCTCACACACTCCCCATCAAATTATTTTCAAAGGATTTTAGAAGATGAGTTCAAGTAATTACACTACTGACCACTGGAGGATAAAACCACTCTGGGTGTAGACTGAGGACTTGACCGGATTACTTAGGGCCAGGTCTTCCCAATTTGCTTCCCCACGCAGGTAGAATGCCCACAGATGTACATCCGTGTGCCACAGACAATCATGTCACCCTTCTGGTTAAATATTCCAAGTTCCTCTTCAGATTAAAAGAATTCATATAATACATTCTTCATATATCAATAGCAAAAAATCCTCCGAATTTACATTATTCCCTTGTTTCCGCACTAGCACAGAGGCAGTACACCCCGTCCACTAAAAAGTCCTATTCTAGTGAAAGTCATTAAAAGAGAAAGTACGAGAAACAATAAGGAAGAAATAATTACCAAACACAGTTCTAGCTGGAACGGACTCCTTATTTATCCAAAATGAAACTTGAGAAAGAATCACGGTCATAATGCATGGGATATAGGTCTGAATCATAAAATAACCCATTTTTCGTCTGAGGTGGAAGTAAACTGTCATAACAATATATTCACCTAAAAAAAAAAAAAAGAAAAAAGAAAATATTTTTCTGACTGTGCATAAAATTTGTGTGTTGCAGAAAAACTGTTTCAGATTACCAGCTAGGATCTTTTAAGATGATGCTGTCATACCACTTAACATGCGTAGAAAGATATGTTCCTTAGAGACAAGAACAAAACAAAGTTTTAAACAAAAAATTCTAGTAGTAGTACGTCCTTACAGTACCATTCAGAAGCTGCTATCAAAAATACTATAAATGTACAGCTAATACTGGATCACTTTTTACAGCATAAGTACAATTTAAAAATTTCTTTTGGTATCTGCTGAAGAAGAGACCCCCATAACACAAGCTATCTACCTACCATAGTATCCAGAACATTGTGGTACCTACCTGCCAAATAAAACAATAAGAACAATGACGCACATTAAATTACTTGGAAGCATCTCAGCTTTTTACGAGGGTTATACATCAGCATCGCTATGATAGTGAAACAAATGCAAAAATCATTGGCAAGAGTTAAAAATACTCTAAGTTTATCTAAAATATTATCATTCATATTAAGCAAACAAACAAAAAAATCACCGTTTTACCATAAAATGAATAAACTGTCTAAATAAAGCACTACAGAATGAGCATTTGGGGGACAGTAAGGAAATTCAGCTGTTAACTCATAATAATCAATACACTGAGAAGTAAATTTCGAGTGTATTGCAAAATGCTGTTTTATCTTTGAGAAAAACATTCACAGAGCAATACGTCAAATCTATCTGCTTTATCTGTTTCATTTTGACCATCTCGCAACACCCAAACTTGCTGATGCTTAGAAAACGATTCCAAATTTTAAAAATATTTTGGGAATATGCTTGTTTATCACCACGCTGCTCATCAGTGATACTTCACTCATTTCGGATGCCTGTAGTTGCCATTTGCCTTATTTCTTACAGCACAAATCAGCAGAAGTATCTATTGTGACTAATGCATTTGTGCCTATCCTTATCTGACTAGAGGGTTTTTATGGCTTTAATAACCCATTCTGTATGCTGTACTTCTATCCCGAGCTGTTTGCACCACCAAACAAAGGAAGTCTTTTGCACATAATGTGGATACAGTGCTGAGAAATTACTTCCTCACCCAGGCATCCTCTTGACTCTTCAAACTGCATTTTAAGCAGTGATTAAATGCTCATTTTGTCCCTCGGAGTAATGATCTCATTCTAGCTTTCTGAAAGACCGTCGCAATCTACTGTAATGAATCTGCAAATGTAAATCTGAAGGAAAGAAACCTAATTCAGATGTATGCTCTCAGCCCTTAATATATACCCTATGACATTCAGTAGAACACCTTACAGGAAAGAAAGAAAAAAAGCCTTGGGAAATGTTATAGTGTTAGTTTTACCTCTCGTTGATTTTTACTGATGAGATTCCTACCTGTAATTGATTTAATGGTTTCAGTGGATACCGTATGCCCAAGCAGGTCATACTGAACTAAACTGGAAGACTCCTCAGGAACTTCCACTGACTTCTCAGGTCCTTTTGTCCAGGTATAAATCATTTCACTCTTTGGATAAGCATCTACAACACAGCATCAGTTTGCATAAATAGGAAACTTCTTCTCATACCCTACTAAGAGCACACTCCAAACCTACTGAAATCAAATGGCAAGACTCACACTAACAGCTTTTTAGGAGATACCCTTCGTGTTAAGTTACCCCCAAAAGCCACCCCCGGAGGAGAACAAATAGCAGCTAAGGTCATATGTCAGGTGTCACACACAAATTCACTTCCCATTTGCACATGAAGTCTAAACATGAATTCTTTCTGGATCAGCCCTTATTGGGTATGTAAAGTTTATCTTTAAATTATTTTAGCATTTTCTATCTAAAATTTTATCATTAAAATATACTAATATATAAAAAAGGACATGTATAACTAAGATACACTTTGGAGACTGGGCTCATATTTCTTTACAGAAAATAATGATTATACTAAAAATTATAATACACTGAAAACTATAATATTTTAAACTTATGTTTAAAATATTTGCCAGAAACAAGAGGTCAGTAAAAGATTTACAAGAGCCCAAAAATAAGCACAACCAAAGAAACACTTTACATTTAATACAAAAGACATGACGCAGGGCTAGCATTCAATCCCTACACAGCCCAAACTCCTGTTAAAATTACATTAAATCAGTCTTGCATTTGAAATGGCTACATCATTCAAGTTTCACTGAGAAAGATATCAGATTAGTGCAAAGTGCAATTTCTGCTGGCTGGTGATTCTGCCTGAAGAAATATGTCTGTGGAGAAGCCCCCACTATTGAAGCTCTCCTGTGAGACGTCTGATACCAAACCCAATTCTGGCAGCATCTGGTCTCCAGTCTCACCATAACAGGGATGAAAACCCTTATCAGAGCAGTGTCTTTACTATCCCTCTTTTGGTTGACTACCTAGACGTATAATCTAAATTTATGCTAAGGAAAGACTATGAGTAGCTTCTAGCCATTTTTAACCTCAGCGCTCTGGGGTCAAGGAAAACAGATTGATGTCCAGCCACTGACTACATCTGAGTGTAAAGCAGAGAAGTCAGCAACCGAGGGGGTTTACAAAAGTGACCAGATAGTTAACAGAATGCACCAACCATCCCCAGGTGGTCTCAGAGGTCTCTGCTGTGGATTCAAATGAGGGAATCATGACTACCTCCCTTGGTCGTTATGCAGTATGTCCCAAAATGTTCCTTCTAGCCAAAGTTTGGAGATTATCCAAAAATCTGCATCTGATTTCAAAGCTGAAAAGGAAAGTTGCCAGCACTAAGATTCCTCTCACCAGTCTAAAAATTATTTATCTAGACTAAACTTCCCATGCAGACTCCCATTATAGACCAGGAGATAGGAGACAGACAAATATTACGAAAGATCAAATCTTTGCTCATGACCTGCACATCTGACAGAATGTCAATGTGCCCCTACTGACTGTAGAGAAAGCCAGAGAACCTACTTCCCTTGGTGCCTTTTGCCTGGCTGTTGGAAGGTGAGATGGACACCACCCTCTTTGTCTTCTCCAGAGAATCTCTCACTTCTCTGAGTATCCAATTCCTCCCTAAGAACTAAGAAAAACTATGTATTTCAAGCAACTGTGTAGCCAGAATAGCAGGGTTTAACGTAACGGCTGAATCGCTCCCTGTTTTTCAATTTTCAGCCTGGGTTTAATTTTTCAGGCCCTAAATAAAATTTCCAAAGAATTTAACAGGAGTTTTGTCTGCATAAGGATTGCATATCAAGACTAATACTCAGAAAGTTCAGTAATTGTTCAAAATCTACTTCTACTATTTAAATTCTGTAGTTACAAGAAATTTCATAATTGCAACTTACAACTCCCAAATTTGAGAGGACAAGCATGACCATCCATGGGAAAATCCACTAATCTCATGGGACACTCTGCACTTATTGTAAGCCTATAATGGAACAAATTAAATAGTCTCTGGTTGCGATTTTGTCTAGGCAGTATAACTTTTTGCATACAGTAATTGTAAGAAGCTGAACAAATAAGTTAGATACCTCATTGTGTACAGGATGGTGCCATTTCTCATTATTCTGAAGAGTTTATTTGGGGCTGTCATATTATGTGCAACAGACTTTTTCCCATTCCTGAAGAAAGTGTCAGGGGTCCACACCTTTGAAACCATCAAGTTGTTAAGTCTTAAAATTTCAATAGGGCCATCATATTTTAATCTTTTGTCTACCCACGTCTGACGGAAGAAGACATCCATTGTATACTCCTGTATTGAATTGCAGAGAAACAAAGATCACATTTGCATGTACAAGTGTCTCCTGTAAAAACCAGAAATACCTCAGGAGCAAAGAAATCAGTACTAAAGCAAATGCTAAGTCCACTACACAAATATATTTTCACCAATTAAAGTGTGTTGTGTACTCCTTAATGGCTTAATTTCTCACATTAGTCATATCAATAAATCGCTACACATATTTAATCGTTAAGGAATAATTAATCTAATTAGGTTGCAGGAAGCAGGCAATTGAATTTGTAGTCAAGCATAAAACTGGAAACAAAATGATCCCTGACAGTAAGCGTCAACAGATTTCTAAAGAAAAGATATCCACGGGTTTTCTGCTGCTGGCTAAATTAAAAATACCAGGACAAACGATTACTTCCACTTTAAAGTCAGGAAAGAAAATTTAATTTCAACTGATGGAAAGTAAGGTTTGGGTTTTTTTTTAAGTGAGGAAAGCTAAATATTTCCTTTGCCAAGCCCACAAAACAGGGATAAATTTGCATATATACGCATTTGTTTTTAACTATGTAACAATCCCATTAAACTCCTCAGAAAAGCCATTCAGATTCTCCAGAAAAAAACATGCAAATAACAATGGCAGAACTGCAGACACAGGCACATCATAAGAAATCATATGAGAATGAATGGATGAAGGAATGTATTTCTCATCTCTGGAAGCTAGAGCATTTCACAGAAAAAGCACCACATGGCATTGAAAAAGGTAACACACAGTTTTACGTTCTTTATAATTTACAGCTGTGGTTTCGTTGTTAAGCCAAACAATGTTTTCTGACTTTATCTCAAACTCTTCTGCATAATGTAATCATTGAAACTACTTGTATGGCTGTACCTATTCACATGGACAAGGAGGTGTATCTACTAGTGTAGTGTATCTTGGAATTCTATCTGCCTTCTTTTCCATGGCTACATCCTCCACTGTGGTTTGATCTAAGAAAAGTCTCCATTCTAGTGTCATTTCTTGCTGGTGACTTCATAGCTCATAACTAGCGGTTTCTGTTATTAGCTTCTACGTGATAGATTTTGCAATATAAGATTTCTACCCTTTTCATTACACTGGGTACCAAAGTAACCCAGCTCTAAAACAGCATTCTCGTCATCCTCTGTACTAAGACTATATCACACTTTGTTGTTTCAGCAAGTTTTATGAGTGCAGCCACATTCAGATTACACTGGGTCACTAACACGTACATTAACTAAAAATCATTGCAAAAACAATTCCTGGATCCCTGAATAGCCTCCTAATGATGAAAGAGGAAACATCTCCTTTAAACTCTCCTTTTGCCAGCTCCTTACCTACCTTCAGCCCCTGTTCTTACTCCTGCCTTCTCCAATGTGAATAACAATTTCCCATGTGGCACCATGTCAAATGCTTCAGTGAAACCTGGGGGATGCCGTGCAGCCCTCATTTTAGACTTGGGGCACACATTACTAGATTTCCTTCGGACCAGATTCTCGTACCCCTTGTCACACTGAACAGCATCACACTGTACATGACAACCATTGAAGGGGTAAGATGCATTTCAACATGAGACTGCTGTCACAAATCTAGCCCTTGGAAAAATACCTTGCTATCACATACTTTTCCACATGATAGAACCACATTAGGTTCACCACAAAGCGCACGACAGCACTGTATGGGAAGAAAGTCACTGCCCTGAAACTGCCTTTCCTTTAAAGAAGTTCAGTTCAGCACATACGGCTGTGTTACTTGCACGAGATTTCTTGGATATTTTATAGAAAGAGAAACTATTGTATGATTTAAGGGTATACCACTAGATTATAGAAGTTGATGAGAGTTATGCTGGATTTGACCTCACATGAATGCAGATGCCATTCAGGTACAAATAACAGTACGTGCAAATGTAATGTTTCTCTTCTATGACTATTTCATGCACGTCACTTTGACATTCAATTTCTGCAGACACTTAGGAAAACTTTTATCAGTCAAACATTTGCTGAAAGTGATGCTAAAAGGGGCACAGAGATCAGTAAAGGACATTCATCTGAAATGAAAATGTCAACAAGTATTTGTGAAATGATGTCATTATTATTCACCTGAGAATAACACAGGTTTCAGAAAGAAAAGGCAATTTCAAAGATATTACACATTTTCCCCACAGTAGACTGACTTAGATGCTCCCCAGAAGGCCTGATTCTGCCTCTATACCATGACAGGCTGTTTTAAATCCCATGAAGCTAATTCCTTAAGCCAGCCAAAAAGCAGTGAAAGTGTGACCAGAATCAGGCCTGATGAATCTAATTATAACCTGTAAATTAAGCTGTTACTAATCTTGTCTACTTTGCATGATTGACAGAACAGTACAGATGAAGCATCCATTCCTTACTGCAGTTCACGGTTTCTAAGAACCAGGAAATGGCATTTTTAATCCCAGAAATACATACCATTTCTACATCAGAAACAGGTCCAAAACTGGTGACATATATATCTGTTTTGACTTCAGTAACAGGACCTAATGTATGAAAAGGAAGTGAGCAAGAAAATTTGAATTTTGCAGGTCAGCAATTCCCATAAATGATCCTGGCGTGTGAACAGTTATCACTTTGAGGGTTCTGTGGACGAGCAAGAGCAAAATGCAAATACAGGTCATTTCAGATAAGTCTCTAATAACAAGCACTGCTCAATCACCTTTACCACATAAGTAAATCAAAAGCAACATTTCCATGCAAATCCCCATTCAGAAAACCAATGTTGACTCAAAGGATAAGAAAACAGATGCCAAAAAATTAAAAGGCTCACTAAAAACACCATGCTAATTAACAACAAGCACCAAATTCGGGAAATCCACATTCCCCAAGGCATTTATTACTAATATTCAGTCCTGCTGATAATAACTGGACTATAGATATAAGCATGCCATGCACTGGGCAATTTAGTACTGCAAGTATCAAGAACTGCATCCATATCCTGAGATGCACTTAAGTGCTTTAATACTAACAATGAAAATAAAAGTTGGATATCTAAGCATTTTTGAGAGTCTGAACCTAGGTCCAGATGCTACTACAAACACCTTCTTGAAGGAACAGATGATACTTGGGACACTGTTCAAAACAGTGCACACAGCAGAGGTCTTACAGCTGGGTACCACACAGCACTCATCAGAGAACACAGTTTCATTTTAACATATCATTTCCTTTAGTACAGGACAAAACATCTTGAAGTTTCAGATGGGCATTTACTCTACAGTACGCTCTACAGTTCCCCTAAAACTAAAGAACATGTGCACTAACTAATTTCACTGGGATTTAGGTCTGTTCCTAATGTAAAAGGCTGGGAAGCTGCTAATCATTACCAGTTATTATGATGATTCTGTGATCAAAGCACTAGCTAACAGCTTAATTCAGGTAATTAACTCACATCATAAATTAAAAAAAAAAAAAAAAAAATCTACTGATGGTCTTACCAAACAGTATCTGTTTGAAAAAAAATATTACGATCTAAAAATTCACAACCATAGTTTCTAAACCCCTACAACTCAAATTTCTAAAGAGGATAAGTGGCTCGAGTCTGTTCATTCAGGTTTTATCATAGTATTTGCACTCTAAAAATGAAAGGAGGATGGACTTAAGGATGTGAGCAGCAGAAGAACACGTCCCTCTTGCAAAGAAAAAATAAATTAAAAAGATACCGTTCACAGATGTCGCTTTGAATCAAATGTTAAAAGGAGAAAAAGAAATAAGCAACTGGAAAACAGGGAACCTATACTTCTTGCACCTAGAACAAGTGACAAACTGTGAACAAAAAGTAAAATAAAACCATGTAAGATTATTTCACTAAACAGTTTGCAAGTTATGTAGATAAGAACAGCAAAGAATTTTTCAGCTAAATGTCAAAAAAACGACTGTTGAAAGTTAACAGTTTCACAAAAGGACATTTTTTTGAGATAAAATCTAAAGAAAATTCCCCCTACAACATTTAGTAGCTCAGCAGTCCCTGGAAAGTTGGATAGTTCCACATGTCTGTCTTGAAAATTTGTTAAGAAGAAACTCCCAAATTCCAGATAACACACTTTCAAACCAAGCAATTTGTTTTGCAATGGGTTGCTCTCTAAAGATGTCAAATGGAAGCTGTGCACCTTTCTACAAATAACAAAGTGTTCATTAGGTCAGGGAAATCCATGAGTGGTTAGACCATTTTACTGACAAGGTAGCCCAATTGTATTTCCTGAATATAATTATTTTTGGCAAGCAGAAGAGCCCCAAGAGACTGGAAAAGTCTTACTAGAGCTATCAAGATACTGGAAGTGAAGACATTTATCTGCAGCATTTATTTTACCTGAATTTGAAATGTTTCTGAAATCAAAGTTCTACAAAAATTAAAAAGTCATTTTCCCATGTAGCTTTAATAATAAAATGAAGGAATTAGTCCCTGTTACTCAGTAATTAGAGTAAACTGAATATTGCACTCAGTTCCTGAACCCCTTTCAGGAACCACTTTATTTGTTAGTTCTAAGAAACTAAACAGGAATATTTCTCAAAAAACCCCAAACCTTTAACTGCCTTCCTCTGGCAATATCGTCTTTTCTTTAGTTCTCAGAACACTGTAATTTTATAATCATATCAAATTAGGCAAAGGGACAGATTTTTCCCACAGGCATGAGCTGCTTCTCAGGCATTGATTTCTTTTGTTTTATTAAATGATTACAACTTCATGGGCAATAAATGTTCTGAGATTTTTGGCAAGTTTATTTTTTGGAGTTTCTCAGAAAGAAGGGGAGAACTAAGACCAAGAAGCTAATCTCCAAATCAGCAAGCCTACGATTTAATGCTATTAGAAATCCTATAGCAGCAGCACAGGACTAAAATTATACTTGAGTTCACTCTTCAGTAACTGCTATTCTGCTCTCAAACCTGTATTTATTAGTAGGACCCATGAGAAAGAAGGAAACAGAAACTCTCAGACAATAATGAAGCCACAAAATAAGGCTGAAATAAAATTTACTTTTGGTTGCTTGCTCGACACGATGGAAGTACAGTGACAAAACAAATGTTAAAAGGACATTTTAGGCCACTAGAAAATAGCAGATGAATGAGGATCTAGAAATATTTTAGGCATCGTAATAGTTATCCAGCTAGTACCGACGTGCAAATCCTTGCTTTGCATCCAAAAGCTCAGTCAAATGTCAAAATGTTTGGTGGGAGTGAAGGCAGCAGCAAGGGACAGTGAAGCTGATTATCTCCCTAATGCTTTTTCTCCAGTTGCAGCCCTGTCGTGCTCCACGTCTCCCACCTACATCGCCAGTTCACAACTGCTAAGGCCAAATCTTGGATTTTCTAAGCACATGCCAACACTTAATGCCAGGCCAGGAGTATCTATAGCGACACTAAAACCTACCCCTTTTTCTCGTTCTAGAAGAAAACATAACTCCAGTGGGTAACAATAGCGGGGGTACAAATAGTGAGTCACGCTGCTTCTTTTTTTTGAAACTATTATTAATCGTGGGAATTCCTGACAACGAGGAGGTGATCTGTAGTCACCTAACCTACTTTTACTGGTGATTTAAGCAGCCCTCCGAAATGAACATGTTGCACCACTTAATCAACTCAGGCTCTGCAAGCAGAAGATCCTATTAGAATCCTTAACACTCTATTACTGGCAATAAAATGCAGCGAGTTGTAAGAAGACCAATTAACTTTACATATGACCATTTGGGCTTATCCCTCAATGGATGTTCAGAAAGCATCTATCCACCATAAATCTTCAGGAATACTGAGGAACTATTTATAACATACTGGTGTGTATTTTTATGTCAATGAAATAGGAGGAGAGTCCTACACACTGCAGTGGGAACAGTTAAGTCTGAATCACTGCTTGCAAGATAATATACTTTAAAGAAGCTCAGGCAGGATTAAAAGCAACCCCTGCAAAAAGCCAGAATAGTTCAGTGTTAGATAGAGATGCTACACGTGGGCTGAAGAAGCGATGCCAGGCCCTAACCCTGTGAAGAGGAACATAAGACAGCTCTCCCATGCATTTTATGCCAACATATGGGTTGAACTGCAGCACAGCTCCCAGCGAAAGACTTTTGGGCTCCATTATCCCCGCGTCTCCATAGGCAACTGTCACTGCAGAGATCTCCACTGTATGTAAACAGTCAAATCCTGCACAGGCTTTCTGTATATTGCAAATTTTGCCATCAAGAGTCACGCAGCCAATCAGGAACATTAGCAAACAAGCCTGTACAAAGGTTTCAACATACAAAGTACAATTTAAATGCTAAGTGCAGTTATTGCTGCTATTATGAGATCAGTCCCAGGATACATAAACTACATGAAATTATATTACATCAGTTCCTACAGCTACATCTAAAAAAAACCTGGAGTTGCTACAGATTTTTTTTTTTAAATATAACTACATGTGAAAGATTTCGTAATTTCTCTTTCCAAATTCTTGCTGTCTGAATAGACTTTATATCTTTTCAGTGAAGAAAAGAAAAAAAAGAAAAAAGAAAAAAGAAAAAAAAGCCATCATATGAAGCATGTTCTGTTGTTTCATTCTATCAGAAAGAACAACTGGGGACACCTGCTATATGTAAGATTTCTTTTAGGAAGCCAAAATAGCTAGGTAGGGCACCTTTAAAAAATTAATGTGGGATTCAAACACATGGGCTACATTCTCTACCAAAAGACAAATACAATAAACACAGCAGTACACAATAACCTTTGTTTATACATATGTTCATTCATCAGCATGTCTGAACCCTGAAAAGGGAAAAACATACCTCCAAAATGAGGAGGTTACTGTTTCTTTGCCTGTTTGTCAGCAGATAATCTCTGCTGAGACAGCCAACAAGCTTGATACTGGTGCCAGTTTTCATGATGTGGACACCTGTCTACTAAGAACTGGACTAAGAATATCAGCTAATTTTATACAGGTCACTGAACAACAGACAGATGGTAATGACTTCAAGCATTACTAACCTGGCCAAATTCAGATCAGTCAACTACAGGTATCTAACACCATATCCTGTTAAGCCTTTGAGTCATCTACTCTCACCAGCTGAGGAAGACTGGACAACTGCCTGAAAAAAAATCCATCAGCTTCACTTTACAATGTTCACTTCAAGTCCATTTGCAATCTAAAAATAAAAATAAATTACAGTATCTATTATGCTGAGCAATGGAACCATGAAGGTATGCATGAGTTCCTCATAAGAACAGATAATCACGTAGATATTTTTCTCTAAAAACAGAGAATGGTCTGCTCTTCAAATTTATTCTGTGCTTATTTTCTGACTAATGTCACTCCTCCTGCATTGACAGGAAATGAAACTCTTCAGAAATGCTGTTCATCAGCTGAATATCTCACAGCCTAGAAAGGGCAGACAAGCCCTCTCCTAGGGCTCCTTCTTCGGAGAGACAACGGCTAACATATTCAGTTCCACCAAGTACTCGGCTGCACTTTCGCAGGTATGAGAAAGAATGAGAAAGAATATGAAGAGAGGAAAAAAAGAAAAGAAAAAGGAAAATGAATGAACACAGTCCTGTTTCTTCTACTCATGAGCCAGTGTACGTAGCAACTTCTAATTGGAAAGCCACAGAGCTATCAACCATTTCCCTGGCTGATAGCAAGACGTGCAGCTCATGCCAGACTCTACCTCACACAAATAAAGAGAACCTAAGAGGGGAGGGAGCTCCAGCTTTCACCAACTGATGGGCAACCACACCACAACAAACCAGTAGCATCCTGTGGGTGATGCTGTCAGTTAGTTCAGAGCTAACACCAGCAGGATTTGCAGTCAACCTAAGAGCCTCGGGCAGGAGGAGAGTCACACACCACCTTCTTTCTTTGGTCTGACTGCACAACTGGCCATTAAAAGCAAGACGCCAGAGATGAGATGTTCTCCAAAAGGCACAATTCATTAAAATTAGCAGATACATGGCAACACACAAGTGATGCTGCCCTCACCAGCTTCAGTCCTTCCCCACCTTCTGACTTCCCTAAGTGCAGCCTTAAGTGTGACGAGTTACTGTGTCATTAAAGTTACAAGTTTGAATGAGACCTCACAAGCCCCTACTTATGTGGAGACTTGTTCCGATGAAGTCTGAAACCACGCAAGTGTTTAAAATAGCAAATCACACCCAGGTCTTTTACTTCAAGTAAATAAAGCTTTTAAAAAGTCTGTGGACTTCTACTGTCACTTTGAAACTAATCACCAGTAGAAAGGCAACAAGGGGATTTTCAGAGAAAATACAGCTTTTGCAACTTTCTGTAGTTTTCCTTTGTGTCATACACAAAATTTTTAAAAGCAGGTGAAAACCGGAGTCAGGGTATAACCAGAAATGCTTTTGCTTCAAAGTTTTACAGAGGGCTCAAAATAGCACTGTGGTAACACTCTTGAAGTTTTCCAGCAGATAATGCTTTTAATTAACCACACTGCAAGTGCCTTCTGTAAACACCCTGTTCTTATAGAGTGGTTTTGACCAGGAAACCCACATGCATTACAAATTGCATTCTGAAATTCAGGATAATGGTATAATGGAGCATACAGTGTAGGGAATGGAACTGACTTCATTTCCACCACACTCTTTTCAAACATCATACAGCATTACTTTATTCATTAGTCCCTATATACCTTCCCTCTACTGAAATTCAAAACTCTGATGCATTTAAAGTCTTCCTGACAGCACTTGGGGGTTTTTTTCTTTCCTACACGAAACTGACCATTCTGCTTTGTTTCATTAAATTTCTAGGTGAAGTCTCTTTACTTCAATTGCCTCCAACTGGGGGCTGGAGCTCAACGATCTTTAAGGTCCCTTCCAAACAGAACCATTCTATGATTCACTTCTCTCTTGCTTCTTGAGACTCCTTCTCCCCCAAACTTAACGGGAACTTTTAACCAAATGGTCTTTAATAGCCTTTTTAATAAACCTTCCTGGTTTTGTTCATTACACTACCAAACCTCACAGTGCTTAGTAAGTGATTCTTTAGAAACTTTTTAGGTTTTTTAAATCCATTTAATAAAGTGAGTTTGGAATGCAAGGTATTAATCCAATGACATGGGGAACTTCATTCTTCTATTAAACCTCAACATATGCCCTACTCCTGCATAAGAAGTACGAAGACAAGTTTCTGTGTACTCCACCGAGGTTCAAATCCCTCCTGAGAGACCATTTCCACATTTGCAAGCATGCTCAGGCAATTTAACTTCTCCTCCACAACTATCAAAAATTGTGCTAATTAATGACAGCATGGAGAATTTAGATGCAGTTTTAGGAAATCTCCAAAATCTAACATTTTCTACTTCGCTCTGCATACAAAAAATCTTCATGAATTGTTATTTGTGGCAACTCTAGAAGATGCCAGCAAAATTCAGAATTTGGCTACCTCCCCAAGTCTGATTTTAAAAATCATTTGCGCCAGAATTAGAAATGTTTCCATTGATTTGACGTTTAAAATCAGCATCAGTCAGACCTCCACGCGGCCTTTTGTTCTTAAAATAAAACTTTCGTTTCATTTTGAGCCACGTGAAAACTAGATGGTGAATCAGCTTCAAGAATAAAACAAAAATAAATATTCTGCTGTACATCAGAAAGTGACGTAGCTTTAATGCTACGAAAACACACTATACTTGCCATCTCTAAATATTCCCAAACTAGCGAGTGACCCACTTTGAAGACGAAGTCCCATTTGTCACAGAGATTTATCAGCCAAAAAAAACCCCAAAATACAGGGAAAATTTGATTTGGATAGTGTACATTTTAATAACTAATCCATAGTTATTCCTCTGAGCTATGTCAAAAAGTCAAATCTGCTAAATTGCAGGTATTTCTTCTTTTGGTTGGTTTTGGTTTGGATGTTTTTTTGAAAGCTGTTCTTGTCAAATCAGGTGAAGACAACTTTTGCTGTAAGGAGCTAGGGAGGCAGGAATCATTTTTTAAAATAAAGCTTTTTTTTTTTCCTCCATGTGTTACTTAAAAGTTCAAAACTCAAAGATGAGTGGTTTAGATGTTTGAAGGAAGGAAGAAGCCAGAAGCAATATAATATCCATTCTGTGAAATATTCACCCAGAAGTGTTTTCCCCAGGCTGAAATCTAAGAGGCTTTTTTTCTCTCTGTATCATTTACTTCAACATTGATGTTATGGAAGTTCAAGGAGATACAATGAACTTTTTCTCCTTGGTAGCATTTTGCTGAAAGTCTGCAACACTTATTAGGGAAAAAGATCTACTCTTGCAAAATATCCTGCAAAGACAACTGTATTAAAATAAAAATCAACATAAACTGTATGTCATATTACATATTTAGTAGTTGTTTAATTTTGGAAATCTGATAATGCTCATAAAGCATCTTTGCTAGATGACTAATTAGTTGGCATTCAACCTAAAATGATGCCAAACATAGAACATCTCTTGTACGCATGCAGAAGTGTCTGTAACCTCTCTGCAGAGACTGAATCGCAAAAGGCTACCAGTTCCCAACGATTCCTCTGGGTGCTAATAATTTTAGCTTCCTTCTCGCTCGATGTGTAAGCTAACTTCAAGAAGGCCTCATTTATCCCCTACACTTAAAATAATAAAGGGGTGACACACGATGCCGGGTGTTGTCCTTTAACAATCACGACCGTGCATGTGACCACTGTATGTGGCATGTGGGGAACGTGTTGGCATACATGCCAGTGTAGATGGATCACGTGTACGAAGAAGGTACTTTTAGAGGAGGAAGAAAGTATTTCGCAGCATAATCCTACCCAAAGATCTCATTCAATCCTGTATAGGAAGCAGCCTGTAAAACACTTGGTATAGCTTTCTGCATCACGAGAAGGACTGTAGCATTTCTTCTTAAATCCTTTATTTCACTTTCAAATCCGTATTTTTAATATCTTCATTCCAGATTACAAAATAAACTTTAATTTTTTCTGGATCCTAATGATTTTTGGTTCCAAGTCCCTACACAGTAACATCAAAACCAGTAAAGAACAGCAAGTCTGGCTGCTTCTTCAGCAGCACAAAACTGCATCTTAACAGCCTGGGGCACTAAAGGAGCACAGAACCCCCACAAGCAGAGCACAGGTGAAGGCAAATTCAAGACTTCTCCACTTCTAATTCCTATACAGCAATTAAGTCTACTACTTCTAAATCACACCTGGAAATCTGTGGTAAAGAACTGGTATGCTCAGGCACCTGAGCTCTGCTTTTCCCTAACTAGTGGAACAGAACCCATCAAAGACCTGACCTCTCAGGCTGGTAAAAGTACACTCATTTCCATTAGGACCCCGTCTGTGGTATCTTGGGGTCAAAAACTGCCAAGAACCAGAAGAATCTGGACGTCAGGCAGGTCCCTCCATCCTCATCAAGCCAACGCACCCCGGCTTCAGGGCTTTTTTTTTTTTTTTTTTAATTTTCCCCAGCGCAACAGCAGCACCCGAGCCCCGGGTGTGGGCAGAGCGGCGAAGCGGGGGCTGAGCCACGGGACCGCCCCAGCGGGGCCCCCACGGCGGGGGTCGCTCAGCTTCCCCCGGAGCTTTTCGGTGCCAGGAGCTGCCTCGCTGCCGGCCCTTCCTTTCCCGGAGGGCTCAGACCCCGGAGCGGGGAGGGGGGGATACACACGCACCTTGTGGGTCGGTAACGGGTCGGTACGAACGGCGAGCGCTGCGCCCCCCGCCCATACCCGGCGCCCCCCTGCCCCCCCCACCCCCTTCCCCCCGCCGCCACCGTACCCCCAAATCCCGGTCGCAGCCGGTTGTCATAGCCATCCAGGAGGCTGTTCAGGATGCTGGTGAAATTCTCCGGCCACAATTTCTCCTCTTTTTTGCTCTGCCCCGGCGGCCCGGTGAGACTACGAGGCAAAGAGGGAAGGGGTGAGCGGAGCCGCCGGGAGCCCGCGGGGGCAACGGCACCGGGACGGCCGCCCCGGGCCCCCCGCACCGCCGCCGCCGCCGATGCCGGGGGTACTCACCACGTCGCCAGGCACAGGCAGTGCAGGAGGGCGATGGAGAGACCCGAGGACATGGCGATGGCTGGCTCCTTGGCAGAAACCATCTTTGCATGCCATACTTCACGCCTGGGCACGTTAAACGCCTTGTCCGGGGC
>JAOXNO010000033.1:67697059-67713981 GCA_028565335.1 Limnodromus scolopaceus
CACCTCCGGTTATTTGGCAGTTTCTGAGCCCAATCCCGAAAAATGGAAAAAAGGTGGTTCTGACACTAGAATGGCCACACTCTCTCGGGGCAACAGGCGCCGGTCCCCGCCGCTCCCCCCTCCGCCCCGCCCCGCCCGCGGCCCCGCGCTCCGCCCCGGTGCGGGAAGGGTGGCTGGGGGGGTCGCGGTGGTGAGCACGGAGAACTCTCCCTCCGTCCCGATCGCCTCGCCTCGCCTCGCCTCCCCAAAGCGGGGAGGGGGAACAAAACCACGGGGTGGGCTGGTGGGGGGCGAAAGCGATTAATTCGCCAGGGTTTGGGAGCAGGAGGGTGTCCCCCCCCCGCTCCGGTGGCGAGGAGCTGGGGGGAGAGGGGAGGAAAGAGAGCTCCGACTTCAAGGTTAAAAACCGAGCGCATCCCAAAAAAGGATGGGAGCGAGTGGGTTATGCCGGGTTTCTTAAAGCAAAAAATGCCAGGATAAAAGAATGGTTTCACATTATGTCTTCTTTTTTTTTCCTTCCCACTTTTCATTCCTATAATTAGGAAACAAGATTTTGGTGACCCAAATAATTTCCATTTTACAAGGTCCAAGGGATTCTGCAGCAACTACAGTAAAATCCACTCAGGAAGTGTTGCTAGTCTGTCACAGGCTGTTGGGATGGTTGGGCGGAGAGGGGAAGAGAGGGGGAAAGGAAGGGAAAAGGAGGGGGTGTGTCCCCCCCCCAATAGGTATTGGCAATAAACAACTTGTTCTTCTGATCAAGTGTGCTGCCGGGACAATTGTTTGCCTTCGGAAATCAGTGTGCGTGTCAATTTTAATGAGGATGGTAAAGTGCATCCTGCGGGAGCACATAGAGCAGGTATTGTAATTGACTCCTAGACTACAGTAGTGTCAATGCTCACATAAAAAGGCTTTATTCATCACTTGCTACGATATCTCCCAGCACTGAAATGCCTGATTATCTTCAAAACTACTGTACACTCGAAATCTTCCTGATTGTACTTCAGAGCTTGTTCCAGCTAGGGTGCCCTTTGCTGATTCCTTTGAAAAACAATTAAAGCTGTGCTTGAAATCCATTTAGCTTGCTGATGCTGTTTATCTTTCAAAAAACTCTGTCTAGGCAGTCAGTTCTGCTTCCAATTTTAAAAGCCCTATTTAGGCCTCTGCAGATTACTAGTCTGCTTCCTGAGGATTTGACAGGATCCTCATCTACTGACTGCCTCACTGGAAGGATGAATACTCTGCCGAAACCTCCCAGAGCAGGCAGCCTGCCTATGGGCAGCAGACGCGCTCCGTGCAGGATGGACGAGCCTGGACAACGCAGAGGGCAGGCTGTCACACCAAGGTCACGCCAGCTCCCGTGATGAGAGGCTGGGAGCAGGCTGTTTAACTCCACGCACAGGTGAAAACCAACATGCCAGCAAGAGCCCACTGCCCTGGCCCCATTAGCAACTTGATCAGGAACGACAGAAGGATGGATCAGCAGCTCTTCAGGAGTCTAATTTCCCCACATCAGATAACTTTGCCTGAGTTAATCAGCCACTTTTCATCTTCTGTAAAGTGATGTAATTTGTTTTTCTGGACCAGTCTTCTGATATAGCATGGACTATGCCAAGGGGACATTTAGGACTGGCCTCCAGTAAAGATAATCTCTAGGTTTCCTGTCCCTTGCAAGAAAAAGTAACCCCTGGTTGCCGAACATTGAAGATATTCCTAAATGAGATTATCTAATCTAGGGATACTTCAGAAAAAATTTGCTGGCAGAAGCCAAATACATAAAACGAACACAAGGGCAATAGATGGTGACTGAGAACTGGGAAGAATCCTGCTGGCTTGTCACAGACACGGAGCAAAGCGCGGCTCCACAGCACTCCCACTTCTAGCAGCTGCCATGGAAGAAAGCCAACAATGCCCTGGCAGAGCCGGGGGCACCCTTGGGTTTAGATTGTTTTATTACCTTCGGCGTATGTGCAGACACCTGTATGAACTGACAGCGAAAAGCCAAGTGGCATTCACCAGTAATGACCTCCCCACGTCAGTGTCCTGAGAAATGTTACCACTCAGCCCCCTCTCAGATCCATTCCTGGAGTCATAGGGAACATGGATCCTGTTGACCCAGGGGTTCTGCTGCAGGTAGAAATCAAAGAAACTCACTCATTTGTTCCCCTTCCAGCATTTTTAGGAACTGAGCTGGTCTTTGCATGATTCCCAGGTTCTTTAGACAATGACACTGATATTTTTTGTCTCTTCAGGAAAGGTACTTCAGTAAAGTAATGTCAGGCTGAAAGATTTGTGGACACACCATGCCAGGTTACCAGGCAAGAAGTACTCATGGCTTCTAAGAAGGTGCTTGTGTTGTTTTTTCTAAGAAAAGGTAGATGTAGTGCCCTGCTGTCCCAAAGGTTGAGTTGGTGTAGGATCCAGGTGCCATTTGGGTGCATTTACTCCCTCCAAGTGCTGAAACTAAATGAGAAATCACCTTCTCGAAACCTAGAAAATGAGTTCAAACACTTTGCAAATTTATCAGTGGTTAATATCTCCCTTAGACCCAGCACTGACCATCAAGAATTAAGTAAGATTAATACCCAAAGCAGAGATTGCTGTCCTTGATATCTGAACAACTGTATCGTTCGTATATTGCTGAAACTTCTACAAAACTAGGCTTGAAGGGAACATAAAGCAGTTCAAAATAACAGTAAACAACCCTGTAAGCCAGATAAATCACTTCTGAGTACTTGCTTATGCCTTTTGATAAATGTACTGCCCTGGCTAATTTCAACATTTTTGAAATTACATCTTGAGATATATTCTAGATTCTTTTGTAATGTACTTGTAGCATAGATAGGCACATACAGAAACTCCCAGGATGCTTCTTTGTCACTAGCAGATGTATGCTGATTTTAAAAATACTGCTTCAAATGGTCTGTGATCACTTCAAAGAATTTCTGGATTATATCATCTCTCTAAAAGAACCTGAGGATTCCAAGAAGGATTTAGTGGTCACAGGCTGGATTGGTGGTCCCTAAAAATGCTGAATTTGGCATTTTCTCAGCTTCTCCAGCTTTTACCACCAAGATTTATCTGAAGAAATCTCACCCGTCGTGGACTATTGTAAGAAAGGGACTATTTTTGCCAGCTCCATATGCTCAGAAAGCACTTGAGTATTTTAAATAGACCTTTTTTTTTTTTTTTACTGGCCCTATGCTGATGCATCCTCGTAATGATTTTTGACGAAGCAGACATTCTGGCCATGCCTCAAAAGCAGTTTTACCCAAAGCTATGGATCTTCAAGTATAGCTTGATCATTTTTTATTTATCGCAACACACAGAGAAGCAGAAAAGTTCTTCATCACTCTTCCCATTTCTACTTTACCATCAGATTAAGTGGAAAGAAAGTCTGTACTTTTCTTGTGGAAGATGTTATCTAGCCTTTCCATTTTTTTTTTGCAAACTATGGATTACAGCAACATTACAGGTTATATAGGTAAATTATAGGTTACATCCTTTTCCCCAGCAGATTTCATTATTCAGCTGATTTTGATCTGATTTAGTCATGGTATTAAATCCATGAAGACAGCCAAGCTTATGCGGAAAAGACTGGGAAAATCTTTAATGTCCAACTATATATTGCATAGTTAAAAGCCTCTAACACTTACAAAAGAAGAGATAAAACTGGGGTCATTGCCAAGCACATAAATGTTTCTTTATCTGAATAGCTAAGTCGATTTCTTGGACTTTTTACAGTTTCTGCCTGTATCAATACAGTTTCTTATAGTCTTGAGCAAATGGCTTGTCTTCACATATATTCATTTTAAAGGTCAGGGGTTGAATATCCATCCTTTGGAAAATATATATCCCAATCCCATTTTCAGTAGATGTCCAAGAAAAGATATGGATACTTTTTTTCTGTACAGCTAACTAGAGGGTGCAAGGGGTCTTTCACTCCTCTCCTGCATCCACACACATTAAAGAGATCATGGGGACCTACAAAAAATAAAACTATCCTTGGCTTTATCAAGACTTCAATTTGAAGCTCAGGAGAAGCCTGAACTACCTGTTCAGCGAAGAGTTTTCCATCAGGCTACTGTGAGCCTCAATTGCACATCTAGCGATGTGGTTATGTTTAAGCAGCTTGGATTTGGGGTCTATTGACTGCAACTGAAGTTCTGCTCTGGAAGCAGTAAGATAGATGCTTAATCTCATTCCTGCTCTTCTTCCAGTCCAGCTTTCCCTCGCTACTGTAGTTCTGTCCAGCTTCTTATTTCAGTATTTGATCACAAAGTTGTTACCTCCAGTTTTAACAGGATCCCATTGCATTCATTGGTCAAGAACTTACTTACACTCTAGGTAGATAAGACTAACTAAGGATTGGATAGAATAAAGTCCCACTATTTCTGTTTTTGTGGGAATTAGATGCAAAAAAAGCCTAAGTCGTAACCCAAAACTATAACACCATTTATGGAATTTGCAGCAGAACAGGAGCTTAATTCCAGTCTGCTGTGCCCCAGGTCACCACCTCAGCTGTCCTTTCAAAGCATAGCATCAGCTCGGTGTAAAACTAAACTTTTAGCTGGCCCAGCTTTGCTTCACTTCCGCGGCCAGAACTCCTACGAAACTGCAGGAACTGATGCCGACATGCATTTAGCTGGGTATTTTTTCCCCTGACATATGGTATTTACCAGACTGTTCTACAGTACCATGGTTATTTTAACACACATGTCCTTGATTGCTTGGAATAAGGTAAGAAAATCCTTTGAGTAGCAAATATACACACATGCACATATATATATTGCTTTTACTGATTGCAATAGGATTTATGTGGATCCTTCTAGTGATTGACACATGGATGTTTAAGGAGGTAAACTGTCAGCTTCATATTTAAGGGGACCTCTACTCTACACACCGCAATGGAAACTTGTTTGTGGAAGCACTCGCTGCAGGAACTGCCAATTTGGGGCAAAAAGTGTTCTCAGCAAGAAAGTGTGAAAGAATTCCTATGCCTCCGTCTCTCATTTCTTGACTATCCCTACTGCTTCCCCAGCACACACAGGCACTTAATCAGGCACATCACTGACCCATGTCCTGTCTGCAGCAGAGCCTAGAGGTGCAAGGGCCATCAGGGCATGTCACTGTCACCTCCTCAGTGGCAGACAGGGGAATAAAGCAGATCTCCTGATTTCTGTATCTGAAATGGGCATCCCCAGAAAATATGGTTTCTTCATGTGGGGAAAATAGAGATTTTTTTAAAGGAAGTACAAGGCTGTCTGTTTCATCGAGGTGCAGGACATGGCAGCCAGGGTTGTGGGGAGGAATCTGGGAAGCCACTGCCTTCCCCTGTCAGGGTTTCCAAGTTGAATGCAAAATGTGCCAAAATTTTTGGTTGCCCCAAACAACAGCAGCAAGCCTTCTGCAGCTTTCAGAGGCGGCAGACAGGGCGAAGAGGGGCAGGGGGCTAAGGAAGGGGCAGCTTGCAGGGGCTGCCGAAGCTCAGAAGGGGAGGAAGGCTGGGCGTTCCTGCTTGCGGTCTTCTTTGGGTTCCTGCTTCCAGGCAGAGTCTCCACACTACACTGCCTAGTTTTAAGACAGTTGCATCGCGCTGCTGGCACCTGCTCCCAGAGGGACTGAGAGAGGCACCAACAAACTGCCTCTCTGGAAGGCTTCATGTTCCCAGTCGTTACACATCTATTAATCCCAGAAGCATACAAGCTACAGGCAGATGCCTGGGGAATAAGTTAAAGGATGCCACGGGAGCCATAGGTCTGGCTCCTGACTCACACTGAAGCCATTGGCATCAGCTCTAGCGATTTTCTCCTTGCCTTCACGGTGCTTGGTTTGCCTGGGTCTCTCAAAGGCAGGAGGAGCCTTATGTTTCTTTAAGAGAGAGCAGGAGAGTTGCAAAGTTGTACAATGGGGGGGCGAAAACCTGAAAATTTGACCGAGGTACTGCATAAAGAACCCCAAATCCTGCAGGCAGATGAGTAAAACTGAGACTTCTGAATCTCACAACCCCTGTGGGGCTGACTTCTGATCCTCGAGCCTAGCGTTAGCAGTACTGATGAGCTGCTGTTTATGCTGCTTATTCCTCATGTTGCCATGCTGGGGGGCGGGTGAGCCATGCTCAGCACCACCTCTCCACTGATGATGATGTTCAGTAAAGAAGAGACACTTTTCTCTGGTTTGGTTCGCTCCCCACCACTGCTGTCCTTGCTGGTGTCAAGCACACACATTAATAGGAAGACCTTCTACCTTGGAAGAGATACATCCTTTATGGTCACGACATTTTAAGAAATATTATGACTCCAGAAGGAGGAAGGCATACAGTCCCCTAAAGGTGTTCTGCATCTACCTGCTTACAAGGGATAGCTTGTATAGTTGTACACCAACTATAGTCAAAACCTTCCTCATAACGATAACATCTCTGTACTAAAAAATATCAGTATTCCTGTGTTACTTAGAAAATATTCCCTTTAAAATGTTTTATTATAAAAACAAACAAAAAGATTTTTTAACGCAAATAGAGCTGCCGGACTTTTGCAGTGGCCCAGGGGTCTCTAAACAGCTGAGCAAATTGGCATTTAGACCTGTACTTGTAAGCTCTGCTTGCAAAGGCAAAACTTGCCATTGAGGTAATACACTTAATCTACAGAAGACACACAATCAGTCTGCTCTTCATTACCATCTGGTGGTTGTTGCATGGACTGGCATTATACATCTCAAAAATTTACTGCGGGGAATTTTCACATGATCACCAGAAAAGGAAGGGCGCTGCAGCAGCAGTGGGCAGCACAAGGGGGCTGGTTTTGTCTTACAGGCATCGACACAGGGGCATCAGGTCCAGAAAACACTGACAAAATGAGCAGGTGGAACAGAGGAAATTAAGAAACACCTGGTGGCACTTTAGCATTTCATCAAGTAATTTAAGGTGTACCCGAGTATCATTCGCAAGGAGCTGAGAACTGCTTGGGAAGCGTAGTGTGCTGTTCCCTCCCACTGAGACCATTTTACAAGATAAGGTGTCTTCTTAACTGCTTTTAATAACTAGTTCCCAGATCTGCTTCACTACTTATCCAGAGAGATATCTTACAAGTGGTATCCTAGCAGGGGCCCTGTGTCCTCTGTGGTAAACAAGAGGAAGATAACCCCACTCTACAGCTATATGGGGATCTAACGATGATCCTCTGGCACAGTCCATGCTCTCCACTGTACAATGTCATCCCCTTTCCTCCCAGTGGTTTCATCAGAGGGAAACTGTGCAGTGTAATTCAGCTGGAAAGGAACTTTTGAAAGTCACTGTTCCAATCTCCTGCTCAAAGTACAATTTGCCTCAAAGTTAGATCAGGTGGCTCTGAGGAGGTCCTCACCCTTTTCAATCTTCTTGGGAGTATTTTTAATGAAGGAAGAGTAGTCTGCTCTTCTAACAAGTAAAAGAAGTACAATAATTGTTAATGAAGTACAATACCCTTTTGCCTTTACTTAAGCATGTGGATCAACAGATAATTGGTATAGCCTAGGAAGAAAATACACCAAGTAACCAAGTCCAGTCTGAGTGTTCTGCAACTGTAGAAATAAAACCTCTTGGCCAGAGTCACACAGGGTGCTAGTCTGGAGACACCATGGGGTTGCTCCAGTGCAGCTGCAGCATCTCTGGTCTTACCATCTAGACTGAATTTTCAATAATAGTATGAAATGAAATAAAATCGTTATTGCAATTATAAAATTCACAAAGCATACTACACTTAGAAATAGTTTTATGGCTCAGTTGTTTTTTACGTTTAAAGAAGATGGAGTCTTCAGTTCCTTTCCCAGCTCTGCCACTGGTTTCTGTGCCCTTGTATTAGTCATTTAGGCCAAGTATTGCCAACAGGAGTAGCTAATATTAAGTGCATAAACGTGTATGAGGGCTTTTATAAGTAAGACTGACCCAGATCTCATGGATGCCAAATACACAAATCTGCATTTAAAATTCTGATCCCCAGACCTTCGTGTCTGAATTTCCTGTTCTGTAAATGGTAGAGGAGACTTACATATGTTGCAGGAATATCTGAAGTATTAATTAGTTCAAATGATCACAGTGGCTTAAAAATGTAAAGTATAAAAATACAAAGTATTACTATCAAATAGGTCAGTATTTAACTGATACTCATGTCCCTGTTAGTTTAGACATTTTGTCAACTTTGTGTCTCCTTTTGGATATTTAATACATAATCGGCTTTCTAAATATTTCTGTGCTGGACACAGGCTGGGCAGATCCCTGATGCAGAGTGGGTTTGAATATGCGGAGCAGGTTTGAGTGCATGAGATTAACACTATCTGAGAAATAAACACTCCTTAAAGCAATACACTCTCTACATGAGCAGGCCTCCACAGTCACCTCCCTGACCTCTTAGCCCACTTAGACATGAGCAATGTCTAATAATTTTCCCCACGGCTGATGGGGAAAATGAGTGGGTGAAAAACCCAGGGGACAAAAAAGAAGCTGAATATCTTACAGAGACAAATACACAATTCCAGGAGGCAGACTTCACAAGATGAATGGTTTTAACAGGATGGATGAGGTCTGCACTCATGAGTGCTCTTTCTTATCTCATGGAAAACTATCTGTGTCTTCCCTGTCTTATTACTCCAGAGCAACACATGCTCTTTTCCCTGCTGCACGGTTCAGCTCACAGCCCAAAAAGATGAAGTACAAGTCTACCCTGACTTATGTCTGGTTTAGACACCAGGGTCATTTAGGTCCTGTTCCAAAACTCACTGAAGTAAACTAAAAACCTGCCACTCACCCTGGGGATTCTGGATCAGAATCAGAAAGCATTTTTCACTCTGAGCTCCTGATTCACTATGGTGTTGGGTTTTTCTCTGTATTTTTAAGACTTTGTTTTCTTATAGCCTCATTGTTATAGTTTTTAACCCCATTATACAAATGTTCTAATTCCTCAGTTCTCCATCTGACAGACAGGCAGGCAATATTTTGCATTTACCAAAGTGGGGTGGACAGGAATTTGGTCGCCACCGCTGTGGTGGCCCCTCAGACTGGTCTAATACAAAGACACATTGCAGATTTTCTGAAATAAAAACCTTAACAATGTCCAGAAGCTGAAGCAAAATTTAAGCCTTAACATGCTGGGTGAAGGGAGACAAACTCTCTGAAACAAGGAACAAGTCACTTAAGGAGACACTTGGCAAGACAAAGGAAGACACAACAAAGAAGTTAAGAATATGAGAAGTTAATTCATGGGGAGGATCCAAAAATTATCCCTTACAGTAGGAAGAGATGAGAGGGAAGTGCTTCCAAATTATAAAATTAGGTATATTCTCGATATTTCTTCTTTTGGCCTCTTCTGCCCATAAAACTAAGCCTTCTTCAACCTCTTTCCCTTCTGTCCAGAGATGGTATTGGAAAATATCTGAGGCTAACATTGTTGACATCACACAAATGTTTGCCACTGCTCAGGGGAACAAGGGGATGCACCCCTACCCCTTATCTCACCCTTCACTGCTTCCTGAGCATTCAAGTTCTGCTGATTGCCCTAAAAGAGGCGTCGGGACAGCTTTGCCCTCTGAGGTGGGTTTGAAGGCACAAACAACTTCCATCTTTTCCAAAATGCATGACCATTGCTCAACCATCTCAACCATGACCATTGCGGGCCTCTTCTCAGAGCAGTTATCCCTGGGAGAGCCCCTGTGCCCAGCACTGCAGTGGGGAGAGATATCGACAGAGGCTGCACAACTAGTAGCATCCCAGTTTTGTGGTCTGGGCTAGGAACTTCTATCTCACGTCTTTGCCAGTTCTCTTTCTTATTGTTCAATTTCTTTTTTTTTTTTTTTTCCAATTCTTATCTTTGCACTTATTGTAGCCTTTATTTTAGGATTCTTTTTCAACTAGCTAAAAACAGCACAAATGACAGGGCTTAATCTATTTCTCAGTTTATGGACCACTTCCAGTGACTGCTGCCAGCCCACACGACATATATAAATCATGGATTTTAGACCTGCAACCCTGCATCAGTTAAAGAGATAAGTAAAATTACTTGTTGTCTTACACCTCCCCGTTGGCAAAGTGACTCCCAGCTGAAGAGATTCACATGTGCTCTTTATTTCAGCAAGCAAGAAGCATCACTCATCAAATGTGCTCCTGAGACAAGAAAGGAGTGTGCAAGCAGATGTTGTGTAGGACTATTGCATTTGTTAAAATTATGCCCACTTTGTTTTCTCCCAGCGTAGGTATGACTATACACAGCGATACATATCCAATGCTGTCATTTTCATGGCTGTAAATTCTACTTAACAGAATTTCAGAGGAATTTGCCATCAGCAAAGAAATAATAGAATCATAGAGTCATAGAATGGTTAGAGTTGGAAGGGACCTTAAAGACCATCTTGTTCCAAAACCCCCTGCCATGGGCAGGGACACCTCCCACTAGACCAGGTTGCTCAAAGCCCCATCCAGCCTGGCCTTGAACACCTCCAGCGATAGGGTCTCCACAACTTCCCTGGGCAACCTGTTTCAGTGTCTCACCACCCTCGCTGTAAAGAATTTCTTCCTAAATTAGCTTTAAGTTTTCGGTCTGGCAGCTTTTACTGTTATATTTTACTGGTTTTCTAATACTCACTTTTAAAGGTGAGAGGTGAAATATTTTTGAAATATAATGCAAAATTTCATTCTTGTCATTTTTGTCCTTGGAGGCAGCAGACCACCTTGGTAATGAGTGGAAATATGAAATGCCAACCTTTTGTGAGGCGAGTGCAACAGCAAAAGGACAGAGAATAGTTTCTATTCGCAGTGACAGTTCTTGGCTCTGTTCTGGCTTTTACCCTTTAGGGTCTTACCACATACAAGCACAACCTCTTGAAAAGACAAGTGTTACACAATCTCAACCAAAATGTCTTGTTTATTTCCTTACTGAAGTTGGCTGTTTGATGAGTATGCAACTTGGAGGCTGGGCCTCCAATGCATGAAGGACATTTTCAGGTAGACCTAATTTTAAAAGTGGAAGCACCAGCCAATGGAAGAGGACAGTGTTCAGCCCCAATTTTCATCCCAAATCAGACTGAATTAAAAAACTCAAAACTTTACATTTAAAAGTAGCTTTGAGGAAAAACTGGTTAGGACCTTCAATCTCCCCAGCAATATAGCACAGCAAGCGAGCAGGGGGTTACTGGAGATAACAAAAGAACGGGAACTACAGTTTCCATGGAAGAACTTCAAACCAGAAGTAGAGGCAGACAGCGATGTCACGACCCTTTAGAGCAACAAGATCACAACATACTTGAAATTAGAAGGGAAAGTTATATCGCCTACCTCCTGCTCAACTTCAGAGCCAAGTTCAGCTCCTGCTCTGAGCTTCACTAGTCTCAAAGATAGATCAGCTTGCTCAGGGCTTTGAAAAAAGTATCTTTTAATTTTAAATTTCTTGAGAGTAAATAATGCAGAAATCTATCTTTTCTCAAAGAAAAGTTCATTTTGATTAAGTATTTTCTTTCTTCTTCCTGATGAAGGAACACTTTGATCAACACGCTTACGTGAAAGTATCTCCAGAAAAGTTGCTTGTGTGACTGAATTCAGCCATTCTGTCTCTTTATTGCTAGAAGCAAACAAGCAAGGCTCTTATTTACGTGACTCACGGATTCATAAGCCTACGTAGCAAGTGCATCACAGCACTGAAATGGGACAAAGAGGCACATTGCATTCTAGTGGCTCAGTGTGGTAAAATACCTCTGAGTACCACAGAGACAATACTACTTTTATTTCTCTACTCACTACTTCTTTTTAAAGGACTTATTTAACCTGACAGTTTAAATAGGGTTTTGCAGTGAGCTGCTTCAGAAAACAATGAAAAGGCAAAGCTGGAGAAAATGAACTCCATTTATCAGAAAAATAATTTCTGGGTCATTCTAGTAACAGTGCTTCATTTCTTATACCAAAAAAATTCCCATAAAAACAAAGACAGGACCAGGCCTAAAAAACATAGAAGCAAAGGTCTCAGTCTTTCAAATATATATTCAACTTGCCACAGTATGCATCAGCCTGTTAAAACCAAGGGAGCTGCTTGCAATGGAAAGGTATATGAATGCTCAATATCCACAGGATAATACACCAGGTATTAACTCTTTCTGTCCTGCTTCAGACATCTCACCAGCACCGACAAGCCTCACTTGTTAGGAACAGTATAAAAGGAAGTACCTGAAATACCTTTTAACAGGAATCATAAGAATATCACACTTCATATGTCTCTGTTCTTTAAACATCTTCTTAAAAACAGCCTCTGAAGTGCTGTCTACAACTGCCTGCCTTTTTTTTCAGTGACACTAAAGACTACTGGCTACTTGTTGTCAACATGCCCACTGAGACCATTAAACCATGTAAATGCATACAGACTAATTGCTGCCTTCACCTTCTTCATGTCTATCTCAACACTTGTTGAATGTCTTCCTAATTTATCCTGGATGGTTTGTTCTCTGAAGCTGGGATTGTCTTTTTTGACAATCTCTATAGCATCTGCCACAAAGACCTTAACCTTCAGCCTCTACTACTTCTATTGAGCTAGCATCAGATGGGATGAAGGACGCAGAAGGTCAGCAGTTGCTTGCCACAGGTAGAAAGAAGCAGGACAAAGAAAATGTACCTCCATGGGGGTTTCTGCCATTAGGCATGCAGTGCTGGACTCAAAGCCTCAAGAGGAGGCAAATTCTGAAATGTTAAGGCTGTTGGATGAGTGGTGTAGGCACAAGGCTGAGACACCTGAAAAGGGATTTCAAATGAGTGCTACAGATGTTTATCTGACATGATTAAAGACAGACTAAATTATTCTGGCTGTAGATATTACAGGATTGTCCTGGTTTGAGGTAAAACAGAACTGATTTTCTGTTCAGGCAGCTAAGCCTCTTCTAACTAACTGAACTCTCTAAAATTAACAGCATATTGTCCAGACACTTCACTTCCAGAGAGATAAAACCTGATTGTTTCTAATTTATGCCAAGGAATGGTATGCAGAGAGCCTCCTGCTTATACTTATTGCTATGACAGCCAAGGTCAGCTCACTTTGTTGTTTGCCCCGTTGGAGGGTCGGAAGTGTAGAGGGGTCCCACCTGTGGGGAGGAGCAGGTCTGAGCAGCACAACATGTTGTCCCGTGCCCTTTCTGATTCCAAATGAAAATGAGCACTGCAAAAAATATCTTTAATGAACTGAAAACATTTATGTCTTAGAAAAACAGGTTTCCTCCTGAAAGTTTATGCATAATGAAGATGAAAATGAACATGTAATTAGCCCAGGACAGTTTTATGAATCATACTTTGGAATTATATTATTTGTCTTACCTCTAGGAAGCATTTGACATGCCTCAGAATAATAATAAAAAAAAAAAGTCATGGCTACTCTATTAGAACTACTGAATTTCAATTGTTTTAGTTTACTATTGTTTATACATGCTTATTCACGATGAAGCTATTCCCCACCCAAAAAGTCTGTCTTCATTAACACAGCCTAGAAAACACTTTTAAAAAATCTTATTTACAAAATATAGATCTATCTCATAGACTCTATAAATACTAAACCCAGTGTAGAAATGAGTGGGAAAGGAATTTCATTATCATTAGCAATGGCTTAAAGAAGAGAGATTATTGAATAACAAATATGAGCAAATAACGATAAGAAAAGACCGTAAGAGCAGAGACTGAAGCCACCACAGAGGTCTGTTTTTCTTTAAAAATATTGCAAACTACTGGAGAAAGTCTCCAGATTAGGCACTAAGTAGCCCAATTTCCAAACGTGCAAAGCAGCCCACCTACTTATGTGCCTAAATTCTGGGGCCCTCAGCAGATTCCAAGTTGCCTAAAAGCCATGCTGGGGACCCATCAGGTTTCACTCAGCCTGAGAGAGCGAGCAAATCCCACTGGAGTGAATGGAAAGACACTGCTGTATTTTGAATCAGGTTAATTGACTGCAGAAGCAGCTGCAATTTGTAAGCCACACTTGTAAATCGGATCACGAGATGTCTCGTCACCTGTGAAAGATTCGAGAAAATGTCTGTGAACAATAGTGACGGTATCTGGGCTTTGAAAGTCAGCTGCTTTGCCACAGTCACTCATTTGGGATGTCACCTGCTCTTTGTAAAAGGCGTTGTTAAAAAGCTGCCAAAAATGAGAATTATGTCACAAGGAGTATTTTTATCAAAATTACGACAAGATTCTTCCTCACTGGTGGCCTGGAAAAGCACACTGTATTTTCCTAGAAATAGATTTTCTACAAAGAAAGCATAACTTCAATAGTCCTTAGACTTCAAACAAAACTACTGAGCATTTCAGTTGATAACATGCGGGAGAGTGCAAGTCCTGCTGTTAATAATTTATCTTTCTCAGTCTTGGACGCAATGGAAGACAGGTCCCAGTCATGTTCTCATCATCCAGGGCAAAAAAGATTCTTCGCACCACCCCTGCTATGGCAGTGCAGCTCCTCCTTCGTGTGGTTATTAAAAGTACCATATAAACCACTTTGTTCCCAAGCCCCAACTACTGAGGGATCTTTTCAGTACTGTCTCCACACAGCAGGATATTTGCAGTTGCTTCAAGATCCCAGTTTAGGGCCCAGACGTCCCCAGTGATCAAGCTGAACAAAATGGAGTTGAATTTCCATAGTGTGCCACCTTTGGGAAACAGTCAATGGCACGGCATCCTTCTTTTGGGGATGCTCAGTGGAGGAAGCTCGACGCTAGTCTGCAGAAGCCAGGACAGCTCAGCCAGGAGAGCTCTCAGAGGAACCAGCTTGCCAAGAAGAACATCCTAATCCCTGGAAGTACACTTGGGCTGAGGCATCCCTGCGGGCAGGAAACCTGCAGTGCAGGCTTAGCTCACGCCTTTTCCAGCCAGATGAAAAGCTCCAGAAATGGACCTAAAGCGTTTCAACCACCAGCAGGCACTCAGTCTGGGGACTGGACTACAGCTAGTCCTGACTAAAGCTGCCCTGAAATGGACAGAAAATGAAGAATTCATACAGAATAAGCCCCTGCACTTATGCCTTAGAACAGATCCTGGCAAGCCAGAGAGAGCAGTGGTCTCACTGTCATACAGGCATATCTGACTTTCACATGGCTTATGAAAAAGCTAAAATTATCTAGAGGATATAATCCTGCACACCCCGGGACTCTAACGGGGATTTACCCTCTAAAGGGGTAAAATGGGACTCCATAGTCCCATGAAAAATCCTAATCCTTCAGAGGAAACAGGTAACTTTATTATGGCCATGTTTGATACAACTCTGTACAAAAAGATACCTTTTGTAGACTTGTATGAGTAACATTTTTTTTAAAGTGCTACACCCAAGCAGCACCAATATAATTGAACACTACTAAACTAAAATATATTAATCATAATTAGTATATTTTAAAAACTCTTTCCAAACAGCAATACTGAAGTACTATTGAGTTGAGCTGGGATATCATATTTTCAGAAAGGGTGGATAAGGAAAGATAAGAGGAAGATAAAAATATGTTCAGTGAATAAGTCCTCAAAGCCAAATGAAAATATTTATTATGCGGTAACAAACTACTAATAAAACAAGAATTTTCATAAACTTGTATTGTCAAGGTTACAAGAAGTAGCTGTGAGGGTGAGAGGCTCTTGTAATCTCTCAGGAAATATGTTGTGCTCCAAGAATGACAGATTTGCACAGAAATATACATAGTTAAAAAATTCAAAATTATCATTGCACTTTGTGTCACAAACCATATTTCAATATTCCTGAATTTTTCAAATATTGTGGCATATTTCAACAACAAAAGCATCACCAAAATCTGTCCTTTCTCAGAAACAAGGCTGCACGACACAGTAGGAACCTCAAAAGCATGAAATACGTATCCCAAGGTCACAGCACGCAGGACTGTACAGTGCACGGATAAGGGGGCTGAATTTGAAAGGGATAAATGTTATCTCTGCTGAGCCACTGTGCAGGGAAACAGAGCGGCACCAGCCAAGTCATAAATTGTCCACAGGGCCCCGATTAGTCAGTGTGTAATATTGCTCCTAAGAGGTCAGGCCACATTACAGCATCAATTCATAGAGTCCTTTTTAAAAAAAAAAAAAAAAAATCCCCTTCTAAACACAAGACCAATTACTTTGGTTGAAAAGTAGCAACTAACAATGTAGAACCATGGAATCGTCTAGGCTGGAAGGGACCTTTCAGATCATGGAGTCCGGACACCAGCCCAGCACCGCCAAGTCCATCACCAAACCACGTCCCTCAGCACCACGTCTACCTGCCTTTTAAGTCCCTCCAGGGACGGTGATTCCACCGCTTTCCTCAGCAGCCTGTTCCAATGTTCGATAACCCAATCGATAATATGTCGTGGCCTCCTGCGTTACGCTGCAGCGGGGAGGCCCGTGGGGCAGCTCCAGCGACAAACCCGCCCCGGGAGCAGCACGGTGGATGGAGGTGAAGTGTAGCCTCAAGCCTCCACTGCTGGCCAAAGTACTATTTGCACCGAAACGTGCCATTTCTTGTGGATTTGCCAACTCCCTTTCACGTCATGGCGAACATCTGACCCTGTCAGTGCGAATTTTCACAGAGAAGTGCCCTCAACCACTATTTATTGTCTCTTGAGGAGAAGTTCGCACCGCGGCGGGCGCCCCCGGCCATGGCGGCCCCTCACGGCCGCCCCGGGGGGGCCTCTGGGTCCCGCTCTGCCTGTCCGGCCGCTTGGACCCGCCGCCGGCACCTGTTGCCGCGCCGCCTCCCTCAGCCCCTCGGCGGCGGGCGGGCTCCGCTCCCATCCGCCCCGACCCGATGGGGCCGGGTCCGCCTCAGAGGGGCTGCGGCGGGCAGAGGTGCTCCCCCCGGGGGGCCGCGGGGCCCCGCTCGGCGCATGCGTGGCGCCGTGAGGGGAGTCGTGGCTCCGCTCCGCACCAAGTTGCAGTCCACCGCTCGTTCCCC
>JAOXNO010000033.1:67714657-67729081 GCA_028565335.1 Limnodromus scolopaceus
CCAACCCTACAAGGCCTTACGTGACAAACAGCAAGAACTCTCCCACCAGCCCCTGACGAACCCTCATGTATGGCCTTATGAAAATCCTCTTGTGAACTCCTTGTGCACAATCACCCACCCCCTCCCCTCTCTCCACACTCCAATTTCTCCCCCTTTCCCCCTAGCTCCCAGTGAACACCAGTGCAAGGCCTTATGCAAACTCTTGTGCCAAAGTCCCTTCATGGGCCACATTCCACCCCCCTCCCACACCCACCAAGTCCCCCCTCAACCTCCTTCCCTACCTGCCCACTATCCTTCCCCAGCCCCCTATGAACCCTTGTGCAAAATCTCGTGCAAATATACATGTGAAACCCCTTGCACACCATGATCCACCCCCCTCACTCCTCACCCACTCCCAAATCCATCATTAATCCCTTCCCTGCCCTCACAGCCCCATGAAACCCTTCTGCAAGGTCTTGTATGAATTCTTGTGCAAATCCTTGTGTGAGCCCCCTCATGTTCCATCACCCACCCCCTGGCCCCTCCTCACTCTTATCTCCCCTCAAACTCCTGTCTACTCCCCCCCACCAAATCCTTCCCAGCCTCCTATGAATCCTTGTGCAACCCCTTGTGCAAGGTCTTGTGTGAATCCTTGTTTGAGTCCTGGCGCAAAATCACCCACCCCCTAAATTCCCTTTCACATCCCTCCCCCACCGTCATCCCTGCCCAGCCACCTATGAAACCCTCATGCAAATCCTTATGTGAATCCTTGTGCGAGCCTCCTTGTGCGACACAACTCACCCCTCCCTCCCACTTCCTTCTGCCCCAAGTCCCCTCCAACCCTGTCACATACCCTTCCAAGAACCCCAGCCTCCTACAAACCCTCGTGTGATTCCTCATGCAAGGCCTTGTGCAAGCTCTTGTGAGAATCCTCGTGCAAGCCCCCACGCACCCCACCCCCCCCCGCGAGCTCGGTCCCGCCGGCGGCACAAGCCCCTCAGGGGACCGGCTGTGTGTGTGTCGCCTCCCCGGCCGCCGAGGGGGGCTGCCTGCCGAGCGGCAGCGAGCGCTATGAAATAGCCAAGCACACGGCAGTTGCCAGGAAAACTTATTTCCCGGCTTGAGATAAGGTTGGCAGGGCTGGATTGGCCCCCCCGCGGTGCTCCCCGCCTCCGCCGAAACACCTGCTGCAGGTGTGAGGTTCTGGGTTCTGCTGGCACCGGTTTGATCCTTTGCGTAGTCAACAGCTGTCTTCAGAAATGCTGGAGCTTCCCGAGCTGTCTTTGAGCTGGTCAGGTGTGCGTTTTTTCACGTTAAATGATTTAAAAGAGTTAGACACACCACTTTGCAAGCTCAGGCGGTTGAGTAAAATGTGCAAAAAGAAGATGGAGCGTCTAGAAAATGCTCTCTTTCTTGTAGAAGGAAAAAACAAACAAACCCAAAACCAAAATAAAAACAACACACCCAGCCTTGCAGATCACAAGGACGTTGTCTACCCAGCTATCAAAACCAGAAGAGTCTCCTAGCTACAGGTGTGAAACATACTGCGATTGATTTCAGTTCTGCTGCTGGAAGGAATGCTTATAGACATGCAGGCTTAAAGAGTAAAAATGTGTCTGTATAGCGCTTACCTTGTTTGACAGTCTTTTCCCAGAAGAAAATGAAAAATCAGTTACAAGTTTGAACATCTTACAAAATCATGTTGGATTAGTATGCGCTGTGTGCATTTTGCTCTCACTCTCTTTTCTTATGTTTGGTTTCATATGAAAATCTAAGATGCTTCCTTTCCATAAGGGAAAACCTATTTAGTTAAAAGAAGCTAGAAACCTTGCATTTCAATCCTGATGAGAAGTTTATTTTACTCAAAAAAAGGTCATATTTGCCTGTCCAAAGTAATTTGCCCAAGAGTGGGGATTTTTTCCTTGGTATATTCGTTAATAGTTGTCATCTAAAACAATCTATTCAGAGATTGTTTTCGTTTTCATATTTAGTTTTTTCTGTTGTTTGTTATATATACACAGTTCCTGTTTGTGTGTAACTGTTACATTTGTTTATGAATACACTTGGCAGAATGGGGAGGAAAGGAAATTTGTCACATTGTGTGTAGCATACCAGGCTCTGGGGAATGCTAATACCACACAAAGGCAACATTTTGCAACTTTCTGCTCCTGGAGTTCCTGTTGGTATATTTCACTTTCAGGGAAGAACATGGTAGGACCGTGCAGGTAAGGCAGAGAAAACAGAACATAGACCTTATCAAAATAGTCAAAGAACAGATCCATTCCAACTCCAGACTCTTTCTACCACTTTGTAATGGGATTGCTGCTTCTACAAAGCAGTACACTCTGGGAAAGCTGAACACGGCAAAGGCCATCATCAAAATCCGTGCTCTGAAAGGTCCAGTATTTATCTTGTAAAGACTCAGCACCTGAAATACTGTTAGTTTGGAGGGGAGTGGATGTGATGGTTTCCAGGCGTAGCATCACCAGGCATTAATTGCATTGCCCCAACTGACATAATTTCTGCTTAGCTGTTGTGGATCCAGCACGCAGCTTCCTCCTCCGTTCCAGCCCTTGCACAGCCTCTGGGAAACTGTAATTTGAACTTTCTGGGTTTTAATTAAGGAAAGTTGCATGCTAGATGGATTCTTTGACTAATCTCCATGTGCTAGGGGGCAGCTCAACTAAGACTGGTCAAAGAAGCATGATGATGTTTTCATTTCCTAAAATGCCACATCTCTTGCATTGGAAGGAAGCAGCCGTTCCCAGGTATAGTCAATAGTCCATTCTTTAAGGCAAAATATGGAAAAAACCAGTCTCCATTCTGAATCAATGTCTACATACCCACGTCTAGAGTGTTCTTTGTTGCAAGGTCTTTATTGTGTTGCTAGAGACCATTACACAGTCTTTTGGATGGTGATCAATAACATCCATCACTGCAGAAATGGGGGGCTCGATATCTCAGCTGAAGAATAATTTTTCTACCTAGTAAAAGAATGCTTTATTCTAGTACTTCTGAGAATCACAGCTGTGAAATGCTTAATGTTGCAGTAAGATGTGAATTATTCACCCTCTCTCCTTCCCTTTTAAACTGTTGTCTTCTAGATTATTTTTTTTCTTTGTTTAGTACCAGCTAACATTCTATGGCTTCAGAGCCAGAAGCGTCTACCAGAAGATGCCAGTTTATAGCTATTGTCTATAGGGCAGTTTTGTTGCTGAAGGAAACTGGTAACACGAGCAGAGAGAGCAACGCCCTCATCGTGTGAGCTCCTCCTGGCAAGAAAGTCTGGTTGGACTCCACCAGAGCTCTGTTCAATCAGTCTCACCCTAGCAGTAATGGAGGGAGTTGTCTCAACCCTTGGCTCTCCTCAGGCACGTGAAACCTTACTTCTAGAGTGACAGAGGCAGCTACTCCAAATCCTGGTACCCACAGGCACGGTTACATTTTCTATTCCATCCTCATTGCTTAAATAAGAGTAAGGATATTTTTTATTTTTTTTTAAATATATCTCTAGGCTCTGAAGGAGGTGCAGCCCTTTGGTGTGTAAGCTGAGAATTTGTCATGGCTGTGGGCTGCCTGCCAAGTCAACAGGCTGATCTGTGTGTCCGAGTAAATCCAGTCCTCAAGTAAAAAGTTGAAGTATAGACAACAGAACTATTGTGAATTCTGTGAATACTATGAGTAATAACTGTCTGCTCAAGCAGCTTGCCTAGTTGTAGTGGCTTCTTCAAATATACTGAACTATTGTGAAATACTTTACTCAATTAATTGAGACTTGCAAAGCCTTGAAGTGAACCTTGTGGTTATTTCCCCTGAGTACTCGGTCCTCATCTGTTCAGCTCTATAAGCTGCATTGTTTTATAGCTGCTTGGTAGTTCAATAATACTGTAGTGAGGTGCCATAGCAACTTTTACTGAAGGATTAATTGAAGTACTCTTGACTCTCCCATTTGGCATCAGATATGTTGTCATATATTGATTTTTGCAGGTAATAAGCTGAAGAACTTGTCATACCTCGAACAAGAAGGAGAAGTAGAATGTAAAAGTCCTAATAATCATTGCCTGGTTCTAACCATGCTTTCTCCTTGATATACAATGATATAATTTTTAATGCATTTCCATCAGATTTTCACATCTGTACTACAGTAACTGCAAACATTCCCTTCCAAAGGTATAAGGTGACCCTTTGCTTTTTCTCAGTTAATGACTTCAGCTAACTTTCATCCATGATAGAGTTCCTGTAGAAGTGTATCAGACGTTTACATGAATATAAAGAGTTCATTAAAAACCACGCTACAGCTAAATCTATTAAGCTGCTGTGACGTGAATTGCCTGGTCTGCTCTGATATGTTTAACAGAAGGTGCTGCTTGTACATCAAGAATAAACATGGATAGCATGATTCATGGTAACTACCTTCAAGCTTCAGGGCAAGCAAACAAATAGCATATTGCTATATCTACCAGGAGACAGTCAATAAGTAGCTGGACTTTGTAAAAAAATTCACATGCAGTACAAGACAATTTTCTCTAAGATGTGTTTCCTAAAAGATAGCAGTATATCTTCTAAAGTTTTGAAAGCAAATGCACGTGATAAAGAAACTTTTATAAAGCAGTTAAAAGAGAGACCAAAAAGAAGAGGAAAAAAGCCTGTTATTTCATATTGGCAACACTGCTCCTGACCTGCCGTAGTGTTTTTATGCTGATGATGAAGATGTGATTTGTATGATAGCAGATTAAAGGTTTTGTGTTCCAGCAAAAAGTGGGTAAAGAAACCATGGAAAGAACATTTCATCATTCTTTGTCAGGAGAAGTATAATTCTTTTGCTTCTCTACATCTGAAATCACTTTTATTCAAGGCTTTTACATTTATTTGGTCTCGCAAATAAGCCACAAATCTTTCAGGGAACCAAGTTCTCACCTGTTTCCTACTGCTCAAAAGTCACAACCTGGTTCTCATGATTTCTCCTTAAGTAGTCTGTCTTTTATGCTGTCAACATTGCAACCTGTTGGGGAACATCTTTTTGCCCCAGAAATAACTTAATGTAGCTTAAACCACTTGCTGTGCCATTTTGTGAAAACTGATAATCAAATAAGCCAGCTACATGGGGGTTTTTTTATTTGTTTTTTTGATATTTTTTTTTTCATCCATTTCATATGATACCACCCTCTCATAGTCTATCTCAATCCTTCTTACACATAAGAAATTAGACATAGAAATAGCCAGTATCTTCTGGTACGTTTTTGACACCATGGCTATGCTGAATGATGAAGTTGTGCTTTTGTGGCACTGAGTAGACCTGGATGTCATGTTTGATCCCTCACTCTGTCATGACTGCAGGTTATGATTAGTTTGGAGAACGAAGTGTCTCCCACAGTACTTGAAGTTCTACCTCCCATGTTGTCAGACATCCTTTTCTACTACACTTATTTAGCTTTCCCTGGAAGCAATGTAGTATTTATTTTTTTTTTTTTTTCTTTCTTGCTTTAGGGCTGCTCCCAGGTTTACTGCTGAAACACTAGCTTACATTAGAAAGTAAATCCAAGAGAAATGCATTTTCTGATGTACCAGAAGTTTACAGATGTATTACTTTAGAGGCTTATAAACAGTTCTCTGTCTGAAGGCTTGACTGTATTAGTTTGGAGCATCTTTGTTCGGTTTGGGTAGTGAACAGTTCTGCAGCCATGGAAAAATGAAGAACAAACTTGTGTTTCTCTGTGCCATGTGATCTCTAGAAAGAAACTTCTGAGTGCGTCTTTCTGAGATACTTCATGCTTTTTCTGTTTGAATGTTCACCGAGTCATTTCCAACATAACATTGTGGATGTATTTTACTTATTTTGAGATCTGCACAGGTTTGCTGTGTTTGCTGTTTATCACCAGTCTAACTGCTCAATTTCCTTCAAAAAATGTCAGAAACCAGCAGAATAGGTTCCCAGACAGTCAGAACATCAGAACCAAGCCAAATGAAGAAGCGGTCTTTGTCTGAGCAAATATCACTCTGCAGGTTGAAACAGAGGGTTGGATTTCTGTTCGGTTGTATAAACAGCAGGAAAGAAGGACACCTGCATCCAGAGCTGTATGAACAGGAGTACAGCTAGTAGGTTGAGGGAAGGGATTATCTCTACTTGGGACGTGCTAGACCCCATCTAGGTACTGCTTCCAGTTTTGGGTTTCTCCCCCAGCTAATACAGGGTATTAAACAGAAGCAAGTTCAGTGGAGAGCCACCAAGCTGACCATAGCTGGAGCACTTGCTCTGTGAGGAGAGGCTCTGGGGCTTGTTCAGCCTGGAAAGAGATGGCTTCAGAGGCAGCTTCCCATGGAGTCAGGCTCTTCACAGAGGAACATGGTGGGAGGGCAAGAGAGGACAAGCATGAAGGGAAACAAAAGAGATTCAGATTAGAGGTAAGGAAAAGGGTTTTACCTTTTGAGGAGAGAAGCAGGGTGCCCAGGGAGGTTAGGTTGTACAGTCCCCATCCTTGGTGGTCTGCAGACCTGGATCAAACCATGAGCAACCTGGTCTGACTTCATAGCTGAATTATTCTACTTTATAAAATAATAATTAGTTAACACATTCAGGTGGCAGAACTCCCCTTAATATTAATAAACATTCACTGATAGTCAGCTGTACCTGATTTCAGCAGTTCTGGGATGATCACACAAGATTAACTTGACAAAATACATATATACTTACAAGTTTTCGAGTTTGCCTATAAATCCAAGGCAAGGATACAGGTTTCTCTGGGGCCTAGAAGAACAGAAGGGCTTTCCCTTACTTTAGGGCTGACACCAGCCCAGGTGGCTGTGGCATCCTACACTGGTAGGCGTTTAGTCAAGAGAAGCTCAATCTGTGTGTTTAAACACTCAGGCTGAGTAAGGCTTAGAACCAAGGCACTGAAAGTTTGCCCATTAATCCTGGCAGGCCAGTGCTCTTGCATTGGTCCCCAATTTAGGGAATGGTAGAGGGACATTGGTGTATGGTTATGATGCAGGTTGTCTTAAGGTACTTTTTGCAGGCTGAGGGAGGCTAAAGGTATGATTACATAGCCAGAGTTTCACACATCATCTTGTCCCTTTTCCCCATCTGGATTAAGTATCTGATCCGAGAATTTAGCATGGTGGCTGTTGTGAATCTTGAAAACAAACGCTACGCTATGGAACCAAATCAGCATTATGAACCCATCTCCATTGCTCTTTGCATCAGAGCAGCTAGGTCTCATTTTTTTGATCTGAAGTCTGGTTGCTGGAGAATTAAAAAAATCAAACTCCTTCAGCTCAGCCAGTGAAGCAACAGAAATAACCAGTCACAATGATGATAAATGCAGATCCTTGGTCTAAATACATTGCCTTAAGATCTTCATACAGATTAAATTGATTTTTAAAAAAGGACCTAAAGCCCAATAATTATTAATGAAAATTTGCTTAGCTGTAGTCAAGAGAGGAGAAGTACTTTTCTGTTGTATAGCAACTCTCTTGAAGAGCAGGCATGACATGCAAAAGCACTTGAAATAAATATTAATAAGAATTTTCAGCAACTGATTTTATTTTGTTCCCGCAAATATGGAAAAACTAATCAAGTAATAATACATAAAGGTCAGATCATTTCATCACTGTCTATTCCAAACAGGAGTGATTATATTAAAGAGTGAAACATGGTATGAATGTAGAAATAGGCTGCTTGAAGTTCAACAGCTGGGTCAACATTATTGAATGTTTTGTTGGGTTATTTTTCATTCAACTGCATGAATAAGCGGTTCTTCAACAAAATTAACAAGTAGGCAAAAAAAGATAAAGCAGTAACTTAAATCTTGTTTTATATGATGCAGAAAGTGGATATATCTTAATTTTGTCAAAAATTAAACTAACCTGAGACCAGCTTCAGAGATGATACAAGCTGTATTCCAGATTTTCTTATTAGCCTGACAGGCATAATACTTCGCTGATTTCAAGGTTTAAATAAAGTAGCTATGAACGCCTTTCATAGAAAAGATCTAATTCTTTTATCTGACATTAAACTTGGTTTCCCACAACTCTCCTGACTCCCTCAATTGTTTCTAGTCACTGCAGGTGGCTTACCCTCACCTTCCAGCTTTTCTCAAGAGCTGATAAGCTCAGTTCTGACCTATGTACTTCATCTTTTAGCCCAGATTTTACACCCAACACCACAGGGCATCCTGACACATCTGTAGTCCAGCCAGATAATACAACCTGTGTAGAGTTCACATTTCTGAAGACAAGAAATAAAGCGGTCACATTTCCCATGTGTTTAAAATGTATTCTAGGAATGCAACAGAATAACGCAAAGGACAAAAAATTACTAGAGTCAGTTGAATTTTTAACATAATTTTTTTGGTAAGCTGCTTCTTACCTTCTTGTTTCTCCTGAGTATGGAGTCAAAAAAAGTCCTCAAAACAACTGCGTATCTGAAATATGATGGTATTACTGTGATGAACGGTCAAAAATCTCTTCCATAGGAGTGAGCAAGTGACCACCTGCAAAGAAAAGGACCACACGTTTTCTTAATTGCGCCCTAAAACTCTTCTCCAGCCAGGTCTGGTTGCTGAAATCTGCAGTTTAGTCTATCAGAGTGTTGAGTGGTGGTAGATATGAAATGGGAGGGGTGACACACTCCCCCTGTTTCGGGGAAACTTTAGCACCTACTTCAGGGTGTCTAGGATTTCACTAAATAAGGTGTATACCTGCAGTGAGATGCACCTTTCAATTACATGGATGAGAAGATCCAAGGTTTTCCCCAGCACTGCCTGTTCTGCTCACCCCCATTGAACAATATGGCTGTGCTGTGACCACTGGAAACTTCCAGCTTGTCATCTGTTAGCATGCACAACCCCCACAGGTCAGTGGCACAAGCATTTTGAAACGTTCAGGGTCCCAAATGATTAATTAATGATGGAACAGCCAGTGATTCACACAAAAGACCCATTCCCCAAAATTAAGCGCTCTCTAAAAAGAGAAAAATAAATCCGTAAAATTAAATTTTAAGTTCTTCCAGGAACCTGAAAGACGTTTCTTTTCTTGTGTGTGTGTAGGACAGGGCAGGGGCTTAATTAAAAACTTGTGGTTTCATTTTTCCCCAATTGCATTGCCTTTTTACTTCTGATTCTGGAAAGGAGAGAATATCAGAATCTTCCAAACTAAGCATTTTTCTTCATAAGGAGATTTAGGGGATACATTTCAAGCATCTGCAAAACTTAGTGATTTTTTTATTTTTTTTTTTTAAATCAGCTTTACTTTGTAGTCCTTGTCTGAAAAGTATTCCTTAACTGCTGTAGGCTATTCTGACTGTTCTAACCACAGTTCAATACAGACTTGGAGCTGAAGCTGTGCAACCAAAAGAGGGAAGAGTCGCACCACCAGTGGTGGTGAGGTGGTCACACCACCCTGAGGTGGGAAAACATTCTAGCTTCAGGGGAGGAACAGTAACAAGCTCCAAAGCTAGCTCCAGAAAGACTTGTTCCTGTTCACAGGATGCAAGTACCCTGGGATAACAGCTGAAGCTGTTAAATCAAACCCAGAGATCGCCATCATTCCGAAGTATCCCCAGCTGATGTATTTTGTTGACCGCGGCATTCCAAACAGCAGCTGCCAGGAGGAGTTCTCTGGGGTGTCTCATCTCCCATGCATCTAAGTGAAGCATGAAAAAAAGAACTATCTATAGTTCTATAAGGGCTTCTCATGGATGATTAAAGAGTCTGAGATGTCTACCAGAAAGATTTTATATTTTAGTGCTCTTTGAGACTCCTTTTTTTTTTCCCCCCTAGAAAAAAAAAATCTGGATCTCAAGAAATGCACTTCATGCTTGTAGAATTCCTCTTCCCTCACATACTGCAATACTGCCTGTAGCCCTGGCAGTGCTCCAAAAAGCATATTAAAATGAAATTATTTCCACCCCAAAGGCTAAAGTACTGCAAATATGTTCACAAGGAAATCTGTAGTAGCAGTCACTGAATAATCTAGCAGAATAACACCAGATAATGCAGTTTGTTCCATTCTTTCTTTAAGCTATAGCTCTGTATTAAGATTTACGTAGGCTGGAGAGGTTAGATTAGATTTCTTGCCTGTCAACCTTTACAATGGCCTTTCAAGATTAAAAGGTTGCATTTGGCCAAAGCAGTGTCACAGTGAGGTTCGCTTCATCCTCTGCTGAGGCAAATCCTTGATGGTTTGTGTTATGTCATGAACAAAGGAAAGGTAATTCAAAAGGCACAAAGGCAGCTTTTGGAAGGCTGCGTTATCACACCGACATCCACCCTATAGCAAGATTGAGTTGTAAGGTTTTAAATGCTCAAGATAGAGTGCATAGTTTCAAGGCAAAGATTAATGATTTCAGACTGCCAAACTTAATTAAAGGTTGGAATAAATGTTCTCCATTAAAATTCATCAATCCATTTGGCTGAGATGGAGGAATTTCAGTCATGTCTTTTTTAATTGCCTATAGAAAGAACTGAAGAGATAGCAAAGTTAAAACTGTTGAAACAGATACATGGTGTCTAAATATTGTTCAGGATCTTAATCATATTAAAAGAGGAGTGCAATTAATTCCCAAGCATATTTTTAACCTGAAGAGACTCTTAAGCGTAGCTGAAGTAAAACAAGTAGCGATGTGCTGCAGGTAGATACGTTCATGCTTGTGTATCTCAGGAGCTTCTAGGCAGTACTAATTCCCACAAAGCACTGAGGACTCTCTGGTCCTGTCCAAGGAGACGAAGGTGCTGATGGGTTTCAGTGATCCCATTGGTCTCAATGAGTATGCTCACGGATAAAATTTCTCATACTAGTAAAATTAAGCACATACTAGCTTTTCCAGCTCGACAGTTTTCTCAGCAGTTTGCAGGAGCAGTCCAGCTCTACAAATTACATCACTTTTAAACCTTTGTTTCTTTGTAATTTTCTGTGTCATTACTCTTCAACATGAGAGAATAACCAAGCTTTGAATGATACCCTCCCACTTTGTGTTCTTCCATGATGATTTATTTTTTCTTTAACCGGTTGTTTTGTGAGCCATTCACTCTGAATACCAATGCACTGGTCAAGGAGAGAAATGGATGAGGTTCAGAGGCTTCATACATACATTGTGTTTCACAGGCAGCTTTGTCACTGGCTTCCTAGGAAGGAAACAAAGCATGGGATTAATAGCCACTTGTAAATGATGGGTTTATTTTATCCACTGTGCCAGGACCAACTAGGGAGAAATAAAGTAAGCTGCAAAACATCAGTAACATGATGGGAATCAAATCTGCGATGACAGACTTCACAGCTTGTTAAATGCTCCGTGGATTCCTAAACTAATAGGGAGCAAATACAGTGTCATTGTGGTGTCAATTGGAAAGGAATCCTGGATATAGATCTTGTCAGTTCCCACTGTCAAGAGAAATGAGTTTGTTTTCCAGAAGCACACTGGTGGTTTGAATTTCTGATATCTTAAGGAAAGTTTATGTTCCAGATAACACATTCTTTCCTTTTAACTATTCCTAGTAGAAACTCAGTAAGCACAGAGCAGAGGATGAGAAGAGCTAGCATACTTCAGAAAAATATAAAGACAAACATAACAAAGTAGTAACCATTCAACTCACAGCAATCATCCTGTCTCTTCTTACCAATATGACATGATCTATCAGAGAAGGTTGCACTGGATCAATTCAGTGAGCCAAATTCAAATACAAAGCTAAAAATTCTGCCTCATTCTTGAGTGTCTCATCCCAGGGGACATTTCATCATGGCACTACTGGATACATACCTCACTGTTCCCTTCCCAGAACCCTGTAATCCTAAATGCAATTTACACTGTGCTGCCCTTTAAATGGCACCAGGGAAATACCACTGCCAGAGACAAAATAGGGAAATGTGGCCTATGTCCAGCCACTGGCCTTCTCTGGGTTTGATCTCCTTAACCTTTTACTGGAACAGGGATGCTCAGTAAGTAATATTGCTCTAGCTCCCAGAAGAAGAATAGGCAAGAGGAGACAAAAGCACCATGAGTCAAGACTATTCTCACGAATAACATGATACTGCACTGTCACTGCTGGTCTCTGGATATTTTGCAGTGTGACATGGGTACGGTATTGTTACACCACCTGCTGTGAAACACCATGGATTATAATTTATTTTATTTTGGTGCCTTCGAAGCCCCTGTAAGCACACCAGTTAGTCAAAGAATAGACATTAAACACATACCGTAACTTACCTTTTTAAAGAGGTTTTAATATTAATTCTTCTGGGTGTCATTAAGAGGGAGTGCAGCACTGGCATGGAGCAGCAGAGCAGTGTCCTCAGTATCAGGTGTTTGCTTTTCACATCTGCAGAAACCAGAAGCAATTAAAATAATAGGTCAACTCCTGAACTGCCTCCTTCTCTCAGAGGGTAACGCAGAACAAAGGACCACCCAGGAACACTGCTCATTAAGTTGTCCAATTTAAAAGTTGTTTTTCTTTCTCAAAAGGAAAGAGAAAATTGACTTTTTTAAAAAAAATTAAAAACTGGTTTTCAAGTCACTTCTTCTCTTGAGGTAATACTTCTACTTATACCTACCCTCCTCCCACAGCAGGATAGCTATTAAGGTACTATTGTACTGGAAACAAATACCTTTTTAAAAAAAAAAAAAGATTAAATATTAATCTTGAATCATCTGCAGATGATTCAGACATGTATTATTCAGGCAAGCTTATTACATGGGTTTATTGCAGGACCTGGTGGTTTCAATGACTTTTGCACAGCTTGTATTCAGAAATCCAGGCGCTCCAGACCATAGAGAACAAGTGCAAGAGGACCTGCTGCTGACAACCTGTTGTTCCAGGGAACCACGTCAGCACCTAACGCCGCAGGACAGGACTTGCCGGCTCAGCAGGGACCCCACTGATCTCACTGCTGCTCTGCAGGGCCCATCAGGTCACCCTGCTCTTATGACAGATGGCTAATTCCTTTCACCGTATTTAAAACAGGAATACTGTGGTTTAGGCTAATTTCCATAGGACTACACAGAACCTCTTACAATGCAGTCAACATTTTTTGTAAGTTTCAGGTCTGCTGTATGTCCAAGGATGTTTGTGGGGCTAGAAGGGAACTTGAGCTAAAGCAGGTAGATCTACATTCCTTAGCTGTTGTGGTGGTTTTTTTCCTCATCCGAATGAGTACAGTGATGGAGAATTCATCGGAATATTGTAGAAACAGATTAAAATGCAGAGTGCTGTGCTTAAAACATTATGAATCCAATAAACACATTAGGATGCATAATTTTGCACTTATTAGCGCAAGCAAATTGAAAGTCAGTATTTCGCGTGCCTTCCAGTTGCAGAAGTGGTTACCATAACACATTCAGGAACTCTGGAGCAGGAACCAGGACAAACTTTAGACAACAGTAAGCCAAACCCAATTTGGAACCAGTACATTTGGTTGAAATACTTTAATTAGCTAATATTTAGCTATATCCATCTGATCTTGAGTCATCTTTTCTAGAAATTCTGTAGAAAAAAGATAGATATATATTTGAAATCTAGATAGGGAAGCAGTTACTCACATTCATTAGCTGTTCTTGCACTGAATATCAGCTCCAAAGGGCTCTTCTGGAGCACGTGGAGCATAGAAGTGCTCAGCCCACATTGTCCTTTGGTTAGCTCCCCTTGAAATCAGTGAGCATGCATCAGGAATGAATCACACTAACATTATTCAAGCTGATTATATTTTCCTGTGGTAATTAGATCTTCTTACAAAAACGCTGCCTGTAACATTTGTAAACTCAAGACGATCTGAACTGTCCTGAACGCACACAGACATCAAGGAAAAACTTTTCAAAACACTTAATTTCTATACTAAAGTTTCTTAGAAGATCTCAGTAGCAAAATGCAAACAAATGAAAATGAGCAAGTGAGAAAAAACAAGAAGCCAGTTATCCTCCCAGGAATATATCCTCTGTCATTTCAGAGGCTTGGCTTGCAGACAACTTGGTTTTCCTTGCGGCTTTTTTACAGTTTTCCTGCTGCTATATTCATCTATCCTAACCTAACGTTCAAATGTTGGTATAAGCAGCTATCAGTCTTTCTGACGGTAATCTGAGATCTCAGTCTCCTTAGTCTACATTGAGCCAGCTCCAGCGGAAACAAAATGAATGTGAACAGCTACCTATGCATCTTCTTTTTTACTATTCACACCCACAACTATGTTATCAGAATTACATACAGGCTTTAAAAGTCACAAGTGAGAATCTCTTCCGTTCTCTGTAGGTATGAGCAATCAACTACCTTTGATTTTATTTGTAAATTTGTCTTTAAGACCTGGGGGTTCTAATTGACAAGCAGATGAATATGAGCCAGCAGTGTGCCCAGGTGGCCAAGAAAGCCAATGGCATCCTGGCTTGTACTAGAAATAGTGTGACCAGCAGAAGTAGGGAGGTGATTGTCCCCCTGTACTCAGCACTGGTGAGGCCACACCTCGAGT
>JAOXNO010000033.1:67729181-67741160 GCA_028565335.1 Limnodromus scolopaceus
TAATTAATGACAGAACGAGAGGGAATGGCTTCAAGCTCCAACAGGGTAGGTTTAGACTGAACATTAGGAAAGAATTTCTCACAGAAAGAGTGGTCGGGCATTGGAAGAGGCTGCCCAGGGAGGTGGTTGAGTTACCATCCCTGGATGTGTTTAAGAGTCGTTTAGATGTGGTGTTGGGAGATGTGGTGTAGGGGAGAATTTTGTAGAGTAGGGTAGATGTTTGGACTCGATGATCCCAAGGGTCTTTTCCAACTGAAATGATTCTATGATTCCTCCTGGTGATCGTGACAGTCATTGTAGCGGCAGAACAAAGCTGCGAGGGGAGGTCCTGAGTCCAAAGGAAAATGCAGTGATTCAGGTGGCTTGGGACAGGCTCAGAAAGGATTTTGGAGGCCAGTGCAGAAACCACAGATTTCACTCTATGTTCAGTAGGAGATCAGTGTCTGCAGCGGTTATATATTACTGCATTATAGAAGAAAAGACAACAGTCTCAAGGGTAAGGTCCTAGGTAGAATCACAGAGTCAATTTCTGTTCCTTACCTGGATTTTTGTTTTTTCCATGAGTCTGGACACACAGCAATTCCTCTGGTTCTTCCTCTCTTATGATTCCTACTCACAGAGATGTTATGAGAATTAAATGCATTGTATGAGTATTCATTTGGACAGTGGGCAAGTTTCTGCACGCTCAGATGGAAAGAGAAGGCATACAGCCTACAGCTAAAAAAGAATATATCCCTTGTGACCAGTAATTTCAACACAGCATTGTGACTTCTGACCTGGCTGGTCTGTTCCTACATCTCTACAACAGTATTCCTGCAGCACTGACAGGAATTTATTTCTTACTTACCTAGTGAGAAATCCCAAGACAGCACAAGATGTTGCATAGTAATTACATTTTCCTCAGTGGGATTACTGAATGACATATTGTGATATATCAAGAGGCAACTGTGAATTTAACTTGAGTCAGCACAGTAGACTTTGCCCAGTTCAGTAGGTTTCCAGATGAACGTAGTGTGAATGTAAGAATAAAGGGAAGTTACTGAATGCCTCACAGCATCGTGCATCCTGTGTCAGCATCAACTTTCAAAACACACGGTTCTGGGCTAGCTTGGGAAAACTTTTATGTATTCATTACTTATTTATCTTACGTGTTCACTTTAATATTTAAGAACATACTGTTTGTGGAATAGATTCACAGGAGAAGACAACAATACTAATTTGTCAGAAGAATCAGGCATGTCAAAGTACAAAACTTACTTTATCTTTCTGTTTGTTCTTTGATGCTGCTAAATGCCTGTTTCTTGCGAGTAATGGAACAGGTAAGCAACATGCATGACAAATAACTATTTTGTAAATAGGCTATTTAATTTCATCAGATTTAGATCATTATTTGCCTAGGTTTTGGAACATGACAATAACACACAACAGCAGAAAGCTCTGCTGAGCATTGAAGAGGTGGGCAAATTTGCATATGTGTCCCTCCATGGTCTCATTGTCTTTTGTATTTAGGGAGAAAGAAGCAATAGAGACTGACAGAAATTCTGCTTTTTGTCTCGCATATTTACCAGGGCAGTTAGCAAGATCAGGAATTCCATTCCTTACGAAAGATTTTTTTCTTTAGGTATTTGTGGAAGAATTTGAGTGCACCCTGACAAATCATAGCCTTCATGCAAAGTGTGCAGACTGTAAGTGGAAAAAATCTTCCCAGACCTGCCATTCTCTGGGCAGATGTGCAGCTCAAGTACTTCAGTTCCAAAACACTGCCTCTGATGTGCTGTATTGAGATCTGAGCATGGCAATGCCATGAATCTTCAGTTGGTATCAGTCTGCTCACCAGGGAGGCGTCACAGGTTGCTTAAAGTGCCAAGGGGGGAAGTCTCCCTCCCTCCTCTAAATAACTTGGGTTGAAGGATTGTCATCACTCTCTCTCCATTAATGCTATCGTACGAAGTCTATGCAGATATTTCTGGGAGGTTAGGAAGATAAAGTTAGGCAGTATGAAGACCTTGAAAAAGAGATTTTTTTCTTGCTTTATAATCTGTTGCTCCTTAAATTCAAAATGAGTGCTTTTTTCCCCTAGCAATTCTGAGCCTCATGATTCAAGCATTACTAGACCAGTTGCACAAAGTAATTTAGAGCCACCTAAAAATTGTATGGATATTAGATGTGGTTTAGGGGATAAAATTGTTCCTCAGCCATGTCCTCTTGTCTCCAAGACATTATTTCTCCTGTATTCACATTATGACTTTATATCACATTTCCTAATACCTGCTCCTTTCACATAAGGGTAAGTCATTTTGTGTCCTTTGTTTTACATCCCATAATCCTTTTTTTTCCTCAAGCTTTTCTCAAATGTGATACTCTTAAACTCAACGGCCGTCGTACTTATTTTCAAGTTAATGAAACAGCATGTCATATGTCATTCCAAGTACCAGCCTGTGTGAAGATCTGCCTTCTGCAGTCTGGAAATGCATGCTTGGCTACCTTGCTGCTTCCTGGGTGTATTTTCACACATGTCACTGAGAAAACTTAGCAGCTGATGAGTAATGTCATGCTTTGTAATGCAAGTAGTCCAATTTGGAGGCATACTTTTCACTACATGTTGATGTTGGATCAGAACACCAACTCACCAGCACTTATAAATTGGCAGTAACCGGTCTGAAATCAGTGAGTCAGATCGAGATGAAAGAAAGAGGACAAGCAGACATAGAGTAATTTCAAAAGCCAACTTATGCGTATATAGTCATTCCAGGGCTTTCGGATGTTGGATGAAAAATAATTGCAATTCAGAGTATTATTCCCAGATCTCCTCAATTCCTTGTAATTTTTGTTCCTTACAGCACAGCCTTACTGGTTTTTTTATACAATGAATTGTCTTTTATTCATTCTCTTATCTTGCTTGTTTTTGCATCTAAGCAATCTTACCTAAATGTACCTGGATCCTGTCTATTTTAATACATGACTTCCTGCATTCACTCAACTCTCTGGTTGTGCCATCCCACAGATCGGTCCGTATCAAGTCTTCTCACAGAGGTCACTTGTGGAAACATTTGTACATTCCATCAATAACTGAGCCTTGTGATTCCCACCCCCCAAGGATACTCAACACCTTGCAGAGTTATGCTGTAAGTAGCTGTTGAAGAACACCGAGAAAAGGGAAGAACAGTAAATGATTTAAACTAAATTCCTCTCTGAAAAGAGCTAGGAGTAAACAAACAGGTCCAAGGCACTTTATCTTACAAGGTGCTTTGATGGCATAAATTATTTCTCATCAAGTTCCCAGATGCTCCATCTGAGGGAAGTTTTGAACCAATGTCTTTGAGATAAGGCTGGAGATAAGTGCTTTGACAGGTCAGCATGGGCGTTATTACAGACCCAAAACGAACAAATTCCTGGAGAGGCAGTGTATTTTCCACAGTATGACTTCTAGTAGATAGGCACCTTCTATATTGCTTTCCACATCAGTGCCACAAATGAATTTTCATGCAAGGCTGAGTGAAAATACATTACAAGAAGATAAATAAACGCACATTTTCTGATGTCAGCTATCCAGCTCATTTTCTCAGGGTTGAGTTTTCCATTGAATATGCAGCAGTAGGCAATTACCAAATAATCTTTTTTTCAGATTCAGTATCTTCTGACAGATGAGATATGCATGATGGGGAAGCAAGCTGAGGGCTCACCGGGTGTCTGATTCATTATCATGGAGGTGAGCAAACCAAACACCTGCATGCCAGATGAGAAGGAGATTTCTGGCAGACAGTAGGAAGATACCCAGCTGGAGTTTAGTTATGGACTTGCTGAAATTGACCTGCACTTTGAGAGTCACTTTGGATAGTGTTCGATGGTTTTTATCTAGTTCCATGTAGAAAATTATGACATTTTAAAATGGCACTGGAAGCAGAGAGAGCAAATAGTGAGTGAGCCTTTAAGCCATGCCTCATTGTCTGGACTTGGACTCCAATCAGCAACAGTGCTTAAAAAAAAAAACCAAACCCAAAACAAACTAGCAAAAGACTTAAATGGTCCTCTCTCCAGCATTTTTCTGAGTTTTGTGAGGTGGGAGGTACGTTTCTCTAAAGTGAATTATAAGCATCAAGCAAGAATATGTTTCTCACCTTAGCAAGGGGTGATATAATAACTTGATAGCAGACATGGGCAATTTCTCAATTTCCTCGTAGTCTTGATACACCCAGACAGTCTTAGTGACAGCTGCATTCACAGAGTCAAATGATAAAAGCATATCAGAGGATGAGTGAAATGTATTTCAGAAATGATCAACAGACAACATATGTAAATAATATGATAATGTACCTAGAGCATGCCAGAATAGAATACAAACACTAGACAGTGTATTGTATGCAATCTATGGTACTACAATCAAATTTGAAAAAACTAACTACATTTTTCATTGAAGTGAAAGATGGTTTCTGACGAATGATATCTCTCAGAAAATCCAACGTTTAAAATGAAGTCCAATGGATGGATGCTTTTTCATCCATCTCTGTTAACAGATTAAATCTCTATTATCTGGACATCTATAAGCACAATATAATCTAAAGAGGAATACAAAATGTAGGATTCAACTTCTGTTAAAAAAATTAGTCTAATTTAAATTGGTTTTCTTTCCTGACTTCAAATTGTTTTTACTTTATGAAATGTTTTTACTGTCTATGTTTAGAGATAGAACGGGAAAGGATGGCCAAGGAAACTTTGCTTCAAAATAGAGCTGTCTGCACTTCTCTGTCTCATGGCTCCCATCTCTCACCCCCTTCCCTTGCTGTATCAGCAGATCATAAAAAGCCAGAACCTGTGTTTCAAAAACTAGTGCGGAGTTCTTCAGGTCAGGTAGCTGCAGTTGAGAGTTTGAGCAGGAGGATTATGGTAGAAGTATGATGGGGAAAACACCATCCTGAAAAATGCTTCATAAATACCTTTATTTATTTAGTGATTAGCATTAACATAATGGTCAACAGAAGGCTTAGGTTAGGCTTGGGGTTTGGCATTAGCATTGAAAAACGGAGTGGGATAGTCTAAAGCCTCGCTTTACTCTCTATTGCTAAATGGATAGGGCAAAATCAAAATTTGCAGAAATCTTCCCAAAGATGAAATTCAAAACTGTAGTGTTCCACCATGATTGTGAACAGAAGGTATTAGCTTTGGAACTGAAACAAATTCACAGCTCTGCTCTAGAGCTGCCTTGCTCTGGAAAATCTTTTGTAAACAGACAGTGCCATCTTCTTGTTTTGTGAACCAGACAGTACCAACAACAGAGCATGATATTAAGCAGAGTGTTACAAAATTTATTCTTTGCTTTGCTACTATTTCCTCATACAGATACAAGATTAAAAAAATATAAGTGACTGTAATCAAAATACTGTGATTCAGTTTCTATCTAATCAAAATACTATGACTCAGTTTCTATCTCCCTTTGCAGTGTTCCGTGGCAAAAAGCAATGGATTCTCACTGTGGACTAAATAGTAAATGAAATATAATGCAGTGCAGATACCCAAGTTTTATCCTACAGGCTTTATAAACCACTCTTCCTGTACCTGTGGCAGCCATTGTTTCTTTAGCACAGCATCCCATGTTTTGAAATGTCTATTACTGGTTCTCTCGTAGGATCCTCTGGAGCTTTCTTTGCTTGGCATTTCCTGCTGACAAATTGTCAGTGTATGGAAATCCATTGCAAAAAAATACTCCAAAATCCAAGAATCTATCCCTTGCCTTCCGCAACAGTTATTTGCAACAGTAAGAATACAACCGTTGCAGAACTGTGCGTGTATTGCACAGGGCTCCCCAAGCAACACAACCCCTGAAAAAAATGGTCTTGGAAAAAAAAATCACTTCTAAAAGAGATAAGAGTGGCTGGCCACAGTTATTTAAACATTTGCTTGGCCAAAATGATGAGTCAGGCAGAAAAATGTTAGGTGAGAATAAGAAACTGCACAGGACAGTGATCAAGGACATCATCTGTGAGGGTGTTAGGGATCTTATAAAAGTCAGTTTTGTTCTTCCCTGAACCAGAATTAGAAAGGAGAGCCGGTGTTTGGCTAAGATTCTAGATAGCCGGTTCAATTCCTGAATCAGCTGTAGAGTTGCAGTTATATTTTATCTATGTTATTTCCTTTTGCTGAAAATCTGGGCTTTCCAACATGACCTGTTATGAAAACATCCAACAGATGTATTACTAAAATTCTGGATTATTAATTCACTATGATATTTTATGATATCTCTGATTTAATTTTAAAAGCAGAGTTATCTAAACTAATTTCACAGCATAAGAGTTAGAGTCACAAAGAATTATTTCTTTCTCTGTGTGATATATTTCTGCCTCTGAATGTTTAGGTTTTGTTAGGTGACTATGATTTGCTTCCAACATTTTCAGATCATGGAGGAGTTTCTCTGAATGCTAGTAATTCAAGTAAGTAGTCACTTGAGAATTTATTTTTGCTCAAACAGTTGGGAAAAAAAGTTGGTTAAGAGGATTATTTTATGAAAGAAAATACCTACAAAGATGCAGTTTTCCATACAAATTCTCTTCTTTCCTTTTGATTATGAGCCTAAGAGAATTAAATTAACAATATTTACTGGACTTAAACACATCAGAAAAAAAATAGGTAATTTTTATGGTGCCTTCAAGTCTCTGAATGTTTTGTCTTTTCTATAGTTTCTGGAATCTATAAACCAATTACAGAACAGCAAGAAAAAAATAGTTGTTTTTGTTTTAACTGAGTGAGTCTGGCACATTTGTCAAACCAGTGATATCATTTGCTTTTATGGCGAACTGCAGAGAGACAACTGTTTTTTACTTTTTCTGTTGACTATCCATTCTGGAATGAAAACAACTGGAAGCAACATTGAAGGCAAAACCCTTCCTGAATTCCTAAGGGAAGGCTGGCCAATGTAGACAGAGAAGGGCAAGATCCATTGGTACAGCACTTACTCACAGTGTTGTCTTGCATTTACTTTTAGTAGATCATTTCCCCTAGCAAGTTCTCCCTATGCAGACAACTATTTAGTTGCTTCAGAATATCAGATAATAAAGAAAATAGTATAGTGATGAAAACTGGAGGGAAGGGCATGAAAGAGATTCAGAATTCCTTATCATTTGCATAATTTTTGTCATTTCAGAAACACTGGGTTTCCCTATCTCTACATTGCTGTACATCTTTTTTCTTTTTTTTTTCCTTTTACCTTGTTCTTGGGCAGACGGTGGAGAAAGTTTCATCCGCTCCTTTTGCTCAACTTCCAAAAAACTCTGCTTCTCCATTACAGTGGTTTTGGAAGGTTAGCTGTAAAGAAGAAAGAGAAGGAACGTTTGACTCTTCAGTAGTCCTCTAGATGCGTAAATACTGCTCTGACTTCAGTTCTTCAGGGACATTCCTTTAGTGATGGCCATCAAGGTGAAGTATTAGCAAACAAACATACATAACTCAGCAAGGGAAATTAAATCAATAAAATAAAAACCAAACCCTGGTGCCCAGCCTATGGGATGCTTGTTTTTAAGACTATGTGGAGAAATTCAGCTTCCCATTAAAAAGCCTGTCAGGTTCTCCACACACATCATGGTCTTGGGCATGTTTGCTTGTGACTGGTGGTTCTCCTTTCCCGTGCAGGAATCATTCCATACTGCAGCCATTAGGTTCAGCATTTGCTTGGTGTTGGAATCTGAGGAAATTGCTAGCTGCCCATAAATCTGCCACTGGGGAAAGAGCACAGAACATATTTTTCAGTATTTGTACAGATCTGATAACCTCTAACCCACATACATCAGTTTTTCTGGCAAGCGACACATAGGTGCTGCTCTATGTTAGAGCCATCAGCGTATTTTAATGCCTCTGATAAGCTAAAATGTGGTTATTAAAGGGTGGCAATGGTCCTCTTCAGCAATTGAACTCATTTGCTAAAAGGTGGCAGGGAGCATTTGCTCGCTGTTCTCAGTGAGCACTCATCTCTGCGGGGGCAAGTAGAAGGAGCCACCCTCTTCTCTCTTTTCAGTATGGCTATTTAAAAATCATTCAAAATTTAGCACAAATAGGTGAAGAATCAAAGCATGCTGTCTTCTTAACCAGTTCAGAGTCTCTGAATCTCTTGAGATTTAGTTCCATCACTCACGTAGTGTTTGGACCGTAGCCCAGACAGCAAAGACCAGTTCACAAACAGAAGGAACTGTAATCCCATCCCTAATCCCATTCCAGTAGTAACAACCTCAGCAGGACTTAATTCTTCCACATTAATCAATAATAACGCCACTTACACCAACAACAGAGAAATTACTATCAGGCTAAAGAACTATAGCGACAAAATACTGACTTTAAAACTGGTATGCTGACTGTGGCATTTCGAGGGTTTACATAGTGCTGATGCTATTGTGAGGATGCTGTTCATATCAATACAGCTATTAAATACTGGGAATAAATGAACAAACTATACACTTGATAAGCTTGTGACACAGTTTTTTCTTTTACCGAAGAAGCTGTAGAACAAGATTGGTACTTTAATCCTTGTCTAACGATAATTTATAATCTGCCAAAAAAATCTGTGATTTCAGGTAAATTTCTTAAAGCTTGAAAATGTCATGTGCTAAAAAGAGAAGGATTCTTTTTTAAACCACATTAACCAATCAACTGCATCTTTGACAACCAGTAAAAAACTAAACAGAAATTTTATGACTCTCTGACTGAGAGAAAAAAATCACACTGCCTTGAATAAAGAAAAAAAGAGGCAAAAAAGGAAGTGATTACAGGCTGAGAATTTATATTCCAAGTTTTAGTTGGATGGTTGTATTGTAAACTCCTCAGATTCATTATGTTCACACTGCCAAGAATTACTCTAATGTAGTAATGAGAATTGCTCTAATCTATTACCGTTGGCTGCCAACAGCAATTCTATTAATTCAAAGAGCTAATGACATTTACTAGTATTGCCATGCTGTTTTATTGCGTCTTTGAAAATAGATGGGAATAGTCAGTGGTGTGTCATTCTAAACAGACTAAATTTAGAGCCTCGTTCTCCACTCTTTCCACGCCATTTCGCGAGACCACGGCTGCATAGTGGTGCTTTGTGTCTCACTTGCAATGGTGCGATTGAGTAGGTGGATGGCACCTGCGCTCCTGAATGACGTGCTCTACACCATACGTGGAGAATGGGAAGTGTCCAAGATGATGGCTCATCCCGTGGTGGAATGTAAGCCGATCATCAAACTAATAGCCTTCCTGGCTTGTATTTTCATATCATGCAGGATGATACGAAGAAACCAGTTTGAGTCTGGAAGCAGGGAAGCCAGATCTTGCAGCACTATGGCCAAAATAATTAGTCCAGACTCAGCAGGGAAGATTAATTTGGGCTTGGCATCCACAAATATGGTTGCACCGTTGCTATTTCAGAACAGACGTGGGTGAGAAACAGTTTAGGTTTCCTGTACCGAGACCTGCAGCCTACGCACACACGCACCAAAATCAAAGCGTGAGGTCAGCTCACTGAGAAGAGACATAGCCAGATGGAAGTTGTCTTCCTAACCCGGAATGGTCATGGTGTCAGCATCCAAGCCAGACATTTTTCACAGAGGAGGAAGGTGCAGTGCTGTTTCCCTTTCACTCGGCTGCCTATGGCCTTGAGCAGTCATGAAAAACACAATTTCACTGTTCTAGAGTAAACTAATTTCACACCTCCTTGAGGAATGGTCTGAACAAAGTTATCCTGGTGCAGTGCTGAGTTGCCCCTGCAGAACCTGTTGTGTGTTTCTGAGTAAGAAGACATGAGAGGAAACATCTGAGGTACAGCCCTACCTGAGTAAATGCCTAGTACTAAATCCATGCTAATTTCAGACAAAAATGTTTGCTTATGCAGCTCTAGTGGGAATTCTCTTTCCCCAGAAGCTAAGCAGAAATCTAGCAAAGTTACAAAATCAGAAGGTATGAAAACTCACAATTAAAAAGTTCTCTCTTTGCCTCTGCGAGGAACAAGGACTGGACTGGGGCTTTTTCCCCCACCTAGAAATCTCTGTACGTCTGTGCGAGAACCTGGATTACTGATTTCCAGTGCACAGCATTTACATGGCAACATTTTCAGCAGAGGTAAGAATAACAAAACTAAGTAATATGTTATTCCTCAGGAATCTCTACTGTGAAGTTGTAAAACCTCCCTAGAAAGAGAGAAGCCTCCTTAGAAGATTGTTTGGACAGCTGAAATCCCTCTGTACCAAATGTGCGCAGACGGGCTTTGTTTTTCAGACAAGAAATTTCTTAATACGGTGTCACTTCTTCTCAAACAAAAGTGCTAAAATATAACAGCAATACAGCAGTAGCCACAAGGATTGTAAAGAGGAATGTGTCTGGCAATAAACTAATTTGTTACCTTTCTTCAGTCTCGGTAGCAGATTCATCACCAAAATACGCAGCATCCGTAATTCTAACTGAAATACGCACTCGGCAGCTCCGTGTGAGCTGGCAGTGCTGGGAACTACAGGCTGGAGCGTACGCAGCATCCCGCTCCTTCGCGGCTGCGGCTGTTGAAAAAGGGCGGAAAGCAGGAAATCAGTAGCTCCCAGCAGGTCAGGATTCCTTAGGGACTGCATGACCAAATGATTCCCATCTGCTAGTGCCATGTATGGGAGCGCAGCAGTTATTCCCTGATGGCTCGCGGTTCCCAGGCAGTACAGGTTAAAGCAGAGTTTTGAAGGCTACAGTCAGCGATGGGTGAAGGCGCAAGCGAAACAACACCACACCTGGCTCCCTGCTCTGCTTTGCCAGGGCTGGTGCTGGAGGAAGAGGCTGCAGAGGTAAAGCTGCCTCGGTGGGCATCTGGCCACCTTCTCCTCACCTTCCTCCAGACAGCAGGGCAAGGGCTGGGCATCAGTCTGAGCATCAGCAGGGGAAGCAGCAGCCTTGGGTAGAGCTGAATAGACAAACAGGCACAAGCGTCAGGACAGGGAGCTCATTCAGCGGGAGCTTTGCTCCCAGCACACCTAGGTAGATGGTGCCTGACAGAGCCACTCTCTTGGGGCCGTGAAACTGAATTTTGTCAGAATGAGTAAGTTGCTTTATCTTCATCCTCAAGGCAGTAATATTTAATTGTGTTTGCACTGATACAAAACCTGCAGCCAACTCAGTATGTGGGCAGATGCAAAACAGCTCATGATGCATCTTCTGTGTACTTTGCACAGCAGAAGGCTACAGATCTTGACACAGCATGCCTTGCCACAAGGAGAATCTGTTTGCTACCGTTGAACACGTCCTCCATAATTAACAAGATGTGCCTTCCCTGTGCTGAATCCATAAGGACCAAGGAGCAGTTAAGCAGTCAAATACGCTTAAGTTTCCTATGCTTAAATTTCCCTATAACCTACACTCTTACTCCAGAGGTCTTCTCACTCACTGCTTTTGACTGGTAGAAGGATTAGCCTGAGAGGAACGAGAAGCCTGTACAAATACTTTCAAACCCACCTTTGAAGAATCACTTCAGTCTCCCAAAGAGAAGGTTGCAAGAGAACGAAGAGCCTGAACTGATCCTACCGTCTGTTATGCCAGCATCTCCCTACAGGGTTAGGCTTGATTTCAACAAGATAATTTGCTGCAGCTATTAATGATTTTAAACCAGCTTTATTTTTTACATAAGCTCTTCATTTTTCTGCTACCCGACAAAACCCTTTCAGGTTATTGAAGAGAAATTTTGAAGGCCCAAGATGTATAAACTAAACCAGTCACCTACTGTGAGCCTGTTTGTGTTCTACCAAGGTAGAAATTTTCAGGCCGAAGCACAGCCCCCTGGGTGTTAGGGATCTGGTCCAAATCAGTCATGTAAGCTCATTTTTACTGTCATCAGAGAAAGACACGTCTGCCCAGCAGGTTATCGATCAATTCATCCCCATTCTAAGATGTGCAAGATATCTGTCGGGGTTGGGATGAAAGGTTCTTCTGTAAGGGATATGATGGTTCACATAAAATAAAATGTGACTTAGTAAAGGGGGGGGGTGG
>JAOXNO010000033.1:67741166-67774758 GCA_028565335.1 Limnodromus scolopaceus
GGAGGGAGATTTACATGAGATAACAAGCAAGGGAAAGACAATGAAAATAAGAATCAACAATAAAATGTTTCAACAAGCCGGGGTAATGGAATCAGTCGCAAATCTTATGTGACATTTTTCCCCACTCCCAGTTTAAAGCAATGTGAGTGGCTGTAGCAAAGGCTGTTTGGAGATCCTCTCCAGTTCCATATTTTTCATCTGGAAATGGTGTGACAGAAACGCACTGATGTGCATTTAAACACACACCCACACACAGAGTGGTCCCAGTTGCATAAAAGTATAAAACAATTAAAGCCTCTTGGAAAGAAACAGTATTATGTATTGCAGCTAATTTCATGCCTCCTTGTGCACATCAATAAAGCATCATTAAAGCCATCTTTCTTGTGGCATTTAAAACGTATTCATCTGAATATAATTAAAATAGACAACATGAACTTTAGAAGTATTACTGTAAGAATATAGGTGGTATAAAGAGGGGAGATCTCTGAATGACCTTTAGGGGTTTTTTTCATCTGTGCTAATGCTCACAACATAAAGCGCTTGCACCATCCACGTAAAAGCCAATGAAATAATTCTTATTAGTGCTACTACAATGAGCACAGAAGAATTGTTTGCAGATAATTTTCATCAGACAACAATCCATTACAACATCATGAAGCCTACTTGGGATTTCAGCAAACAGCATTTTCCTGAAAGTTACGTATAGAGAAAGAGAGGAGGACAGAACAACTCGTAAACACTGCATCCAAACTGCCCAGCCACCATCCTGTTTTAAATGTTGCCATTCATTATTAGCATCTTTATTACCTGCATCTCCTATTTGCAGCCCCTCACAGCCTTTCTTACAGCCCGGCCTCAGTGTGCCCAGCCAGCCCCATCCCTGTGCTGGGAGGGGGCGTTTGGTGCCATGGCCTCAAGCCCCTGTGGTCCCATCGCTGCATCCCAGGGATGAACAGGAGCACAGCGTGGCTGCTCCCTGCCCCTGCACTTGATTTCCCAAGCACGGAAAAGAGTCAAGGAAAGATAGAACAAATCCCATTTGTTTCAGATGTTGTCGTGCTTAATTTGTGGACTTTATTTGGGTAATGAAGTCATAGAAGTCCCAGGTCTTAGGGGCACCTGGTGCTGTCAGACTTGCACTGCTGAGTTTAAAAAAAAAAAAAAAAAAAAAAGAAGTAGTGTTTTTCTGTGTGCATTTCAAATTATAATTACTTTCAGCTGAAGAAAACTTCATCAGTCAAGGTTTATGGGGCTGAAATTTGAAAGAAAATTAAAGAAAATTAATTTGAAAGAAAATTAAAGCAGTTAAGAGACCCATCGTAACATACCAATTATAAAAAGGCAGAAACTACAACTTTCCGTAGAAGTGCTTATGTCAAGCAAACACAAAAATATAAAAAAGGACTATAATAATGAGGTTATATTTGACAGGTAAAAATGCTGCATCTTGCTGCTGTCTGTACTTAACTAAGTGTTAATGGTGCAAGTGGCAGCACTTCTTTTTTGTTGATAAAGCTTCAAAATGGGGAAGTGTGTGCATTTCCGCTTGAAAAAGACAGTGAGTCCAGTTTCCGGCTGGACTGAATAGACCCTGTAGATGTGTGTTATCCTAAGGGGTTTCTTTAAAATAGTTTGATCAATGAATGAAGCAGTTGCTAGAGAGAGCACAATAATAAAATTTCCATGTAAGAAACGTACCATTTGCTCTGAGCTTGTTTTCTTTTATGTTATCAAGTTACTCATCATGGATTTTACTAGGACTAATATTCCACGTATCTTCTTTAGGTTCCTATCTCTGATAGCTCTTGCTCCTTTTCCTGTCGAGATCCTCTGGTTGCTCAATGACTAGGGTTTCTGCATCACTTTTTAAAATTTTTGCTTTCTTCCAGTATAGTTCACTGGGCCAAAAGAAGCATTTCAAATTAATTAATCCTCCACTGTGGATGAGAGCAGCTTCCCCAAGATGATCTTATGCTGTGACCTAATGCTCCGCTAGTGCTCATTTCATTTTGCCCAGCAACCAGCTGGTGGGCAGAATTGTTTTATCTTGGCTCTAGCCTCTGTCTTCACGTGGAGCATCAACAGCTAATATGCACTAAACCAGGAGTAACCAACTTGAAACAAGTGGGTTGAATATTTAAAGGCTTCACCTGATAAGCAATGGCTGCAGCCCCCTCCCCTGGCTCCTAAAGCACTTCCTTTCTCTTCCATCATTGCTACTACCCCTCTGCTTTTTTTTTTTCTACCATGCCCTCTATTGGGTTTTTTTTTCCCCTGTGATGACCCATCCTCACAGACGGCTTGGCAGCTCCCTTCATTTGCACACTGGCTGGCTGGCCAATATGCTGAGCAGCACGGCGTGCATCTTAACCAGCTGGCCGCTTTCATATGCCACGTATTGTGCAGAACATAGCATAAAAGATAAGATTTATTAAATGTTTAACTGGAAATCAGATGTTAATCAATTAATTAAGCTCTGCTGTTTAGGGCCTTTTCCAGAATGAGTGCTCTACTCACATTTCTTGCCAAGTACTTGACCTGAAATCATTCTGGTTATTAAGCTGATCCACTGTCTTAGGGACTCTCAGCAACTGAAGGGTAAGGGAGAAGAGAGGCCACAGCCATCTTTACACAGAGGAAAAACCCATGTGCAAGACATTAATCAAACAGCAGGTGGAAGCTCTGACTCAAAGACTTTAAATCACAAGTTGAATGAAGCAAACAGGCAAGACAAAAGAAAACTGTAGGAATCCAGCTTGTATTAAAAAGCAATTTTTTTTCTGTCCAGTCACCATCCGTCACCCTGGATACATGATTTAGGACAAGTGGTCCTGATGACAACTTACCACTTGCTATGACTGTGTGTCATGGCAAAGGGGGCTGAAGGAATTGTCTGTAGGAAGTTTTCCACAGTTAGAAGAGGTAACAGGAGAAAATAAAGGTGTTGGGGGTGGGAGGGAACCTCAGAAACAAGACTTCAGCTGAGGATGGCCCTGATGCTCTGGTAAAAAGGTTGATTTGTATCATGGAGATCACTCTATGGGTATTTAGGGCATTTTCTTTAGCTGTTCTTGCAAGCTTTTAATGCTGGAATGTTAGGAATTAGCATGAACAGATATTTGGGTAATTGTAAAATAAAACAACCATACTCTAAAAAGATGTTACCTTTCTTCCTGCCTCTTATCAAGTACTATCCTGATAATGAGATAATGCTGTTATACATTTTGGCATAATCCCAGAGAAGCCTAAGAAGGTCACACAGTCCATTTTTTGGATGCTCTAAGGCAGGGTTAGTGGTGGCATGGGACCTGTACCACGTTTGGCAAATACTTACTTAGAAACTGCCAGTGACCGATTCCCTGTAACATTCTGAAGCAACTGATGCAAAACGCATCCTTGGTACTAGAAAGTTTTCCCTTTACTAACTGACAGCTACCTTGCTGCATTTTAAGCTCATCATGTCCTGACTTAACCACTGAAGTCAGCAGCAGCCTTTCATGTATTTGAGGACTGATACCACATCCCCTCTATGTCTTCTCTATGTTAAATACAAGATGTCACAGGTTCTCCTTCTCTTCATACAGCATATGCCTTTTTTCTTTCTGCAACGTCTTGGCATTAGTCCACATTCATCTTGTGAGCCACAGATCCTTTTGTTCAGAGCTGTTATCTATTCCCTGTCCTGTATTTGCACATTTGATATTCCTGTTGGATGTAGACAGGAATTTGACTGCATCCTTAACCAAATCCCACTTTTTCAGGCTGTCTCTTGAGTTTATCAATATCTTGATGCAAAGACAAGACAGCTAAAGGAAGAAGACAAAGCAGAAATCACTTTCCTTGAAGTGAGATACTTTCAACATTGCATTGACTGGGTACTTACCCACCCATTTCATACTCAAATGAAACGGGAACACCTGCACTCAAAGCCAATATACTCTGAATAATCCCATCGGTTAAATAGGGAGGAAAAAAATACCTAACGTGTCCTTGTCAAAATAGGTTTGAAAACCCTTTTACTGGCTTCCACTGCTTGAAACGTGGGCTAAGGTCTGCATGGAACTGAGAAAGGCATTTTATCGTAACTGTCCAGGGCACCTGTTTTGGGAAGGAAAACTAACATAATAGTTGCTTCCCATCACATGGAGTCAAGAATGTCGATTTGTATGCAGTACAAAAGGTACTGGTTCATTTGAAGCATCCCAGTCAATGGGAAGCCTGCAACATGCATTAACAGTATCTTTCCTGTAGTTACACTCCTTTCTGCTTCTATTACAGGCAGAAGTCTGAAAAAAAGTAAGATAAAGATAAAAATTCCTCATCACAAAGCACGTTTAAGGTAGAATTCACCACTGTTTTGTGAATCTATGTCTTATTCTCTCCATACAATATTCTTATAGAAGGTGACAATTTCCCTTGAAATTTTCTCATGTAGAAAGAATGCTGAGAAGCCACGAAAAAAAGCCAGAATGGGACCTCAGACTTCTCAATGTCTCTAGTACTTAGTTTACAGGTTCCATTTGATATCAAGTCACTTAAAGTAACCATGAGGAAGTCACAGGCCACAATATTTTACTACTACAGCTGGTCACTACAAAACTTGAAATTTTTTTTAATAGCACCTTCTTTTGGGATGTGGTGTTTGTCAACTTCTAGGAGCTACAGAGAAAGCTTAGCTTGTACTACCTATACTAAAACAGAGTCCAATAGAAAGAGAAAGTTCATAAAACATCAAATTGAATGCAGCTATTTACTGAAGCAAGAGATGCCATGGTCCATCTGCTCATAACAGAACGAATGGAAAGTAATTAAAAATGATAATGCAGGAATCAGCACAGTATTTTTTCCATGTAATATTTGTTACTCCCTTTTTACAGTACGGCAGCATACACATCAAAATACTGCAAGGAGTAAAACACACAATGAAGACTGGAATTTCCAAATTCCAAGTCCAAATGCCATTGGAAACAATGGTGAACTTGCATTACCTCAAAATAAATGTGATTAATAGGCAAAGATTAGAAAGAAAAGTTAAGGCCTTAAATCAATCTTGCTGAATATCTGTAATCCAGTAACATCCAAAATCTCTATCCAGAATGAAATCCTCTGTGTCTGAGAAATGTATAGAGGTATAGGAAGGTAGCACTTGGCCAAAATTCAGAGTATCTCTACTTACTCATTTCAGATTTTAATACTGACCCAGAGTAAGGGTTCTTCACCTCAAAAAGACTAAGTTACGGCTCACAATCTCCTCTTGCAACAGAAGGTAGAGAGCAGCTCACAGGCATGGGAGTCAACAGGGATCGTTGTCCATTCTTCCTCAATTTGGACTAGAAAGAAGGAGATAAGTTGAGTAACAGACACTGCTCCATCTCTGAATCCAGACAGGTTGGTAACTTATGCAAAGAACTAACCCACAGCCCCGTGCCCTGCTGTGCAAGCAGGTAGGGCAAGAACAACCTGGACTGGCATGATTTAATACCTGCCAAGGATACTACTGCTCAGAAGATATATTTTGCAGTACTACCCAGTGCAAAATTTGTAAAGACCAACTGTGGCGTATACGTGACATCCATGACAGGATGGGTTTATAAAAGACAGCCGTGAGAAGTTGCTAGGTAACAGTGTCTTGTCCTCACAACCGCTGAGCGGTGATGATCTGTTCTCATGATGCAACGCTGCAGCCTGATGTCCTTGCTCAAAAGTTCTGTGTATAGAGATTTTTAAATAAATACAGATCTGAGCTGATCCCTCCTAATTTATAGAATGTTTCCTTTGCCAGTTTTGTAATAGTCTGCCTAATCCATCACTCTTACACCAAACACAGCTCTTTGTATTTCTGGGAAATCACAGCCTGTTTCTGAATGCCCACTTTTTCTGGAAGGCCAATAAGGAAATTTTACAGCAGAAAACTCACCCCTCTGCACAACTTCATTTAGAGAAGACATAATGTACAGTATTGCATTCAATGTATACATTCAGTCTGGTATCAACTCCAGATCAAAATAGGCATTATGGCAGCAGATACAGAAAAGTGAAGTTTATGGACCATCTGAGAACAGACTCGCTCTGCAACAGGGCTCTCAGAAGACCTGAAACAGCCTAGGGGGAAAAAACATGGTAGCACCAAAACAAATCCAACTAAAGGCAAATTCCCACAGCCCATCATAAATAATAAAAAATATCCGCTGCAGACATAACATCACTGGGATTTATACAATTGACTACGACAGCCAAAGAACTCTGACACTGACAATGGCTTTTCTTGGACTTTATTTTTTTTTTTCCAAGGACATTAACATGGGTTACCCGTTCCCTTGCTTCATTTCACTGTGTCATTTTGGCCTTCCTGTTGTTTTCAAGAGTAGAGTAAGCAATACATTATAGATTATTGTCTTCCCACATTAGAATTTCAGGGCTAAAAAGTCACCCTCCGAGGAGCAAGCTGGTACAGCAGCTCCCAGGGGCCTCGTGTCCGAGGTGGACACAAGGTCTCTGAAGGAACAGCTCAGCTGCCCCATCTGTTCACTGTGATGCTTTATTTCCCAGCAGGGCAGGCAAAATCCATGGAAACCTGGCTGCAAGAGCCAGAGGAAAAGAAATAGCCCCTCCTTACTATGCAGAGAGCTCTTAGAGGCTGCATATCTTCAGTCGGATTGGTTATAGCAGGAAACAAAACTGTAACTCAGGTTGATACTTGAGTGATCCCAGACTGCCCGACACTGGTGTCAGTGTCCTGCTTGTGGTGGTTTCGATCAGTTCTGGCCAGGAGAATAGTTATTAGCTTAATAAATTCTGTTCAGCTAGAAGCCAAATATTCTCAAAAAAATACAGCTTTTGGGAAGTAATCATCATAATTTTCTGCTGTTTTTCTTATTTTTTCAGTGTATTGCCATAAGCATTCTTTGCACCATCTAGAAGTAATGGCTCCACGTTAAAGACTCTAAAGGTGACGAGGGTTTTCAAGGTTGCTTTACAGCCCCTACAACAAGTGCCACAATTCTAGTGCATCTGAAGCCTCCCTCACTTGTATTACAGACACTCTTTCCAAGTAGACCAGAGACCTCCTTTTCACCAAGATAAAAGTTTCACAGTCATTATGTGCCATGATTTCAGACCAGGCTGTACAGTAAACCCTTCCTTCCTCCTTGTCTCTAAAACAGGTTGGTTTTTTTCTGAAGTTTTTTTGAGGTGATATTAGAGACAAAAGGAACAGTTCAAAGAAAACAGACTTCTCTTATATCCATCAAAGCTGTAGCTTTCCTCTAATTCTCAAACTCCTGCCATAGTGCTCTTTTTTCATTATTATATTACATGGTGTCTCATCAGGTGCCACTCTTGGGTCAGGTTCAGCTGTGAGCTGAGGCACTAATCTTGAAATAACCTCTCTGTACCCAGAGATTTCACTTAATGCAACTGCACGCTCTACTGTGCCACTCCCCATTTCTCTTTCAAAAACAATTTTGCAGACATTTCAAATCCTAAAACAAAATTCCCAAATTTCCTACTGTTGACTAAATGTTACACATTAAAGTGTCTTCTTCAGTGACCACTGCTGGCTTCTCTAGACTTTCCTCATAACACAACGGGTGACTAAGGAACATCATTTTGTTATGTTTTACCTGATTAGCACCAGATTTCTTCTTCCTTGTACTCATTTCAATGCAAGACTATTCAGTACAGTTCTTTATTACCACAGATCTTTACTCAGTAACCTTGCTAGGAAGCACCACAAAACGAACACTTCAGAATACAAATCATCTGCCTTATGTATTAGCATATTCCACATGAAAAAAAAATCCCATTAATCGCATAAACTGGTTTGAAATAAATGTGATGTCTACAATGTTAAAGTAAATACAGAAATCTAATTAAGCTCCCTTTCAATATGAGTGAGTTTAGTTTGTATCATAGTAGTGTTTGGAGAGGTTCATCTCTATCGAATCCATTTCAGAGTGGGTCGCATAAAGGCTTCCTAGACACATACATGGACACTTGGTTTTAACAGCCTGTGTTATAAGGCACAAGAACAGAGCTAGCATCATTTTTGATAGACATCAATACCAGAAACAAAATGACTAAAAGTGGGTTGCCATCATTCTACCCGAACCACAGAAATTATATACAGAGGTTAAAGCAACTTGTCTGGAAGTCTAGGAACTGTTTTGGGTAGTTAAGCTCACTCCATGCCCGGTGTGCCCCTCCAGTGAATGTCTCTGCCACTAAACTTTTGAGCTAGAGTCTTCATCAAGTGCAAAAGTGGGGGAAAAGAGGCAAGTCATGTACCCGGAAATTTCACTGAGAAGTTAAATGAACAAAACCACTTGCAAAATAAGGTTTCGCGATTTTCCATTTATTTCTAAAGCATGCCTGGAAATTTCCCTTGCTTATAATAGACAGCTCTTAATACCATATGTCAGCTCAAAGTCCCCAGAGCAGGTCACATTCTTTGTTCATTTGCGTGCATTTCTCTCTTCACAGCTTGCTGTGATATGAAGGAAAAAAGGTATATGGATTACTACTGTTTATGAGATGTTTCTGCTTTATCCCTCTCTTTTAAAACTGGTTGTTAGTTCACACATTAACGCTAATTGCAGCAGCAGAGGTATCAGATGTGGAAAGCCAATTCTCTGCAATAACAAAGTCCCAAAACATTTAGAGCTTTATAGGGTAATAAGGCAGAAAGCAGCTAATGCGGCATGCAGTGTGTTAGCAGACTGTGCGAAGCATTACAGCTTAGATAAACTCATTCAAACCTAATTCACCTTTTGGGTGATCTCAGTAAACAGTTCCATCTATTGCATAAACATGTATTGGTAAAGGGTGATTACTTAAGTCAGAAAGCCCAAATTCTTCTCAGTAGACATTGCAGATGCACAAACGTCCAGGATTTAAACCACTTCTAACCCGCAAACTTCTAATAGACTATACATTGATAAAAATCACTGAATCGTTGAAGTTAGAAGGCATTTCTGGAGGTCATCTGATCCAACCCATCTGCTCAAGCATGGCCACCGAGAGCATGCTGCACAGGACCACATCCAGGCAGCTTTTGAATGTCTCCAAGGATGGAGACTCCATGACCTCTCTTGGCAGTCTGTGCCAGTGCTCGGTCACCCTCACAGTAAAACAGTATTTCCTGATGTTCAGGAGGAACCTTCTACGTTTCTGGTCCTGTCACTGGGCACCACTGGAAATAGCCTGGCTCTGTCCGCTTTGCACCCCCCTTGCAGATATTTATCTACATGGATGAGATCCCCCTAACCCTCTCTTCTCCAGGCTAAACAGTCCCAGCTCGCTCAGCCTCTTCTCAGAGAGAAACTCCAGTCCCTTCATCATCTTTGTGGCTCTTTGCTGGACTCTCTCCACTATGTCCAGGTCTCTCTTGTAGTGAGGAGCCCAGAAAAGGACACAGTACTCTAGTTGTGACCTTACCAGTGCTAAGTAGATCACCACTCTAGACCTGCTTGCAGTACTTTGTCTAACACAGCGCAAGATACTGTTCACCTTTTTTGCCACAAGGGCATGTTGGTGGCCCATGTTCAGCTTGGTGTCCACCAAGATCCCCAGGGCCTGTTCTGCCAAGCTGCTCTCCAGGTGGGTGCCCCCCAGCATATACTGGCACACCTTCCTTCCCAGGTGCAGAACTTTGCACTTCTCTTTGTTGAAGTTCATGAGGTTCTCCAGCCTGTTGAGGTCCCTCTGGATGGCAACATGACCCTCTGGCCTATCAGCCACTCCTCCCAGTTTGTTGTCATCAGCAAACTTGTTGAAGGTACACTCTGACTCATCATTCAGATCATTAATTATGAAGCTAAATAGGACTGGACCCAGTATTGACCCCTGGGGTACAGCGCTAGTTACTGGCCTGCAAGTAGATGTTGTGCCAATGATCACCACCCTCTGGGCCTGGCTGTTCAGCTAGTTTTCAATCCACCTCACTGTCTTCTCATCCAGCCTGTATTTCATCACCTTCTCTATAAGGATGCTTAAGAAAGAGTGTCAAAAAAGTCTTACTGAAGTCCAGATAGGCCATATCCACAGCTCTCCCCTTGTGTTTATTCCCCATGTTTCTGATTCTTTCTGTGCCAGTCTGAGGGCAAAGCATAGACTATCCCCCTCAGGTATAGCACAGCTGAACAGAGCCCACATAAATAATGTTGTAGTCATCACCTCGGGGGTCTACTTGACCACAGTCTTCCTATGTCCATGTCTATATTTTCCTTTTGGTGTAGCCAAATATGGTACCTATGCATTATTAGGATTTCTTGCACCTTGTTCCTGTTGCCCCCATGGAACAACGAGCACCCAGGATTTTTCAGACCTTTTCCAATGCCTCCTCCTTCTATAAGGACATTCATCAATTTAAGCCAAAGAGTGTCACTGTGAGGTATCAAAACCCACTCTTTCTATATGTGTGTATATATATAATTTCTCTCTGTGATTTGCATCAAGAAATTGTAAATTTCTTAACCAAATGTTAATTGCCTATTCTAGGGTAGCTGCAGGGAGTGTTTTAAGTAATACATTCTAATTGAGTTGAGAGTAGCTGCTATAACCAAACTACTTTAAAGGATGAAAAGGCAGTTTCCTTCCTAAGCGATCCAAAATTCTCTCGGGGTTGCAAGTCTACCAAAAATCCAAGCAGAAACGTACGAATACCCTGTGGGCCTTCTGAGAAGCCATGTGCGTGCAGTTCCCCAGGCAATGACAAATAGACTTTGCCTTGGTTCTGAAACAGAAAACGGTCTCAGAGAAGATATGACAAAGTCATAACTTTCTAGTTATAGCTTTCCAAAGGATTCAGCTGGTGTATCATAGTAGATGGTAGATTAGCAGGATGCCTTCAATATTTGAGTTCCAGTCCCTTTTTTTTTTTTTTTTAAGCTGAGGACACTGTGCAGTCTTTCGTTTTGTCTCTAGTTTCCAAAAGTCTACACATTCCCACTTTAAATAAGTCTTGCAAAATTAGCAGCACAGGAAGCATTCTACTGATTTATTGGTTTTGTTTCCATTCCTTTCTACTTCTCAAATTGCCACTGCAAAGAAATGTAAAAGCACCTTCAAGAGACATATCCCTTCTCCTCACGTATAGCTATTTGGACATTTCATTTCTTACACCAATTACGGTGTGACATTTTATATATCACAGTATAATAACTATAGCTCTTTAAAGACTGCAACTAATTAAGCGTCAGAACAGCTCTGTGAAATAGCCAAGTTTTATTATTTTACAGGTGTGTGAACTGAGGTGTAGAGAATCAGGACCAACAAAAACCACAATAAATACTTAGTATGAACTCACCACAATTCATTCTTGCACAGATACTGTAAGTTTCCACTACTTGCTTCAACAGCTTATCAAATGCAAGAAGACATTCAAAACTGTTTGTTAATTGTTTTCTACTGGTTTTGAATAGTCTGTTGAAATCCACCCTCACCCCTTTTTTTTTGCCTCCCTCCAGAGTTTAGCATATAGCTTGAAGGTCTGCATTTTCAGCGTCTGAAGACACCAGTCATAGATGGCTTATGAAGGTCATTCACAAAATAAAAATAATGAATTTCTGAAACTGCTTAAGGTGGAGGATGATAGATTAATCAGCCTGTCACCTGTACAGTTAATCCGATTATTCTCATGACACATTTTAGCAGCAATAAATCTATACTAAGGCTATCCTGACTATGTCTTGCAAAACAAGCCACTGAAAGCATGAAAGGCATCATTATGTTGTAAATAAGTAAAATAGTAAAGAAAACCCTGGTATGGCTAAATAGCACATATAAAGCAGAACAGTAAAGCATGGCATGGTGCATGCAGCTGCCAATAAACCGTATTTTTTAAAAAAAATTCTGACTGCATTTTAGGGCTAGAATGATTTTCATGTCACAAGGAACTGAATTTTTATTACTTGGCAACAGCATAATATAGGATGTACGAAAACAGGGTTGGATTTTAATGAAGGTGGTGACCACAGATCTCATTTATTTTACACAGTCTGCAGCTTCAACTCATGAGTCCAGGACCACTGTCACCGAGGTCAAAGGCCACCAACTTAAGTAGCCCTTGCTTGTCAAGTTTCCCCTTTATCACACGGTGTTGCTGCACTGCAGCATCTCAAACTCTCTCCAGGTGAACTACTTGACAGCTTGATTTATAAGGGGCTCGCTGAATTTTTCAACAGACTGCCCATAGTTTGGAAACAAGTATTCACCTGTGCTAGAGCCTCCAGCCTGTCTTAACCAGTCAACTTGGGCAGAGGACGAGAAAGCCTCAACAGTAGAAAAATATCAGAGTTGAGAGGAAGAAGTGCTCGTCGTGTTGTGCAAAAACATATGAACTGACCAATAAAAGAGATTAACAAGTACTGTAAGAACGAGACTATTATACTCAAAACAAAGAGTAAGTATTTTCCACATGTCAGATTGACAGTAGGTACAACAGATTATTATTAGATAAATGATTTATCTCCTGAAGACCAGCAGCAGGAAACACTGGTCACCAATTTTCACCTCTCTGAACTAATCCTCTCATACACAATACTTCAGGCCTTTCCATCTGAACCCATTCGGAAGACTCAGTGCACATTAACTTCTGAAAAATAAGTGCAAGAAATAAAAACTTTCAAAATATTGTGAGACCAGCGCAAAGACACCCAACTACAGCCAAGAAAAAAGTAGTTTTGAGAAACAATAAATTACTAAAGCCATGACATTTCAGGGAAGTATAACAGGTAGCCTGCTTTCAGCTGACTAATCCAAGAAATTTCCTTAAGTGAGCCGATAGGCACCACTATTGTCATTAGCAAGTGCCCAAAACTTTGCTACTACTTAAATGCTATCATTAGGCTGTCACATGCCTCATAGGTCGTCATCTCATGCCTGTGGTCCTTCAGAGGACTCACACACAAGATGTCCCTCATCATTCTGGAAGTTCAGGTGGCATACGTCACACAACCTCTCTGACAGTTTGAAAGTAGGAAACTGGATCAAGCCTTTAGTATATGAAATGATCATCAGGAGGTGATTCTACCCCTCTGCTCTGTTGAGACCCCACCTAGAGTATTGTGTCCAGCTCTGGAGCCCTCAGCACAGGAAAGACATGGGCCTGTTGGAACAGGTCCAGAGGAGGAACACAAAGATGATCTGAGGGCTGGAGCACCTCTCATGTGAAGATAGGCTGAGAGAGTTGGAGTTATTCAGCCTGGAGAAGAGAAGGCTCCGGGGAGACCTCATAGCCCCCTTCCAGTACCTAAAGGGGACCTACAGGAAAAATGAGAAGGGACTCTTTATCAGGAAGTGGAGTGATAGGACAAGGGGTAACAATTTTAAACTGAAAGAGAGTGGATTTGGATTAGGTATTGGGAAGAAATTCTTTACTGTGAGGGTGGTGAGGCACTGGAACAGGATGCCCAGGGAAATTGTGGATGCCTCATCCCTGGAGGTGTTCAAGGCCAGGTTGGATGGGGCTTTGAGCAACCTGGTCTAGTGGGAGGTGTCCCTGCCCCTGGCAGGGGGGTTGGAACTAGATGGTCTTTAAGGTCCCTTCCAACACAATCCATTCTATGATTCTATGAAACCAAAGTGTCCAGACAGCAGCGGGTCACCTGAAGAGACTGTTTAGAGAGTTTGTCTTCCTGGATGAGTCTTGCTGCCTGTTCTGACACAAGACAACGCCCTGACACCACTGACTGCTCTCAGCACATCTAGCTTAAGTTCTGTAATGGAGTCACCCCTTTTTAGTCAAATTCTCAAATTAAATTATATGCAGTGATTACTTAAAATAAAACAAAGGAGTGTAAATGGAAACTTACTTATTACTAAAAACTCAAAAGAATTTTTAAAATCACAATGAAACAATTTCAGATTTTTACATGTTCTATCACTATCAGGTCTATAAGGCAACCAGTGTTTCCAGAGCAACTTTCCTACCCCAGTGAGCATTACAAGGATAAATCTAATGCTAACACCTGTGGGGGACTCAATGTGGCAACAAACAACATGAAAATAATATAAAATTATATTTCATTATGATGAGGTGGCTCTTAACACCCTCAATTAAACACTGCGTAAACACATCACAACATGTTCATCTCTTCCCAATGATTTTAGCATCAAACAACACAGGGGTCACAGTGTGTCCTCATGTATGGAGAAGGCTGTGTTCTGGTCAAAAGGGGTCTCATGTCAAAACTCTGTAGCCTAAACTTGGGCTTCCGAGTTCTAACTTAAATTCTGGAATTGGTAGCCTGTTGCTCTAAATGGCAACCATTACCCCTGGTAGCTTTTCTTCTCTATTCCTTTCAGCCAGCTATCTACTCATCTACCAGCAGTTTCATTCATCTCTTCTAACAACCCCTGTGAGCACAGCTCAAGAATCTCATCTTCTGCTGTCTGGCTGATCGTCTTTTTGCCTTTTCTGATTATTTCTTTGTTTAGTTAGAAAGTACAACCAGGCTTATGTTTCACTTTCTTCATTTATTAAACTCTTCAGGATAACGCAGCACTGATCCTTACAGTTGTACAGTGTGTGAGCACTTTCTAGGATTTTTCTTCATGCAAACACAGAAATCCATCCTAGTCAAATCTGATTTAAAAATTATAATAGTTATTCCTGTCTCCCTAATACTGTGGCACCATACTCATACATAAGGAGTCAGTTTTTAACATATAAAACATACAAATGATAAAATTTAATTCCATTTTGTTCTCTTTAGAAACAGATACACATTCCCTCCGATCTAGACACTGCATCCTTGCTCCTCTCATCTTTTGTGCCTATCCATTAACTCTCACATTTAACTTATCTTCATGTCGACTGAGATGAGAGATTGGCCTTTCTCTTCCTGATTTACCAGAAGCACAACCAAACAGGATTTCCTTTGGCTGTAACAACCCTCGCACAGTTTTAGTCCACCTATGAACAGGAAGACTCCAGGGAGACTCATCACTACCCATCCAGCCGAGTTCACCAGTGTTGGGGAATCCGTCACCAGCAATTTGACTTAAATGACGTCTGACACAAGTCTCTTCTGTGTCTGCACAGCATGGTGTCACCAGCTGCCTACCATCTCTCATTATCACCTGTACAAGTATGTTTGGGAGGGACAGCGTGACTACAGCTGGAAACTTCCAAGTCGTCTCAAACCATAGAAAAGGGTAGAAATAAAAGGTGTCTTCCCCCTTCACACAGTCTCTCTCCTTGTTTCCAAAGTCTTCTTAGTGAAGTCTTGAAATAAGTGGCCTCATTATTATTTTTTTTTTAAGTGCTAGAACCCACAGATCTACTCTTTGGGACTGTTTTAGCACCTGGCATATATGTGAGGTTTGCATCTGACTCAAAGTCCTGGGTGTAATTGCAGAATACATATTAATGGTGCAGTGAGTTAAGGCAAAAGCAGTTGACATCATGGTAAAAATCTACATGAAGCTCCACATCAAAGAAAAGACACACAAAGAAACAAATCTCTATCTTGACATTCTTCAGGGATTATGTTTCTACTTTCACTTTCCAAACCATAGAAGCCTTAGAGAGTTTATCCCAAAACAGACTGTTGGTATCACATGTCAGATTCCTGATGTGATTGCCCAGAGAGTTTTGTTCAGAAAAGTATCCTTTGGAGAAAGATATAATAGCCTTAGTATAACTGGGCTGACAACCTACACGAAAAATGCCTGTCTCAGTCATATGCTAATCAAAACATTAGCAACATCATTTTCTGCAAAACAGCCAAATCAATAGCGTTCATTCACATGTGTGCCAATTTAATTTTTGTGTATCTTTTTAATTTCCTATTTTTCTGAAAATTATTTCCCTGTTTGCTTGGCACAACATTTATGAGCCCATTCCAAAGATATTTATCACAGGGATTTCACTCAAATCTCAGTAGACAGCTCTTAGCGCAGAGCAGAGTTCAGTTACAAACCGGTTGTTTTAACATCTGCCCCCACTCAGCAGGGCAGATGACCTATTTACACAAGGCTTCTGTAAAAGTCTTACAGTGCCATGTAGACTTTGGACTTTGTCATCTGGTTCTATAGATGGTCCTTTCTAAACTCCTTCCTTTTTGTGTGCTTGTTCATTCAAGGATTGGAGTTCATACTTTCAATACAGCTACTGGGAGTTTGGCCAGCACAAGAAGTACAAACCCAAGACTTAATTAAGAGAAACATCCTCTAAGTCAGTTAACATTCATTGAGACCTCACTAAAGAAATACTTGGCAAAGTTAGTTTTCCTTCCGGTAGACATGTGGTCACGAAAGCCACAAAGGTAAGAATAAGAGAATGAGGCAACAAGTGAGCCTTGTGGTTGGTGTCTTCTACAGGCCACCCAATCAAGAAGAGCCAATTGACAGAGCCGTCTTACTCCAGCTACAGCAGGCATTGCACTCACAGGTTCTCATCTTGCTGGGGAACTTCAACCAGCCCAACATCTGTTAGAAAAGTAGCACAGTGAGCTGTAGCCAATCCAGGAGACTCCTGGAGTGCACTGAAGATAACTTGGCTTAAGCCAAGTAATAAGACAGCCCCACCAGGGGAGAGGTGATACTGGACCAATGGAAGCAAGCTAATTGGTGATGTCAAGATTGGAAGCAGCCTGGGCTGCAGTGATCATGCACTGGTGGAGTTCACAGTTCTAAGGGATATGGGTCAGGGGAAGAGTAAAGTCAGGACCCTGAATTTTAGGCAAGCAAAATTCCAGCTCTTCAAGGAGTTAGTCAACAGGACCCCCTGGGAAACTGCCCTCAAGGACAAGGGAGCAGAACAGAGTTGGCAGAGCTTCAAGGACACTTCCCATAGAATGCAAGAACTCTCAATCCCCAGGTGTAAGAAAGCACACAAGGAGGGCAACAGACCAGCGTGGCTGAGTGAAGACCTGCTGATCAAACTAAAGGGCAAGAAGGAAACACACAGGCAGTGGAAGCAGGGACAGGTATCCTGGGAAGAGTACAGGGATGCACCAGCTGTGTAGGAATGGGGTCAGGAAGGCAAAGGTGCAGCTGGAGCTGAGCTTGGCAAGGGAGGCAAAGAATAAGAAAGGTTTCTACAGGTATGTGAGCCAGAAACTGTAAGAGAAGATCAGGTCCGTGACCACCTGAGGAACCTGAACATACAGAATTCTCTGGGACCTGACAAGATACATCCCAGAGTCCTGAGGGAATTGGCTGATGTAGTTGCCAAGCTGCTCTCCATGATATTTGAAAAGTCATGGCAGTCAGGTGAAGTCCCCAGGGACTGGAAAAAGGGAAACATTACACCTATTTTTAAAAAGAGTAGAAAGAAGGGTAGTGGGAACTACCAACCTGTCAGCCTCACCTCTGTGCCTGGGAAGATCATGGAACAGATCATCCTAGAAGCTCTGTTAAGGACATGAAGGACAGGGAGGTGATTTGAGGCAGCCAACATGGCTTCACCGAGGAAAAGTCCTGCCTGACCAAACTGGTGGCCTTCTATGGTGGAGTGACTTCAATGGCAGAGCTACAGATGTCATCTATCTTGACTTCTGTAAGGCCTCTGACACGGTCCCCCACAACATCCTTCTCAATAAATTGGAGAGATACAGGTATGATGGGTGGACTGTTCTGTGGATAAGGAATTGGTTGGATGGTTGAATCTAGAGGGTAGTGGTCAGTGGCTTAATGTCCAGATGCAAGATCAGTGGTAAGTGGTATCCCTCAGGGGTCCATATTGAACCACTACTGTTCAGTATCTTCATCCATGACATAGACAGTGGGATTGAGAGCACCCTCAGCAAGTTTGCAGATGACACCAAGCTGAGTGGTGCAGTTGACACACCCGAGGGACAGGATGCCATCCAGAGGGACCGGGACAGGATGCCATCCAGAGGGACCGGGACAGGATGCCATCCAGAGGGACCGGGACAGGCTCAAGAAGTGGTCACAAAACATCTTACTAGTTCTCCTGAGTGAAGGGGAAAAGGACCACCGATAGATTAAGGGTCATTTCTCCCAATTCTCCTGGAGGAACCCTAAGAGAGAACCCTAGAGAGACAAGCTTCTTTCTCCTTCCATACTAGTCCTTGGACCAGAACCAACAGGTAGGGCTAATTTGCTGAGTTTCCTACAGATACAGTAGTAATCATTGTTCTCAGAGACCCAGTAACAGCCAGGGCTTCTACTTATTTGTCTGAAGTGCAGCTGTTTCTTACAGCATGCTTCATCTCAGATAGCTGCATAACTCTCTTCTTCTTCAGGGCTGCTTCCCCCATCTACATAGATACAGGATTTTAATCAGTGTTCTTCTTACTGTGGCCAAGCGAGTGAGCAGAACTGGTCTTTCCTTTAGTGGGTTGTTGAAAATAAATGTACATAATACAGAAAAACATGAAAACACAGAACTCTCGTGCCACGTAGTTGAAGAGGCAATTTGTCCTAAAAACATCAGCAGTTGATTTTAACTGAATGCAAACTAAGGACAATAAATCAAGCTGGTATGTACTGAACACAAATGAAAGAACAGTTCACCGTGGAAAACATATTCTTAGGCTTTAATAAAAAAAAAAATTAAATGACAGCTACTTCTGTACTGCTGAGTATCAACACAAGATGGTTTTAATGTTCTAAACTTACAGAAAAAGTGTTTATTCCTGTCTTTGAGTCACAGAAAGCATTTCTCACCCAGCACCATCCCAGCATTCATTAGTATCAAACAAAGTGAAGAAGAAATTCCCATAGCACTCTTGTGGCTCCCGGACAGATGACCAAGAAGGGACACACCAAGAAATAACTTGGTACAAACTGAGCAAGACCAGCTGGAAGAACCATGGTACAGAGATAGATATCTTGGGCATGTATTTATTAACTGCATCCAGCTAGAAACAACAGAAGAGGAAGAATAAATGTGGCAGATGCAAAAGTACAACAGGAGGGGGAAAAAAAGCCAACATTTGCTTTTTTTTTTTTAAACATTATTGCTATTTAAGAAAAAGCCCATTCATAAACCAAAAGAAAATTTTACCCACAAAGTAACTTGTGTGTTGTCAAAGAACCCTTGCCAAAAGCTCTGAAACATTACAAGACAAACATGCAATTGGAACTCCACAAAGGAGGACGTAAAAAACATGAAAGCGTGACTCATTTCTTCCTGGAGACCACAAAGCTGTTCAGTTCAAATAATCTGCTTCTATTATTTATGGCATTCATCAAATATAGATATGTTTGCCCATCCTCTGCTGATCAAAACATACAAAAATACTCAAGACTACTCACAAAGAGTAACTCCAAGCCTGAAGCCGCTGCCCTCACCATGACTAAGAGGAGACATACTTCATGGTATACTACAGGACTAGCAAAACAGGCTGGGGTCATGTTCCTGTACAAAGGATCTTTCACAGAGTAACCCTTCCTATAGCCAGCTCTCCAACAGATCACAGATGTGCCAGCATATCCACTGTCACCAGCAGAGCTGCACAGACCTGCCTGAGGGGTATGTGCACCCTGTTGCTTACCCTGCTTTCCAGGCCACTAATGGCCTTCGCCACCTGCTCATGCTGCAAAAGGATCACGCTGACCCAGTATTTCTCCAGCTCATCTGGGCTTCCTCCCAAAGGAAATTTATGGATGGGGATGAATGAAGGCCACTGGCTGTTTCAATAGATCCTCCAACTGGGACAACTGGTAGACCAGGACTAATGGGAGTACAGCAGAGCATACCTGCTCCATGTAGATTGAACCAGTGACAATATGGCACAATGAGGCAAAACTTCAGGTCCCTGCCCAGTAGAGCTCTGGACATTAATACTTGTACCTTCAGTTTTCCCTTCAGGGCCAGGACACTGGGTGTGGACTCCATTATACATACCCACAATAATGCTTCCCATTAAGATGATGCTGGAATTAAATTAAGAGGATGTAAGAAGCAGGAAGAAGAGCTAGTTGTTTGAGCATCACAGAAATTAGACTTAAGGCAAAACTGGTGGAAATATTTTCTACTTTCATACTCAAGAGAAATTACAGTTATCCACTAAAGCTAACACTGACTGCTAAAATATGTTGGATCCGGTGAAGGAAAGTGAGTTAGGAACATATAATGGAAACCTCAGTCCCTTGAATTCCATAGGCTATTGTAGTTCCTTGTGCAAGTGGAAAATAACTGCTACAGGCACCTTTTCCATGCAGAATCTTCCATGAAAAGTGTGAGGCTCTTAGAAGCAAGCTATACCTCAATGTATACATCTAACAGATTGTGAGCTTTAGTCTTTTCTTATAAAGGGGAGAAAAAGAAAAAAAAAAAAGACTCAAACACTAGTTAGAATGAGCTGAAAGTATAGGAAGATTTCCAAATTAGTATCTGTCAATGAAAATTTGCACACAGTATAGAAATAAGCCCAGATTTAAAAAAAAAAATCCTACCCTTTTTAATCTAATCATAAGTATTTATTTTCACAGTTTAACTTCAGGAATTTCACATGAGGAACATATCATAACATGCATTAAGAAAACTAGAGCAATATGTTGAAGTAATCCTCATGCTTTAAGGATTCAGCCATATGTCATTGAAGGGAAAGAGAAATCCTGTGGGAAGCTGATCCAGAAGTTTTCAGGACCGGTGAAGCTTTCATCAGGGAAAGATCAGTTGAGTAGATAAAGACTTGCCCTTTTGCTCTCCAGAAAGAAATAATGTTCCTTATGGACTCATTTTAAATGAAATTAACCTTAACCCTTCTCTTCTCTGTAGTGTAACTTCTTCCTTCATCATCTAAAACAGCTTTTATCAAGCTTGTTACAAAACAAATGATATAAATGAACTTGTCACAGCCTGGACTTTCATACTAGTCATTTCTGTAGTCAGCAGACAGTAATGTCTATGATAAAGGAATATTTTTATATTAACATAAAAGGCTGAAAATGGAAGAATAAGACTATCCTGTAAAAGAGGAATTTGGGAAAAAAGTGAAAGAAAAAAAGGAATAATAAAATTCTTAGGATCAAAAAAGATAAAGAATCTTTATCTTGGTAGTAATCCTACTACTCCTTACTGCAGAAATATCTGTGGCAAGTACATACTTAATATATTGAGAAAATGTTGAGAATTCTCTTTAAAGAGTGCATCACACATGAAGAGAGGGATATTTTCAGTATTTGAAGCACACTTTAGGATAAAATACAATATCATAATGGAACTCATAAGGGCTGTTGGTGGCAGGGGAGGGGGAATACTGTTTTACACCAAAACAAAGCACCTTTGAATACTGTCTTTGTAAACACATTCCCATGATAGAAGGTAACTGGAAATTTTCCTTTGTAAGATAATGGAAGGTCCTTCTGTTCTGTTCAAAACTAGTCACTTCATAAGTGAACTTTGTTGCATGAAAGGCATCAGTATTATGAAGAAAAAAAAAAACCCACTTGCATGTTACATAATAAGCAAATAACAAAAGCTGAAACAATCCCAGAAATTTAGGCCAATTGCATCAAAATTCAGGTTACCAGAATAGTCAAAGCATTATTCACAGACCTCTTAATTTACCAGACACACAGCAAAACAGACATCAAGAGAATATCTCTGAATTTAATATAATTCTCTTTCCTTTAAAAAGCTTTGTCAGGCATAAGTCTGCGCTTACTTAACGTGTAGTTTCATGTGAACAAAACACAACAAAGATCAAGTGGCTAGCACACATAAGCACAGGATTCAGCGTTGGATTCTCCAACAATATTGTAAAAAGTCTACTTATTCATCTCTCTCAGCAACCATATCGGAAATTACCTCTTCCCTGTAGGACAAAAAGCTTCATGTAACCACACACAGTGGAAAGTGGCAGCTAAAGGAAGGATTATAGGTCCTCTTAATTAAAACATTGATCCAGTCTGGCATCAAAAGCCAAATTTTACATTTCACGGACACCAGGATCTAGCATTGTCTCTATTAGATTAGGGAGGTTGCCTACAGCTCACACTACTAGCCATTACAAATTAATGCATTGTTCAGAAGAGAGCATCGATTTCCAAAGGCAGTCACCACCTGCCCTTACCAATGTTTCTTTGGAAAGCTGGTATACTTTTCATTGCTTAAGGAGCTCTGTGAATGCCATGTTAAGTTTCTTGTTATAATAATTTTCTGGTTTTGCTGCTGGCTATGTTACATACATCTTCCCGCTGTATTTCAGATATTTACAAACCTTCATAGAGTGGGTAAGATAGAGCACTCTAGCCCAATTCTACTGGGTATGACAGAGAATCATAGAGTGGTTTGTGTTGGAAGGGACCTTAAAGATCATCTAGTTCCACCCCTCCCTGCCATGGTTGGACCCAGTCTCCCACTAGACCAAGTTGCTCAAAGCCCCATCCAGCCTGGCCGTGAATGCCTCCATGGAAGGGGCATCCACAGCTTCTCTGGGCAACCTATTCCAGTGTCTCTCCACACTCACAGTGGAAAATTTCTTCATGATATCTAATCTAATTCTCCCCTCTTTCACTTTAAAACCATTACTCCTCATCCTAGTGCTCCACTCCCTGATAAAGAGTCCCTCCCCATCTCTCCTGTAGCCCCCTTTAGGTACTGGAAGGCTGCTATGGGGTCTCCCCAGAGCCTTCTCTTCTCCAGGCTGACTCAACTCATCAGAAAAAGGCCTGGACCCAGGTCCCATTGCTTCTGAATTCAGTTAAGGAAACGAAGAAACAACTTGCTCAGTGGCTTCTGTTTGAGTGACAGCAGACAAAACTTTTGTTTTAAATCAAGGCTGAATACAGTCTCCTGTCGGGAGGAATAATCAAAAAGTTACAGAAAGTACCTGAGCAAACTAGTGTCAAAGTTCAGTAGATCAAATTATATGTTCGTGTGAATATCTCTGAAGACTATAGTAGCACTTGTGAAGTTCTAACAGAGCAATTCAGTATTTTAGACTAACAATGTATAAAAATCAAAAGGCTCAGAAACAATTCTTGTAAGACACTAGTGCCTTTCTAAATTTGCAGTAAATCTTCTGACGTTTCTCCTTTAATTCTTCTTCCAGTTTTTTCCCAGGACTGAAATAAAATCTTCCCTTTTTTCTGCAATACCATCTTCCTCCTTCCCAGCATCTCCACTGGCAGCAATTTTAGTTCCAATTTAATTTGATTTTTCTCTCTTTGTCCCCAGATAAACCTTTTACTGCCTTAACCGGCAAACTCTCCTCTAGCCTTTGCAATCTAGTTGCAGAAGCTCTGTAAGGCTGTGCAAAACCCAGGCTGCCTGTTGAACTAACCAGTGTTGAACTAAGCAGTGTTGGTAGACAAATCCAAGAGGCAGTTTGCACTGCCTTCAGAATTTGTACAAGCTCCAGTTTTAGCCCAATTCCTTCAGCAGCTTTATACCATTCACTCAGGAGATGAAGGGAGCCAAGAACACCTCAGCTTGAATAGGAGGTATCTTATCAGTCATAGCCACACAAAATAGGCACATCAAAGTAAAAATTGATATTAAAGAATATTTGCAAACACATGAGAAAGTAATGCAAGCACTGCCTTAGTCCTTGCAGTTTCTGTTATGCTCCTTTATCATAATATCAGAGTGTCTTCTATTAGGGAAATGTGTCTTCTTTATTAAAGAAATATGGTCTATCTTAGACAGAGAAAAGAAAGGGAAATGAGCTAGTATTCTAAAATCAAATGTCAGATCTTCCCCTAAGCTTGTAGATGATTATGAAAAGATGAGCTGGAAGCCAATTCTTATGCCGGGTTATATAGCAAAGCATTCCTACAGACATATTACTTGAGCTACACCCTTATTTCTATGGTAGATACTTAAAAAAATCAAAATACATTGGCCACAAAGAAATATTATTTGCAAACACCAGCTAAAGAAAATGCTGAATACATTCTCAAATCACCTGTACATCTCTAAGCAGCTACAAAACTTGATTCCCAGCATTTCTTTGCTAGGAGTATATAACAAAGGATGCTTTTCTTTCATTTTTCCTCAGTTTTCTTCACACTTGAAAATATGACAAGAATCCAAAACAAATTAAAACACACCTGACTTTCAATAGCTGTTACTCAGAGTGACTCAAACCTTTCACTATTATTTTCTTCTTTATTAATAAGAACTTAATAATAGTAAAATGTTCTAGATTAATTCTTTGTTAGCTCTGTTTCTGTCATTCTTCTGCTGAGACATGACAACATTTCATGGTTAAAAATATTAATCCTCGGTATTATTTCCTGACAGATTTTAATTAGGAAAGAGAAATATCAAAAAAAACCTACACACATGCTATTACTACAACATTACAGGGTACAATAACACAGGAGATCATCTCAGAAAAATACGTTCTGTGAATGAAGATAATTTTCTGGGTTACCTTCACATAAACAAGAGATAGATGTTACCCACCAGCTGAGGGTTTAAAATCACTGACCCAACCCATGTCTGTGAGAATGTTCCCTTCACCTGCAGGTGAAGATTTAGGAAATTGCAAAAAGGGGTTTGATCTACTTGATTTTCTCTTCTACGTATTTAAAACTAAGCATCACAGCCAAAATTTCAAATGAACTCAGTGGAACAAAAGATATTTTAGAGATAATTACAAGACACTTGAAGCTTTTAACCATAGGTTGTCTTACATAGTCACATATAATTGTACTTTAATGTGATTTTAATGCTGAAAAATTTCCTGTTCAAAAAAGAATGTTAAAACATCATGCATGAATATATAAGAAGTATTTAAAAGTCAACATCATCATGAAGTATCTTTAACAATCATCTCTAAATAAATTTTCATTTCAGTACATAAGTATGAGCTTCTTTGTATTTAACTTACACATATCTTAGAGGTAGAATGAGAGACAAGGGGCACAACTTGGAACATGAGAAATTCCAACTGAACATAGGGATAGTTATAACCAGAACAGGTTGCCCAGGGAGGCTGTGGAGTTTCCATCCTTGGAGATATTCAAAACTCAACTGGACAAGACCCCAGAAAGCCTGATCTTGTCAGACATGCTGGGAAGCTGAAGGTTGCAGATTTTCTGGAGGTTTCCTCCAGCCTACATGACTCCATAATTCATATATAAACTTGTAGGTATAGCTTAGAAAGAGACTGAACACCCACACCCTTTGAGTCATTTAGATGGAACTTTGGGAAGGTCTCTCAAAACAGAAATATTTTAAAAAGCTATTCATTAATTCTTCTTACCTTTTCTGAAAACTTTCAAGCTCTCTAGCATAAAAGTACTGTGTCAACTGCCTGATACTATTAAAATATAATCTTAAAAATCAATGTATATGTTCATCTATACTTAATTATTTATGATAAAGTTGTTTAAAATGTTTTTGAGCAACATTTAGTGGGGTTTTTTTGAAGGAATTTTCATTTCAGCAAGAAAATTGAAGTGCTTAGTTTGAGTGATCCAAAATTATTTTTATTTTATTTTTCCATTTGTCTGCTGACCTAAAAAACCCAACAAACTAACAGAACACAACACAACAAACCTACTATTCCCTGATGCAAAAGCGTGTAAGTTTGACTCTTTCCTTTCCCAGGCTTCCCCAGTAAATTGCTGCTTAAACTACTTATGTTGTGCTGTTTTTTGTTCCCTCCCCTGTTCCTTAGAAGTGAAAGCTTTCTGGAAAGAAATGCATTTCCCTGACTTCACTTGAAATATTATCCAGAAAACTGATGTTGCAAACTTTCTGCTCGCTTCTGATCACTTTTCTGATCTCTGAAGAGCTAGCCTTTGCCTGATCCCTCACTGACCACTTTTTCCTGCCCCAATACTTCACATGCCCTCCATCTCCTCTCCACATTCACCATCCTGCCTTGATTCTATTTTTCAGCCATCATTTTCCCCAGAAAACACTAACGCAGATCTTATGACAATTCCAATCGAACAGCTCCACACAACCCTACTGTTGACACCTTACCAAAGAATATCTCCCCACACGCAGATCTTTGCCATTCAACTGCAACTGAAATTGTCTTCTCCTGCCGTCAGGGAGTAGCACACAGCAACCCAGCCTCACTAGAGCTTGTAGGCATCCTTGGCATTACCAGGATAGCATTGAAGCTGGGGAAGCTTTTATCTAAGAAACCAGTTATCAGAGAATAAACGAGAAGTGACATTATCTACAATTGCTGAGAACGTACTGCATTTTATTCCATCACCAGCTGTTTCTACTTTTGTCTTTTGTGGTCTTAAAAAAAAAATAAATAAAAAATTAACATCATTCTTAAGCTTCCTCTGAGCAAAACAAAACAAAAAAACTCCAGGGCAAAAAGAGCTAGCAATTACTCATCTCAGGCCTCAGATACAAATGAAGCTTAATCTGAAATAATGCATCCTTTCAAACATCCTCTCTCTAAAAAGTCAAGTGAGCACAGCAGCAGCTGCCTCCTAATTCTTATACCAAAATAAATAAAAAAGCCCATGGTAAATACATACTAGCTGCTTGAGATACAGTTGACAGTTATAAAGTTCAAGGACTTGCTGTCTGGAGAAAATTCTACATCCAATATTAAACTTAATAGATTCAGGTCAAAACCACCACAATTATGATGAGTCACTAAATGGAAATGATTACTTACAGTAAAACATTATATAATATTTCATAGACTCAAAAAATTAGTATCATAAAGTAAAAAAAATATATATCAAGTGGAAAAATGGGGTGTGCTATTGACAAATAATGTAGAAAAATGTTTTATATGGGTTTTGCTTAAAAATTCTAATTAGCTCTCCACTTCATTAAGAAAAAAAAAAAAAATCGAGATAATAGATATTATAGGATAATGAGCCTGTCAATATTAACAATTAGTGCCATTGTGAGAATGCTATAAAAAAAACACATTGTCACATTTTATGATATAGTCATTTGATCTACACTAGCTACTGAACTCGTGTTGGAAATTCAGTTCTTGGGTAACTCTAAGCCTTCCTTTCCCGTCTGTTAAGTATAAAGACAACCCTGTACAATTGTTTTCTGACCTGAAGAACAGAATGGTCCAGATTAGACATTCCCCATCCAGATTAACTCCCGGGCCTGAGCCACAGCCAGAAGAGACACTTGCCAGTTATTTGTTCAGATTTTCACATTAGGCTTGGCCTAATGGGAGCCCCAGTACTGATCTGACAGCACTTGCGCACCTAGATTCCTCTAAGCCGCTTCTGAGGTGCTTGGAATCAGGCACAAGGTTAAGTGAATTGCCAATCATGGCAGCACCGGTACAAGTCAACAGTTTCCAGCCCTGCAGAGGTTCAGCAGATTAAAACAACTGAAGACCAAGCACAGATCCATGTTCCAATTTCAGTTTCATGAGAAACTTTAGCCCAAATCTGACTTTGCACACACATGCCACTCTGAAGTCAATTTGCCCACTTGATGTTATGCAAATCACCCTATGTGATCCTGGTCTTGGGTTGTTAATTTGGCTTATGGATGGATACCTGTCTACTGGAGAGAGCAGCGGTAGGTCAGAGATTTTCCGCCATCTGTAAACAATAGGATTGGAACTAGTTACTAATTGGGGTGAGAGACCTCAACACAGGAAATACCAACCTGGTTCTTCATAATGTTCATTATTCTCATAATGACTAAAAATGGCCCACAGTGATGTCACAGAATCATAGAATGGTTTGGGTTGGAAGGGACCTTAGAGATCATCTAGTTGGAACCAAGTTTCAATCCTTCTTTTTTTTTTTTGGCTGACAGTGTTGACACAGACTGCTAACCAGGTGGTGATTAAATCTTAGCTTTCCGACTTCAAAGACTCAACCCTGCTTTGAGCTGTGTTGAAAGCTAGTGCGTATTCTTTCACTTCTTATGTAAGCAATCCATTTATAATAGCAGACCACTGTCTTGCAAGCGAAGCGTTGCAATGGAATTATCTAAAACTGTCAATGTCTGTTTTAACACTTGCAAACACGATCCCAAATGTCTGGGGGTGTCTCAAATGTATATATTTTGGTACAAGCAGTAAGACTTAAATCTTGGACTCATTGCTAGAACCAGGTGCTGTAACCATAGTGATTTCCTTTCAGTTGCTAGACTTCGACTTGCCATGAAATGGAGAAGGAAAAGGTTTGTAGAGAGATTTAAACAGTTCATCCAACATTGAACTGACACCTACTGCTGAACCGACATTGATGATGTACAAAATAAGTATATTTATGACAAGCAATCTTTGCATACAGAATTTGAAGAAGGAATACAGTTAAAACCTGCGTAAGAACAGGATTAAAGAACTAGAATTGTTCCTGTAAATACAAAAAAAAGGGAGAAATAAAAACACTGTTCCCACGCAGAACACTTATATTCCACCTAACAGACTCCCCATCACAGAAAAGCTTTTCCCAAACATCAGGATGGTGATACAGCAGAGAGGATATGATGAAAAACAAGTGCTAGGCAGCGACTAAGCTCCCCCTGGGATGAGCCATGTCAAAAGAGTATTATCCATGTCACAAAACTGCAGCAGCTACTGTTACAGCAGGTGACATACAATACTGTACTAAGTGTACTGAATTTGATTTTGCTACAGCCAAAACGCAGCTATTCTCCCTTCCTGCTCCCGGGTACGCTCTCAGTAAGATTGCATATGCTGAATTAACTATATCCACGTTCCTTACAGAAGCTACAGAGCTCTTGCTCATCTGAAGCTATTTCACTGCTTGACACACAGACATTTGTTTGCCTGTTTTCTCACGTCTGTAATCCAGGAGAGACCCAAGAGTTAACATTCATCTGTCCGCCTTAGAACAGGGCTGTCATGCTGCCTGAGACTTGAGGTCCCTTTAAAGTCCTGTCTCCAGCAAGGACCAGCATCAAATGCTACATAAAAAAAAATAAACAAGAATCCCCCAGCACACGGAAGTAGAATAATTCCCCCATGGCATTATTTTCATGCTGACCCACAATGGGGAAGTTATTTTACCTTGAACGGTGTTAATTTATATGCATCCCAAGATTTATTTACAACACATTTTCCTAAGCCTGTTTTAACAAGAGCAAATTAGGTGTCAGATTCACTTCTATCATTAAAAATTGCAAACTGAAAAGCGTACCAGGAAAGCAATCTATTTCACTTCTCTTAAATTATGAGAAATCATGGGAGGCGATCTCCCCCTGAGAACACTAGTGAGTGCTGGAGCGAGCCCTGCTGCTGGTCTTGTGCTCCGGGGTTCAGAGTGGGTGGGAGAGGAGGCAGGACTATCCGATTCTGATGATCTGCTAACACAAATTGTTAGAGCAAGCTATTTGAGTCCCAGAGTCACTATCTGATTTTCTATCCTGCTCTGAAGAAAACGGACTGTTGCAGATGGCAAGCTTGCTGTAGGGAATTTCAGAAAGGCAATCTGGTGAAAGGAATGAAATAGTAGGGTGAGAGTCAGGAAAGAGAGGCAGAGCTGTCCCTAGCTGTTTCCTAAACACCATTCTCTACTCCATTCATTAACTTTATGATTATTGTCTATGAAGAGTCAATCTCCAGGGAACAGATGTTCATATTATCCTGAGACACCTAGAGATGTTGTAATCAGCTGAAAGCAAGCAGGAAAATATATTATTTGGTAGTTCAGTAAATTTATTGTTGTACTCTAACAGATACAAAAGCTATTCCTGCTATAAATAAATTAAAAACTGAACATCTACCCAGATACAACAGATCCATCTGGAAAGTCCTGTGACTAGCCAGAATGTTTGTCTCTAAGCATTCAGTGTCTACTGATACAAACCCACTAATTCCGTAACTATTCAATCAAGCTTTATGCAATTGGGTAAGGCAAATAACAGGCAATATATGGAAAAGGTTCATTCCACTAAGGCCGTACTTGACTACATCTACCCCATATAACCAGGAACTTTAACTGAAGCCATTTGCTGTATTGCTTCAAAGCTTCTGTTGCTGCACGGCATGGTGCTGTCTCCTACTTTATGCTGGAGCGTCACTTACCTGACCACCTTTATCTCTATCTAGAAGTGACCAGGCAGAGCCATTTTATCATACTGAAGGATAGTGAGACTCACCACTATTACCACAAAGAAGAAAAACCTCCCCATAACAGAATCATAGAATCATCTAGGTTGGAAGGGACCTTTAAGATCATCTAGTCCAACCATCAACCTAACTCTGACAGAAAACATCATCCCCATCGTTGCTCACGTCATGGACAATGGCATGACTTAGTCATCTCTGCCATACACCAAAACTGCCAAACAGCTGGTCTCCTGCCCCAACTTCACTTTCTTACTACCATCCCTTCCTTGCCACAGACCAGATTTGTGGGTATAGAAGAGCTACAGGCATCCCATAACTTACTCCTCTGTAGCCAGGCTGCTTCACTGACATTGGTTTCCATTCACATCCACGAACACCTCTTTTATCAGCATTATCTTCAGAAAAGCCCAGCCTTCTGGACCTCTACATTTCATACACCTCCGACACCAGCCCCTTTGATTGGCTCTGTAATAAGCCAAGCCAGTCCCTACAAAAAGCTGTAGATGGGAAAACATTTTAGCTTTAAACTAGGCTTCACATAGATTTGCCATCTGCATGGAGAACCTTTCTGGCTGAAAAAAAAGTGGATGTCAGTGGAAAACAACTCTTTCTACTCAGTGGAAACATTAAGGAACAGAAACGGAAAAACAGCCGTATTTGTAGAAGGAGGAATAAAAGCATTGGCACAATTTGAAATGCTCGTTTCACTCCTGAAAACACACTGTATTTCCATTCCACTATGGGATGGAAATTGTCTAATTTGCAAAGCAGTGAAAACTTACCAGTGACAAGCAGTTGTTTTCTTGTTTTGAAAAGGAAAAAATTCATGAGGACTTTTAGTTCACATGCTTAAGGCACCACAACGATTCCAGAAATTAAAGCCCCAGAAGTAAACATCACCTGGCCAACAACTCATAGATTTAGGATCCCTCAGCCCTCAATATCCCCTCTGGCCTATATAATGTCAAACACAATAAATTAAGAACACACCAAATCTCTGCCTTCTCTGTCAGTGATCATTACATATAAGTCCCTGTGAGATGTTTGAACTTCACCCTTCACACTGTGTCCCTAATGTAATTTTCAAGAACAGACTTTCCAAAATTTTCAGTATATTGGCACCAATCCCAACTTTCTGCACTAAGCTGCTCAGTTCTCCAAATAATTACTATTCCTATGTTCTCCCTAGTTACTTATTTTGCAGGAAAGAGAGCCTACACTTCCATATCCCAGTCAGTACTCAGGGGTATTATCCCCATGCCTTCAAACTGACTGATGCGTTATTATTTGCTCTTGCTTGTTTTTCTCTCTCCTAAAACGCCTACACATACTATAAAATGCTTTGAAATGTGGATTCCCATGAAACTGGCAATGGCACTGTATTTGTAGGGTTTTAATCAGATTAATCACATTAAATTGGCCAACTAAATTAGTTACGCTACTAATAAGATAAAAATGAAAGCATCCTTTATTATCAACACTGTAAAAATATCCTAGATTCTGGTCTGAGAATTTAGTGTCAATGGTACATGTATCCAAAGGCAAACTGATTCCCTGCAAAAGCCAAAAGCAAGTTTTCCTCAGAAAATTTGCATCAGTATTGTAAACTCATCAACTATGATGTTAGATTATCATGTAAGCAGATTAATATTTGAATTACACAGCTCATGAGAAATCACATAGGGAAGCTTTTTCTCAAGCTTGCTTTTGTAGGAACATCTCAGACACAAAGCAACTATTTACAGCACGCTTGGTTTGTAGTGACCACAAGATGGACCACAAGAGCAGCAGAGCTAGGACTCTGGGCTCTAGGACTGTAGATCTAATTTCGCCTGTTCAGGTAATTGCTAAGTAAAATTCCTCAGCAAAGTCATCAAGTGGAAAGGGTGGAGGCTGACTTTTAAAGAAAAGCAGGAACAATCCACTCCATCCATGCAAGAAGGCCAGAATTTCAGCAGAAGGCCTGCCTGGCTAAGACAGGACCTTCTCAATGAACTAAAACACAGAAGGGAGTGTACAGAAGATGGAAGCAAGGCAACAGAACTGGCAAGAAAATAGACAATTAAGAATTATTTGTTATTGAACAGGCTGGGAAGGTGAGGAGGGAGAGTTGTCCTCTATGTGAGAAAGCTCAAATGCATCCAGCTCTGCCTTGGGATGGGTCAGGAGTCAGCCAAGAGCTCATGGATCAGGATTAGCAGGCAGACCAACATGGGTGCTTTTGGCCACTACAGACCTCCTGGCCAGGAAGATGTAAATGAGGTCTTCTTCCACCAGCTAGAAGAAACCTCATGTTCACAGGTCCTGGTCGTCATGACAGACTTTAACCACCCTGATATTTGTGAGATATCAGCAGGGTTCAGGTAATCCAGGAGACCTCTTGAACACGTTAATGACAAGTTCCTATCCCAGGCAACTGAGAAGGCAACAAGAAAAGGTACTCTGCTGGACTTCATAGTTACAAACAAAGAACTTGTCTGAGATGTGAAAGTCAGAAGCAGCCTTAGTCGCAGTGACTGCGAGATGGTGTAGTTCAGCTCTGAATTTCCAGAGAGCTCTTAAGGCTACCTTAAGTCCTTCCAATCTAAAAGCATTGTTTCAAAGCCCACAGTGTATCCTGTATTTTCCCTCTCCTCAGGGACTGTGAGAAACTGGAAACGGTCCGGTGGAGGGTTCTTGACGTAGTTGAGGCCTAGAGCACATAACCCATTAGGAGAGACAGGGGAGCTGGGCTTGCTTAGTCTGGCAGAGAGAATAGCCAGGAGAAAATTTCATCGCAGCCTACTACTGCCTGAAGCAAAGATGACAGTCAAACCACTCCCAGTAGGGGCAGATGACACAATGAAAGGCAACAGCTACTAATTGCGCTTTGGGAGGTTCAGGGTGGGTGTCAGACTTTTTCACCAGAAAGGCAGTGCAAAGCTGGAGGAGGCTGCCCAGAGATGTTGTGGGATTCCCACCCTTGAGGATCTTCAAGGTTTGATAGAGAAAGCGATGTCTGACCTGAGACGGGGTGGGTGACGGTCCTGCTTCAAACAGAAGATTGGACTAGAAACTCCTTGAGGACCTTCCAACCAGCATGTCAGTAGTTTTATCATACCATGACAGCGTCACTAATACCCTTAGTGTTATCAAATCCGAGTGCAAAATACCTTCACTTTGAGAGACATTATAAAGCTGAAATGTCACGATGCTCCTCTGTCCCCAGTTTCCAGAGACAGCACAAAACATTACCATCCTTCATTTGAATGCATCAGGGAGACAGCCTGACCTTATGATTTATGGATTAGAATCTGTAAAGCAGTCAGGATGCCAACAACATACCAGGATGCCAATGGAAAAATTTCTCCCGCCACATAACAGTCTTCATTATCATCACCATTTCACATAATGCAATTCAAGCACAAGCATCATGAACAATGTAAAAAAGTAGCCCTGAGCAATTTAGAACAAAAAACCTCCAAAACCCCCAACTGACAAAAAAAAAAACCAACCAACAAACAAAACACCACACCACAAACCTGAAACAATAGTTACATACAAAGAAAAATCCAAACAAAACAAACAAGAAAAACACCAAAAAAACACAGTAATGGTACATACAAATCTAAAGATTTGGCAGCTAATAATTACAGTTTCTAGTCCAGTTAGAGCCACCGCCT
>JAOXNO010000033.1:67792241-67863185 GCA_028565335.1 Limnodromus scolopaceus
CTGTCTCCCAAGGGACACTTTCAACCATGCTCCTGAAGAGGCCAAAGTCTGCCCTTCAGAAGTCCAAGGTGGCAGTTTAGCTGGCCCCCTGCCTTGCTTCAGCAAGAATTGAAAATTGTGTCATTTCGTGATCACTCTGTCCAAGACCACCTCCAACATTTACATCCCCCACAAGACCTTCTGAGTTAACTATCAGCCTGTCCAGTAGGGAAATTTCCCTAGTCAGTTCCCTCACCAGCTGCGTTAGGAAGTTATCTTCCACGCACTCCAAGAATCTCCAGGACTGTTGCCTCTCTGCTGTGTCATATTTCCAGCAGATATCTGGGAAGTTGAAGTCCCCCAACAGTACAAGGAAGAGTGATCGTGAGGCCTCTGCCAGCTGCTTATAAAATATTTCATCAGCCTTAATATCCTGGTTTGGGGGTCTGTAACAAACTCCCACCACGATGTCTGCCTTATTGGTCTTCCCCTTGATTCTTATCCATAGACAATCAACGCTGTCATCATGCGTATTGCTAAGTTCTAGGCACACAATACTGCTCTTAACATAAAGGGCCACCCCACCACCTCTCTTTCCTTGCCTGTCCCTTCTGAAAAGTTGGTAGCCATCAATCACAGCACTCCAGTTATGCGAGTCCTCCCACCACGTTTCTGTGATGGCAACTAGATCATAGTTTTCCTGGTGCATCATGGCTTCAAGCTCCCCCTGTTTGTTGTTCATACTGCATGCATTGGTATAGATGCACTTCAGACGAGCTAATGGTTCCAACATCTTTTTGTGAGTGTGGGCCCCATTTCCTAACAGGCCCCTCTCAGGTGTTTCCATAATTTCTAGGTGTCTATCACTTCTCTCAAATGAAATGGTAGAGCCATTTCATTTGAGAGAAGTGATAGACACCTAGATAGAGCCATATTTTCTCAAAAGAAATAATGAGTATTTCTTTCTTTACTTGCTTTTAGGGGTTAGGTATCAGATGAGAAAGGAGCTTTTGTATATTTACCACCTCAGCTTTCTCCTCTCACAAACCATAAAAACTCATGCCTGGTATCTTGTTAGGTGCACAGATATCTCATGATTGAGCATCCAGAAAGAAAAACCCCACAAGCTTTTCACAAATGAACCATATAATTCCTACTATATAAGCATGGCCAGTTGCATACATACACCTGCGGTAGCACGTTTCATCTTCATACTCTAGAAGTTAGTGCTTATAACTTTACAATATTTGCTTTTTCCCTGAAATGCTAGATTTTTAATACATTTCTCGCTGCTGATACTTTGCAACACCAAATGGACATTACAGTTACAACACTTACATGTATTTTTGAAAGAAAAAGGACAAAGCTTTTCTGAAAACCGTTGCAATTTAACTTACAGAGCTGGCGTGTATTGTTAGCAGCACAGATTTTTTAGTATATGTTTTTATATAATGCTATATAAAGCTACATAACAATAGAGATCTGTGCTGAATCCTTATATGCTACCGTACTTTAAGTAGTACATTTCATAAAGCATACATTTGATACATACTACAGTATGTGTGTTTTCCACATCTTAAAGTTGATTAAAAAGATATTTACTAATGTAACAAACATTAATAATGTAACAAACAATGTAACAAACAAATCCATTTCCCTCTAATAATAAAAAAGGGACAGTAATTAAAGTTGTACTTTGCTGCAGATTTCCAATTTGCAGGCTATTAATTTCAAGCATGCTGAGAACAATTATTATTTGGGGAGAAAACATCGGTTCTTAGCTGCTCAAAACCAACCTCGCTCTGATTTCTTTTATATCGATGTTGATCAGTGACATCAGTGAAGTACCAGTTCAACCAAAACCAGAGGGGCAGGGAATGAGGGGTAAATCTGTACCTTTTCCAAGCAATAGAAGTATCAGGCAGGTAAATTAAGGTCCTAGGGGAGGCAGCAAATATTTTACCAGACCTGCACCAGATTGATGGATGCACCTAGATCCGCAAGAGTGAGGAGTCTTCATTTAGGTATTTTCTCTAAGAGACAAGAGCTCTCCTAACAAACACCATCCTAAAACTGCTGAAATCCTGAGCCTATTCACTAACAACACACAAAGTGGAAAATTGATAAACAGTGCCGGGTTGTGGGGGCTGCTGCTTCCCAGAGACATCCCCTTGGCTCACAAAGCTCACAGCCATCAGGCTGTTCCTGCTCTGCACCACACAGAAGGTTGGCTTGTGCCATATCAAAAGTTTAAAGGTGTCAGCATCAAGAGCAACCCTGCCTTGATTAATTCACTAAGGCAATCAAACACAGTGGTTTTAAGTAATTTTAACACAGATTAAGAACTGGTTTTTGAGTACGATGCTAAGACGCAAATAATCATGCGTAGAAAAAAATGTTTTCAGGCAATGTATTTTCTCCTTAACCCTCACTCTTCTACAAATATCTCCACTTAAAAGAAAAAGAAGATTAGCCTTTCTTCTCAGATATCATTGGCCTAATTTAGAAGTAGCTGCAAGAGAATTTACAATCTAGAAAATAGCCAAGTCCTTGAGTAGAATAAAACGTAAAATGAATTACTCTATAAAATACAATAGTACATTCCTTTATTCGGCACTTTTGCTGTAGCATAAACATACATGGTCTCATAACTGCCAGGCCAGGCCAAAAAGTGCTCATTTTAGGAGGCAGAATGTGTGACAAGTAGAATGTTTTAATTTATAAGTCCATTAATGAAGTGAGATTACCAAGTTTTGCTATAGCATTGGTAATAAATACAATCCTGCCTTAAACTGCATGTCTGACCTACTTTTGTTAGACTGAGAAGTCAACCTGAGCAGACATGAGGTGGCAGGTGCTTCAAACGCAATCCACGTAGGTTTGGGTGGCATATTTGACTGCATTACAAATATAATTAGACATAATCTTTCAGTGAAGAATCTAGAAGCATCATAAGTACTGGAGCTACTCAGAGCCTAAAGCAGGAGTCAAAAGCGCAGACAAAGCAACTTGAAACTCACTCAGCAGTTTAACCCACAGTAGGTAGATTCACATGGGAGTGACCTACACGAGAGTTCGAGCTGACTGCAGACTATTTCTTGATCTCTGGGCAAATCCTCAGGCAGCAACAGCAGCCTCGGCTCCCCCAGCCCAGGTACCGTGTTGTCTACACCCAACGTGGCTGGTTTCACCTTAGCTGAGGTACCTGCTCACAAGCCAGAGTGACACAGCAGTCACAGCCTCCAACCTCAGTACCATAGAATCATCTAGATCAGAGGGACCTTTAAGATTATCAAGTCCAACCACCAAACTAACACTGCCAAAGTCACCACTAAACCATGTCCCTAAACACCATATCTACCTGCCTTTTAAATACTTCCAGGGACGGCAACTCCACCACTTCCCTGGGCAGCCTGTTCCAATGCTTGACAAGCCATTCAGTGAATGAGTTATTCCTAATATTCAATCTAAGCTTCCCCTGACACAACTTGAGGCCACTTCCTCTTGTCCTATCGCATGTTACCTGGGAAAACAGACCAACCCCCACCTCTCTAGAACCTCCTTTCAGGTAGCTGTAGGGAGTGAGGTGGTCTCCCGTCAGCCTCCTTTTCTCTGGACTAAACAACCCCGGCTCCCTCAGCTGCTCCTCATAAGGCTTGTGCTCTAGACCCCTCACCAGCTTCGTTGCTCTTCTCTGAACGTGCCACCACCACCAACATGTCCCGCTGACAGAGGCATTGGCTCCAATTCTTGAAGTTCCAAACAAAAAACCAACCAAAACTCAAAAACAACAACAAAAAAAACCCCAAAACCCAACCCCAAAACATATACACACAAACAGAAAAACCCCACACAGGTCCTTCCTAGTCAGGCCAGTAAGAGAATACACTTAGCTTCTCTTTGGAAAGAGCAGCTGAAAACAAAACAAAACCAGTACAAGTTATTTGTGCTTACTTTTTGCAAAACTGCATGTTTTCAACGCATGAAACGTGTCCAGTTCTTCACACCCAAGAAAAAAAATGCCAAAGACCAATTTTTCAAAGCCACATGCATAAAATAGGCCTGGTCCAACAAGACACTAATCATCTCCCAAAAAGATATATACACATCCTCTTATATTACCATCATTTCTATAGATCAGACAGAGAGGTTTATCATCTGAGAAGATAAGTTACATACAAAGGGTAAGCTGACATCTCCCATGCATCATGGCAGAGGCAGAAGAAATTTGGGGAAGTTTAGACCCCTTGGCACTTCTCAGGCCTGGGAAATTCAACTATCTGATGCTCCAGTATCTGCTGCTGATGTCTCTTTCAGCAGAGCCTCTCCAGCCACCTCACAAGAGACTGCAAATGCAGCATTTTTCATAATCTTTAGATAGATGGATTTGTAAATCATGTAAGGCAGTGTGATCAAGTGGTTATATTGGAAGCATAAATCTACTTCCAGTCCTGTTCCCAATATATTTGTGCAAATGAAGAACCTGGAAAGTAAATCGGGTGTGTAAATCTTAATATTTTTGGGTTTATTAGATTACGTGGGATGTGTTAAACTTGTTCTAAGGTTTGATAATAAACCCTTTTACAAAGGAAAGGCCGTATCTCTTAAGGCTATATATTTTTTGGTAAAATAGGAGATAATATTTAAGAGTTTTTAAAAGGTGTAACAGTTATCCAAGTAAATCCCCTATATGTCCATAATGTTGTATTTGTTAGTTTTATTACGTTCTAACTGATCAAGGGACAAAAAGAAAAACGTTGCACAGATTTATTTTATTGGTAAGGATTTAGTTCAAATAACGTCTTAACTCATTTCCCATTATTTCCTCCTTTCAGAAGGCATCTGTGGAACACACTTTTGGAGTCCAATCAAAAAAAAAAACCACTCAATTTCCATTTTATTAACTCATAAACTATTCTACAAGAGATATTTCAATACCGGAAGAAGTACTTTTGAGGAATCTTTAGTCAGACATTTTGCAAGTAGGAGGAGGGGAGAAAAGAAAAAAATTGTCAAATTATTGCCTAAGAATTATTCCATTGACCCCAGCTGGCATCATTTGAAATACAGTTAGCTACTGGCCTACTTGTCTTGTTAGGTCTCCAAGTGCTGAGACTTTCACTGAAAGAAATGAGTGAAAAGCTATAAATTAGCTCTTTCATTTTTTTGTCAGGATTCTAGTAAAATATATCAATTTTTCATTTTTTAAAATTATTTCTTTACACGTGACAGATAATTCTGCTCTTAATACAATTAATGCTGCCTCTTCTTCATATTCGGTATACACTTAAGCTGTTTGCAGAAAATTGCTGAAACGTGTAAGAATTCCAAGCTCAGAGATATTAGATGGTGTTAAGTCTAAATTGACACAAGATCTGTACTAGCCAGATTTTTAAAAGATCTAGGGCAAAAATTTTGGCTTTTTACCATCTACTTTTGGATCCAAGGAACAGCAATTTCTACTGAAACACTTTAAGATGAGCCAAAAGAGTTTAGCAAACAAAATGTTCCTTAAGTAAAATGATTTAAAAAATTATTAAGGACTCTAAATAGTAATTTAACTCAAATCCTAGGAAGTTTTTAAATACACTGCTATCATCCAAGTGTGGGCAACTAGTGTGCATTAAGACTGCTAAAGATTTCTCCGTGTTACCTGGGAGCCCCCTGCTGGGACTCTGCCTTCAGAAAACAAGCAAAAAAAAGTTTTGTTTTGAAGGTATGTCACAGATGTTTCAGTAATATTTAATTACCCTACATATGGTATATTATCAACTTTAGAGTCACAGAATGCTTAATTTCTCATAAGCAAATCACAACACAGGAGAAAAAGAAATAATTTTTCACTGCATAACAAATGCATTTGCTTGGCATAAGTTAAATACATAAAATATTTTAGAATATTCCTAATTCTGGGAAATGCACGAAGATTCAAATGGACAGCCTGTGTACTAGATACAAAGGATCCAAACCAGCAGATGAGCTCTGTGGCTATTGGTAAAGGTGCCATAAACAGAATTAGGTTTATTCAGCTTGATTAATAAAAAAAAAAAAAAGACCAAAAAAAACCACAACTAAGCAGCAACAGCCCAGACAGAACAACAACAAAAAAAACCTACTAAAACACTTTTAGGACTGCAGGAAAAGAATAATGCCAAAATTCATCTTTGTCTTTTATGGAAGAATAGTATTTTTATTGCACCACTTGATTTAACTGCAAAAAAATAGGCGAATTCACAGGAAAGTTTTCATAGACTCATAGAATGGTTTGGGTTGGAAGGGACCTTAAAGATCATTAAGTTCCAACCCCCCTGCCATGGGCAGGGACACCTCCCACTAGAGCAGGTTGCTCAAAGCCCCATCCAGCCCAGTCTGATCCCATTTCAAGGGATGAGGCATCCACAGCTTCTCTGGGCAACCTGTTCCAGTGTCCCACCACCCTCACAGTAAAGAATTTCTTTCTAGTATCTAATCTAAATCTCCCTTCTTTCAGTATGAAGTCATCACCCCTCATCCTATCACTATACTCCCTGATAAAGTGTCCCTTCCCAAAGGGAGGGAAAGGCACACAAGTTCCTCTTCAGGCCAAAGCAAAGCAACAAATTTCAGGTTAAGTACAGGTTAGAACAATTGCTCTGAACTCACAGATCCATCAGCATTTTTGTTCCTGAAAAAACACTCGTGTAAAATATTTCAGCCCATACTGCAGTCGCTACCTCCTCTGTTCCACCAAGTTCAGCCATTCGGAGCCCTGTGCAATTAAACTACCTGGGGTTATAAGCAGCAGCTTTTTCCACAGGTATTTTGTGCCCGTATCATTTCACTCTTCTGGTTGTGAAGGGTACAGTCATAGAGCTTAGCTTCCAGATTTGTCTTTGAGGAAGTTTTGTCGGTCTCCCTATAATCTCAAGATGTCAATGGTAGAGTGCCTGCTTCACTGGAAATGTTTTCTCCATGGCAATGGGAGCTTCTGCCTTTTATGAGCAATGAGCTGGTGGCTGTTTGATATGTATATGAGCTTTCATTCACTAGTGATCTTTTATTCCATTTCTAATTCCCTTTTTCCTATTATTTCTTAATGGTAAAATGTCAGGCTTATTTTTAAGATGCCAGTGAAAATATCAAAGCATTTTCTTGAGAAAAATTCAAAGGCCTGCCCGGCCACAAGATTATAAGTAAAGCTGCCTGAATACTGCACAGCATCGTCCATGAATTTTCACTCACATGGGTAATAACTCAATCTTCTGCCCTACTCAGTCACCTGTAGGAAATGTTATCGGTATAAGTGAGGTATTATTTGCCAAAATGAAGAGCTATTAGCATACTCAAAGAGACAGCCCTGGCCATAGCAAGAGGAGTTAAATGTTCAAAGGAAAAAAAAAAACCTTATCATAGTTCTTCCCACTATGCCAGGCATGCACCTATTTTGTGTAAATGTAACAAAAAGTAAAATTTATATGTAAATATTCCTCTTTCCAAATAAGCCTTAAATTACACCTGGGAAGAATGCATTAAACTGGTAGACACTTCAAGATATAAAGTTTAAAATTTTCAAATCCATTTTTAGACCCCTCTCCTGGAAAGATTCCCAACTCCTTCCATCAATACAAAAATAAGCTGTCCATTGAAGGTAAAGAAATCAATCTGCAAAATCACAGGGTAACCAGTACGGAATTTGAGCAAAGTGTAATAGCTCCTTATAGCAAACCATTTGCAACCCATAAGAGGCGGGGGGGGGGGGGAAGAGGCACGCAGCAATAAGCCTGTTCACCTGAGAAACTTGTGTTCTCTCAGCAGATTCAGCAGATTTTGAAACGGCAAAAAAGGGGCTAAACACACACTGCAAATCATTCCCTATAAATTACATATTCCTTGTACATCTTGATCTGCTGGGGGTAAGGGAGCAACTGTCTCTTCACTTATCTCTGAAGTAAGAATCTTGCTCTTTGAAAATCTGGAGTTTATGAGCAGACATCAAAGCTGTAGATGAGCACCTAGAGGACCTTTTCTTTAGTCTTACCTGAACACCAAGTCATAACAATAACATGTTATTTAGCTACTAAACATGAGAATAATAGCAAAAAGATTACACAGGATGGAATTTCTCTCTTGTCCCAGGAGAAAAAACAAGTAAAATTACCCGACCACCTCTTGGGGCTCCAAGAAGCCATGCAAAAGACCAAAGTTGTGTTGTTTTGTCAGAAAGTGAGAATTGAACACCATAAACAACCCAATTTTATCTGAAAATTCTCCTTAATGAGTCAGACAACACGATCAGAAAAAAAATTGTCCGTTTATATAAGCTTCAATCTTAATTCAGTGTTTTAATATGATGGTAAAGAGCATCTCTATTGTCTACAGAGGTTTTTGCTTATTGTTCTGTCCTGGTGAACATTGCATGAATAAGAGCCACACTGGCATTATACAGAGTCTATCACACTGTGCTCTTAAAGCTAAAGATGGAAGAAGGCGCAACAACAGATATTGACCGTGAGGAATTCTCTCTCAACTACTAGTAAAAGTCAAATACAGATGCGTTGCTAAGAGAGAACAAAAGCCTGCAGAGTTTGAGCTTGCAAAATACTAAAGCTTATTTGAGGCAGGAGGAAAAAGGTGAGAAGGTGGCCTGATATAGGGCAACACCAGAGCCTGAAAGCTCTTAAAAGTACATGAATATTATCTGTCCTGATGTTTCAGGAGAAGACAAGTCTTGCCCTCATTCAGCCATGGTTTGGGTTCATAAAATGTGCTCATTCTGTTCCTTTCATCAAGGCTTTGATTGTCTCCGCTGGAAGAGCTGTTAGGTAATACCCCCCCACATTCATGTAACATCCAGCTCCCTCACTTTTCCCAAGTGCACGTCATCTTGCCAAACGTATTCCCACCACCATTCAGAACGTAGCGAACCTTCATGATTTTAGTGAAAAATCAGGTGTTCTCTACCCAGCCTTTCTATGAGAATACCCCTAAATGCAGCTCTATAGACAAAATGAATACAGAAAAAGGTACCATGAAATTCCATTCAAACCACTTCTTGGATTTCAGATACAAATTGCCACAATTTTAATTACAACTTGCCAGCCCTATGAAATGCCAAGTATCAAAAAGTATGTCTATACTGCACAATGAAGCCCGTAGCAGACAACCTGAACTTTAAGCACGTAGTTGGGCCTTTTACTGTCCTACTTGGACAGACCCACCCCTCAGGCTGTCCTCTACTTCATCCATTTGAAAAGAGTTCTCTGCCAAGGAGAAATTAGAATAGCTAGTGGATTTTGAGTACCTAGCTTGGATGACCAGGCAATCTTTTTATGAAACTTTTGAGAGTAATGTATATGCTTAGGAATAAAAAAAAAAACCACTTAAAATTGGAAAAAAAAGAAAAAAAACAAAATAAGGTCTTCCAAGATATCATGAGGAAAGCATCTATACAAGTATATTATCTATAGGACATACACACTTCTTTAAATTTGAAAAACATATTTAATTCCTGAAATAACACTGTTTATAACAAACCTGTGTGCTCTGTTTATGAGAGATGTTCATTTTACAGCCAAGCAGTGACAGATGTTGTGCATACAAGATGCTGCACAGCTACATATCAGTCTGCTGGATCACTGGTGCATGTGGCAGTCCGTGAATATAAGAGAGCACTCAGGGTATTATTGTTTAAAAGTAAAAATGAATTACATTTTTAATATAAAGGAAATCTAAAATCAAATAAAACAAGACAAAGTTTCAACATCGGAGGAAGTTGTTCTCACCCCTATTAAAATATAAATAAAGTTAAATAAATAAACAAACATGTTCTGCTCTAGAACTGCTTAAAATTTTTGTCCCTTTTTCTTCTCCCTGACATTTTTGGTACGCACAGCTGCTATGCACCTTGTAAAACAACTATCACTGCTGAAAGAGAAGAAACAGTGAAGATATCCTCCCTCAACACATTCAAATACAAGATATCTACCCTCTACCAGTTCAAAGTTATCAATAATGGGTTTAGTTACTAGACCTTTTAGGATAAAAACATCTCATTGGAGCAAACCCAGTTTTCTTTTCAAAGATGTGACCTACTCGGATGAAATCTGCATATGACTCATCAATGTTGGCAGTCAGGAGAAACTAAATGCTCTAAGTATAATAACTAAGCCCACTTGCTCTCCGGGGCTCGTTAACCTGCTCCATCTTACCCAAGCCCAGCTGAAGAAGTGGGTGAAAAGGACAAGCTCAGATGAAACATTCACACAGAGGAGTGTGTATTCAAGGCGTTTTTACATCAGTAGCTCTGCTGGTAGATAATAATGGATTTTAATTTCCAGGGAAGGAGGGATAAATTAGAAGATGGCAACCTTGTCATCTAGCGCTGCTGCAGCTGGGAAAGGACATACGTCTGCTTAACAAGGACAGGGAATTTTGTTTCACTCAGCAAAAGATGTACCAAGAGGAGATGTGCTTGTTGTCCAGAAAGGGGAAAAAAGACATCAGGCAAAAGTTCTGTGTAAGCCACAGGACAACACTGTCCCAAAGGCAAAGGGGTACACACCAGCCATACATCAATTCAGGCTACAAATTAGAGGCCTCACTATCAGAAAAACGTGGTTCCCCAAAAATTTCCTATTTACTAGTTTGCCCTATTACTCCCAAGTATTTCAAGACACATGCTGATCAGGTTATGAAAGAAATATCATGAGGTGGTACTCGCAGAATGACAAGCAATGTCTCAGAGATCCTTCCCTTCCCACTGTGTCCCAAATCCTTTCTAACTAAAATGAATGGCAGCATGCAATTTTTATTCCTATGTTTGTTTTAACTGATTCAACAGCACAATTCACAAAGAAAAATAAGGCATAAGAACTACAGAAAAGCTGTACTGGAATACCAGAAACACCCTACTGTCCCAAGTTTATTTCAATGTTATAACTAATTTATGCTCATTCAAAAAGCTGTAAGAGTTATAAGCTGTTGTAACTAGAAATCTCTTTGAAGGAACACATGCCTTAAACTGATTCACTGTCACAGAATCAGCCTTGGGCCACAGGCACAGAAAACATTCATTTCTTCTCTGATTTATCTTGTTTTCCAATTAAGATCTATTGACAGGGCACGATCATCAATCAGTTTTCTACACAAAAATCACGTCAGCATTCATCCTAAGTCATGGATGCACAAAACGGAAATCCAATTTCTTTATTCACACTTTACAGTGTCAGTGGGGTCAATATTTTGGCAAATGCAAAGATCCTCTCATTAAGGTCCTAGTGCAAGATTTTCATTTCACCTCCATTCCAATGAAATTAGTCACTGCACACAGTAGATTAACCGCAGCAGCTCAGCTTCTTCAGATGCGCTTGAGTTTCCTCACAACATATGTATCAAGACATAATTATGCTGCCAGCTTCGCTGACTGGAATTATTAGTTTTCACATTCAGCTATCTGCCTGGAACAAATGAGGTGTACTTACTGTCTGGTCAGGATGGGAGAACAGGGGAAAACACTGAATACCAAAGACCTGAGAAAAACCTTCAGAAATCAATCACACTTTATATTAAGAATCGCTTGGGTGGTCTGTAAAGACTTGATAATTTAAAATCTTTTCTATAAGCAGTAAAAGTATATTTTAATGAATATTAGATCTTGCAGTTAGTTACAAGCATGGGGCAGTACAATGTCATGCTGCAGGAAGCCATTTATTGCTACTATTGCAATCTCTCCTAGGTGATACATGTCATTAATAGATTTCATAGGGCAGCTCATTATAAGTGCAGCCATAAAACAAACCACAGACTCAAGCGGAAGACTCTTTTCCTTTGCATCAGGGCTCCTCCTGCCTCATACTTTTCCTTCTTTTCTCCACAGGACCCCTATAGAAAATGCTGCCTTTCCTGTCTGTTGAGCTCTCCTAGGAGCAGGGACCGTAGTTTCAAACAACATAGGACCAGGAAGTCTTAAAAGTATAAAGTCAAATTTCTCTGCAATTGGTTAGCTACTAATTTCCCCTTTCTTGTAGCTAAAAAAAGAAGCAAGGCTCATCTACCTTCAGCAAAAAGCCTATAACTTCACATCTTAAAAAGACACTTAGCCTGGTCAGCCATTTCCACAAAAAAACCCCAAAAACAACAACAACCAAGAAAAAAAATCAAACCAAAACCACATAAGTGTAGCACTCACTTGTATTTTCTACCATTTTTTTCCAAGGCAGCTCCCCACTCAGTTTGTGGTTCCAGAAGAATCCAGACATCAAGCCACACACTACCAACAAAACAAGGCTGGTACTTCCCCAGGTGCTCCCAGTCTCAGAGCCCTGCCTTTTCTGCTGGTCCCCACAGGTGTTGTGTTTTAGTAGTAGTAACTGCATAACAGAGAGCCAGAGGACACGCCACATTCAAAATCATTCTGTTTCTCACACGTGTTTCACAAAATCAAGACAGAATTAAACTTCTCAACTACGAAGGAGCTTCCATGGCACCCATGAAAGCTTATAACACCTCATTTCTCTTCATTTAAAATCACTAGAGCTCTGTGTCTCTCAGCCAAGTTTGTTTAGTACTGAAGCCACTGGTTTTGGCCCACTTTTCCGGTGCACAGCTAAAGCTACAACCACTGGAAAAGGATCAGACTCCCCCATCTTGGAAAATCCAACAGGCCAGGCATCAGAAGAAGTCAAGAAATATGAAGGCAAGAAATTGTTTGGATCCTAGTTTTTGTACATTCCTCCCTTCTCACAACTGCAGGTTTCTTTTGAGGTGCATTGATAGGGGTAATGTCGACGTGTGGAAGCTACGTGAGAAGTCACAGCTCCTGAAGAGTCCCACAGCACCTACAGAGAAATGACAGCATTCTCCTCCAGCCCCGCCCCTGCTTCCAAAATCCAGGAACATCTTCCTTAGTTACAAGGAACTTAGATAGCGATGGGTCAATAAGGAGTATGTCTGATCCCAGAAGCAATCTGGTTTTTACCACTCATTTTAACCAAGCATGTCCTGAAGCCTTCCAACTGCAAACCAGGCTGGGTGTGGAAGAAGTTGCCTGGATTCCTCTTCTGCCAAAGGAGGGGAGACATCTGAACGTGTGCGTGTCTTTCCTTCACGCACACACAATACACATCTTGGTGTCTGGTTTGGTTTTATTTTGGAAATAACAACAAAAAACCAAGCCACCCAAAAGATGAAGGTATCAGATGACACAAACACCACTGCTGCCATCTAGCAGACCTCTATTCCCTCCTGAGCAGGGTATTTCAATCTGCGGATATTATCTACTGAAAAAGTTACAGATTTGGCACCATTTTTTTTTTTATTAAAAGCAGATTGAAAACTAGTTATCAGACTTTACTTCCCTCCTGGACCTTACTTTATCCGAAGCGCTTCCCATCTGGCTCACTCTCTTTTTCTTTTTGGCTTGCAACATACTTGCGCTGTCAAACTAAATTACTTTCTGCAGTAAATTTCAGTGCCAACTCTCAGCCACTTTTTATTGAAGTATCTTGTTTGCCCTGGTATAGTTATAGTTCTCTTGGGATTTATATTATAAAATTTATTTTCATGGGTTTATAGCTGCGTGGTAAAAATTCTCATTGCACTGAAATTTGGCTTACAAGCATGAAAGAGAGCTTTTTGCTAATACTTAAAAAGTTACATCGTAACATTTTAGTGGTTTTTTTTTTTTTTAAATCTATATTTCTAGATCTTTACAAGCAAATCATTCATCTTCATTCTACTCTGAATTATTTCTGAGGCGCTGTATCAAACCAAAAAAGATTTTTATCTACAAAAAGTACTTATCTGGCTTGAGGGTTTGATTTTAAAAGTTTCTAATTCAATCAAAGCAGAATATTTTCTTACAGGCCTTTTCTCCCACTATGTCTCTCCCCCTACTCCTCCACATCAGAGCACTCCCTTCCCCACTGCCTCCTATTCCCACCGATGCCCTGGAGTTTCAGGCTCTTCTCCCCGGGGAAGGCAGAAGCCAGCGAGCCTTTTTGTCCCCGTTTTGGGTAATCTCCTTGCCCCATACCCACTTTGTGATAGTACTATGGAACAGTTGTCTAAAGCAGAGTTCTGACAACTAAAAATCAGACTGTTCATCAAGGGTTTGTTTCTTTAAGAAAAAAAAAGAAAGATTACTAACTTACTGACAATTACTTTTAGTGCCAAGGTGAATCTCCTAGGACAACTGAAATGTGATATCCTCTTCCCGAAAATATTTTAACACCTACTGCACGTAAGTCCAAGATTACCTAAACCTTTGAGACACTTCTACTTGGCACTGGCTATAGAAGTCTATGTTCTATGTGAACAACATACAGAAAGTTGGCCAGAAGGCACACATAGTATGGCGTAAGAAATCCTGGCTTCTTCCCAGGAATCAGACACCTTGAAAGGTGAAAGGTGAGAGGTTGAAAACCTCTTCATGTGGGTGTTGTTGTGCCGGGTTATGCTGTATAGGGTTAGGCACTTCCACGTTCAAAGATCTGGTTCATTGTGGGGACAGTAATTTTTATATTAAGGGTTTTGCCATTTTTTAAACATTCTTATTTCAAGCCAGTGCAATTGCTTGATTTCACACCCTGTAGCTTAACTTTTCAAGCCTTTTTTGTTTTTTTTGTTTGGAAGCAGCCATTTGTATTTAAACCTCAGAGAAAACTGAATATTCCTCCTCTGCATTTGACAAGTGTATTCACTCTCAGGAATGTAACTGGGTACACAGGGATAGACAACGAACTCAGAATGACTCCTCCAGGTCTCAGCAAGAATCCCAGCCCTTTACTGTACCACGGCACCAGCCACCAGTACTACTATAGTTAATTTTTCTTCTGATTTTTGCAGCAGTGGTGTTTTGGGTTTTTTTTTTCCTGTAGCTCTTTTCATCTTAAAAACGTTTCAGCCTTTGAAAGGCATTGCAGAATTTGACCACGCGTCCCTCTCTGGCTGCAGCTACACTAGCTCAAGATACTATTGCCCCAGTCGCTCAGCACTTTGATGCCTGAGGTTCCCAACCTTGCTGCTGGGCTGCTTGCGTTTCATCTGAGGTCCAGTGTGGGCAACTAAAGGGGCAGACTGGGAGAAAAGGAACATGGTGGCAGGGGAGGAGGAAGCAATAGCAGGGCAGGACAGGGGGAGCCATAGCCAGGACATAGACTGCATTTCAGGTCGGCTCCTGCCTGGCCAGAAGCTGGCTGTGCTGTTGGTTATGGTGACCGACCACTGTAGAACCACCATTTTGCTGGGGAGCTCTGCCTAAGATAATTACAAAACCAACATTCTCCTGTTTATTTATCTACAGTGTGTTAAATCCAAATCCCTCTGCTAAATCCAAAATATAAATAACATCTTTATTTACACATACACACGCGCATTCGCGCATATATAAATATACACCTTTTTCAGAAAGGCACACCACAGGACTTCCACATTTTAAAAAATTATTCTCTTCTTTTAGAATCCATTTTTGGATTACTTTTTTTCTCAATGAAAAACAAAGATGAGGGAGAGGCAAATCAAGAAAACACCAGTTCAGGGTATCAATAAAACACAGTAGAAAGCCCAAAGCCTGACACATTTTTCCTGGCCTCATCTTAGTGTGACTGAAGTAGAACAAGTCACTTGACCTGGTATAATAAAGGTTGTTGGGCCCTTCTCATGGTAGACCCTGTTCTCAGCTGCTTACAGCTTTAACTCTTTGAGATGTATATTTCTCTTTACACATCTTCCTCAAGATGCTTCTTATTTTTTCATGTTTATGCAACTCTACAGTATGTAGTCTACAGCAGTGACCTAGCATCTGACCGCTTGTCTCCCTACAGATATGTATTTTACATTATATTTCCTACTGATTTTGTGGAGGAAAAAAAAAAACCACAAAAAAAAGGAAAAAGAAAAAAAAAACAATTTTTAATCATTTTCCTATCAAAAAAATTGGTTTCCATATGCTAATGTACTCATATCTAAATCTAAGTATCTAAATCTTTTACTGTATCTGGCTCAGGAGCCAGTATTTCAATTTTTCTCTCAATTTCTAATAAGATCTATGAAAGCATTATTACTGAACCACCTATTGGCCCTTCCCAATTTTACTAATATATGTAACTTCTCTTTAGTAGAATTTGACCAGAGAAGCAAGACACAGACTGTTGAACACAGATTTCCCAAGTACACACTACACTGTATAAAATACCTGCTATGAACCCAAATAATGCTAATGCTCAAATATACCTCCTGTAAGTAGGCTCTTCCAAGCACGAGAAGTTGGGCGTGTTTTCAGGCTCAGTGACGTTTTCTCCCAGGGACAAGCACTCAGGCTTTGCTTGGAAATTTACACTGTCAGCAGGCATGACAACTGTAAACTCTGTATGTGGACAAGGTTTTACATGGACAGAGAAAAAAATTTGCAGATTTAATGAACATTTTTCTGCCTTCCAATGTACATTTTCTCTGCCTTCCTCTGTTCCTTCAATAACTCTCCCTACAAGGCATCCCATTAAATCTTAATCATCAAGATTCTTCCAAGTTCCATAAAAATTAGGCCAATTACACCAGGGATATGGGATCAGTTTCTGATGTCAAAGAGTTGCTATGGGATTAAATTCCCTGATACCACTGAAGTTAAGTTAACACTGCTTTAATAAAAGCAACATTTTACATAGGATATGAAAGTCTACTTCCAGTGTGTACTAGAGTCCCAGCTCTGCAGTGGTTAAGAGAAGCATAGTTATTCTTTATTTGATTTGAAGATTTTATTTTGCTTTTAAGGAAAAAAAAAAATAGTCTATCCCAGTTCATATATTCATATACATTTATAATTTATGGTCTGTTGACCGAGAGAAAAAGAACGAACATATTAAAATTTGATACCTGTCCTCCAAATGGAGGAAATTTTTCACAACAGAATTTGCATTGTTTAGCTCTGATCATCTCCACATTTAGTTGTCACTGCTGTCTTAAACACTGCTTCTACTTCTTCTCCAGGAATTGAGGAACAGCTTTTTGACAGCATTTTGATGAAATGCTCTAAGTACTGAACCATAACTCCACTTCCTGCACTCATTCTGAACTTACTTTAACTGCTCACAGATGACTTAACCCAAAATATTAAGGTTTACTGTTTGTTCCTACAAGATACGCTTGCCCTGCAGTGGATCCTCTGACAGCGTTACCTAAGTAACCTAAGGAAGTCAGTTGTGCAAATAGTGGACACCGACACTTTCCTTCATGTCTGTTTTGGGGGGTTTTTTTTGTTTGTTTTTTTTTTTTTATTATTGGCAAAAAGCCAGTTGATTATATAGTAAGAATATGGTATTCACAGAGTCAGACAAAAATAAAAGCTAAGCAGGGGATCTGATAACTTGATTCCCAAGCCACAGTTAAGGGAAAAAACCCAGTTAATTTTCATTTTCTGCAAATGTTATTTATCTTGCTTGTTGGCAGTTCAAACTTCACTTCGTCTGAGAATGTCCGAGTACTGACATGAATGAAATTAAGTCACATAATGATGTATCTCCACCTAACTGCTTGTCTTCTTTGCATAATCCCATTTTTATAATTTGTATTCAAAAGAATCTAGAGAAGGTAAGAATAGTAAGGCAAAAGATATTGTACAAACAAAAAAAATTAACCCCAACACCAGAAAAATACATAACTTAAAGCATATTATGAAAATGGAAAACCTAGAAGTAACATCTTACTCTGAGATATAAATAGCTCTGCTTCAAGTGTAGGATTAGTCCTCCACTTAAACTTTTACAGAACCTCATGACATTCCACCATTGCCACAAACTGCTTGTGCCCAGGGATTTTCAGGACTAATCCTCTTGAACACAGATTTATCGCAGCTTTGCCCTATCTTCAGACTATTGCATTCCCCTTCCTGCCATTACACCCTTGTATTCTGCATTTGAATGTCTTCATTTTTAAGCTGCTGGTGCATGTGCAAACCATCAGTTACTCTCTCCACTGAGAGAGTGCTGCCAGTAACAGGTTTGGGATTTTACTCTATAATAAAAGATATTTATTTTTTTTCAATCGAGACAGCAATTACTGTGATTGCATCTGAGTTTAATTTATCTCCTCAAACAAGTTTCGTGGTTATCCAGAGCACAATGCCATTAAAAATTTTACACAGCTGAGATCTATCATGAGGGAGAAAGAAATGCTTGAAAGGTAGATTTATGAACTACAGCTAATGAATGTTGCTGGATCCTGAAGCAATTACAAGCAGCTGTTTTCAAGGAAGCCTAAGATTCCCAATAAAGTTTAAGCACCTCCAGGTTTAGGAGGCATCACACTGTGTTGGCAGGTTGGAGCCTCTCTCCCCTTCAGGGAGCAGCCTCCAGCCGGTACCCCCTGCCTTTTCCCACTCACACACACAGCTCAGGCTCAGCGGGCTCTGGCAAATCCTTGGGCAGATATTGCTCATCACCCCTGCCCAGGGCACTGTACCACTTCCAAAGCTGCAGGTCTACAGCTGAAGCGGGATCCTTTCTTCTGCAGCTGGAAACCATGAGCATCAAGCTTCCTGACAGCCACCCTCCACTACCTGCCTGGCAACAGTCTCCAGTAGTCCTTCCTGTCTCATCTTATCCAGGAAAGCTTCAGCTAAAACCCTGTCCCTCCCCTCTTCCCTGGAAGCAACTGCTTGCTATGGCACCTGAGGGCTGCAGAAGCCTTCAGCACTGCTGCTAAGGGGTTAAATTAGTCAGGATGGGGAGAGCTGCTCACTACCACCACCACCTTTGACTTTCCCTATTACTTTGCAGGCCCTGCAGGGAATGAAAAACAGAGCTGAGGGAAGCAGAGAACATAGATTAAGTGTTTCTGGTTTACCTTTCCTTGTAACAGAGAGACAAGGAGTGATTTAACAAGGATGAAGGATGAGAAATTACCAGTGGACAGGCTAGGCAGATTAGTAGGACAAGGGGTAATGGCTTCAAACTGGAAGAGAGCAGATTTAGATTAGATACCAGGAAGAAATTTTTCACTATGCGGGTGGTGAGACACTGGAACACGTTGCCCAGAGAAGCTGTGGATGATCTATCCCTGGAGGTGTTCAAGGCCAGGCTGGATGGGGCTTTGAGTAACCTGGTCTGGTGGGAGGTGTCCCTGCCCATGGCAGGGGGGTTGGAACTAGACGATCTTTGAGGTCCCTTCCAACATAAACCATTCTATGACTCTATGGTCCTATGATTTGGATCACTTACTGCTGCCAGAAACCAGTACTACGGGTTTATTATCTTTCTTCTGTGTGATCCAAGTATTTACTTCCAGAGCCCACCTGCGCTTACCAGTTCAGTGTCTTAGTAACATATACATTCATTCTCGTTCTTGAATTATAGCAGTGATCAGACACACCACACACACAAATAGCAAGAGAACACCACAGTTGTCAGGAAAAAAATAATTACGTGGAATGTTTAAATCTCAGGTATACAATTGCATTGTTTACTACTGCAGAAGTAATAGAGAATAATAAATTGCTACTGCTTATGTAGGATATGTAAAACTGCAGGAGTCAGCAGTGCAGGTACAGTGGCCATTAGGAAATAACTGGCCACCGTAACTCTGTGGCCCAGGGAACACTATGTCGACTTCTACTTTTGTACACACTTAAATAAATCTGGTGAATATAGGTGAACTAAATTACCATAAAGGCTCATTTATGAATTGGGAACAAAACATTACCCTGTGAAACCTTCATTAAAAATCATTTAACTGTGACTAATGTTAGTATATTTTTATGTCTTATCTTAAGCATTATTAAGTAGGCGCCTGACAAATGATTACTTTGACAAATGTCTTGTCAATGTCTCTCAGTAAGGTATATTTGGTATGCAGCTAAACTAAATGAGGTCCTACCTCTGCTGATGCCCTCAACCTTTTCTATGACAAATGCAAAACCCATTAAGACACATACAATTCAATTTAATGTGACAAAAAGCAGCCTGAGGAAAAGCATAAATATACCATTTCCATGGTACTTCACACAGTATTCTGGAGTAGCTTCATGGACTGCTTCTCACAACAGCACTTGCTAGATGGTCCTTTATACACAGGTAGACAGATGGATTTTGTAGACTTAGGATAATTTGAAGCATGTCACAGTAAGGAAGCATGTGGTATTTTTTTTCCTTTTAATTCTGTCAGTTCTGTGACAGCAAGAATTATCACCCCAATACAGCATGTTAGTGGGCTTGACTTTCAACACATCAAAAGTAAAATCTCCAGATGTGTTCCTGTGACATTAATTAACGTGGAACTGGAACAACAGGACCCAATCCAGATCAAGAAAAGAGGTTATCTGCCTTTCTCAGGTAGGGATTATTTGAGAGGGTGAGGGAGAAATCCATAAAATTACAAGCCAAGTTTGCCCATTAACAACTTCAGAAATTTTATAAGCATTTAAGAACCCATCTATCAAAAAAAAAGGCAAATGCACGCCATAACTCACCTTTGTGAGTTTGAAAGCACCACTACGAGTGTCTTTCTTAAAGGCAGCTTTAAAAAAAAGCTATGATTTGACCCCTATCCTCATGCAGTCACTTCACCTTCCTCCTAAGCGTCACAGGTTTGTCAGCAGACATTTGCTTAGATGCTCTGCAGTCTAACAAAAGGAGAGGAACTGCCTTGCAAAAAAGCATAGCTTAGGCTGTGAAGAATACATACCTTCAGGGACTGAATATCAACTCACACACCCTCCAGAAGGAGCAAGGATCGGGAAGATCCATCCGGCATCGTAGCTACTCTCAATGTTCATTGAGTAACCACCGTGCAATGTTATATTTCACAAGTGTTTGATTGCATCATGCCATTTTTAAGAGGTGCTTTTCAATTATCATAGTTAATGATAAACTGATTATGAAACCATAAAAATAATGAGTCAGATATTATTACCAATATTTCCACAGCATGGATGAAAATGCACATAGCTATCACACAAAATTAAAACAGCAGTAGCTGACAACAAAATGAAAAAAGAAAGTAATCAGCAGTACTAGTTATAAATAAAACAATTTGCAAAATAATTTGAAGATGTCTGAATTAAGAACAATAAATATAAGATGTCCAAGTAGAAGTCTCACTAAATGTTCTTCAGAACGCTGTACACTTTTGCACATTTTTTTCAGTTTTCAGTTTTCGATCAAAATCCTGCTCTACAATATTCAGCATGTGGTTTGATGCTTTACTGTAACCAGTATAATGTGCTCTGTAAATTATTTAATGGTGCTTTACAAGTTATTTAAACCCTGTGTGTAAGGAATCCGTGTGTATAACCATTCTGTATTTAAAGGAACAGAAAAACCACTACAGAAAATCTTGCCTTCTCAAACAACTAAAGTGTAGTTTCAAATCTCATTATCTGTTTCATCCTCCTCTTACAGGATCACAACAACAGCTGCTTGCATGATGGATCTACGCAGATATCCTCTGGATGAACAAAACTGCACACTAGAAATTGAAAGTTGTAAGTTGCTGGAGGGAGAGGGTTGGCCAAACGAGAGCTGGGGATTGAAAGCCATTCACGGGTTCAGTAAAACAGGAGCAAGTTGTTCAAAACTGTGTGTCCAGTGAGCCTGCACACAGAACACGCCCAATAGATTTCTATAATACGTAACCCCAAAATGTGTTTAATTCACAATATTGGTTGATCAAAGCTTGTAAGATGTATTTCAAAATCTCTTGTTGAGGAAGGGGTAAGAGTATTTCTTGATGATTACACCAGAGGACAGTAACCGAGCACTGTCCATCTTCAGCACCTAATCACCACAGAACCTGAATTAATTACCTTACCTTGGTGAGTTCATCTCTCACATCATGATTAACATTTGCCTTACATGGTGGTGGGAGGATTGATCAATTACTCTTACCAAAACACTGGTAGATTATAAAAGGAAACAACTTGATCCTTCAGCACCAAGGTTAATGAGAGCTTTGCCATTGTCTTGAGCACAGGATCAAGGCCTGCATTTGCAAAAGTTTTTCATTAACATGTCTTTATACCTTTTACAATGCTAGCCTTTAGAGAAATGCCTATCAAGGTTTTTTAAAATAATTTTTATTCTGTTGTTGGTCAAACCAGCTGCAAGTTTGAGCAGTTGGTCAAACTCACCACAGAGCAGTCAGTCTAAATAAAAGGGCCACAAAGATGATTCAGGGCCTGGAGCATCTCTCCTATGAGGAAAGGCTAAGGGACTTGGGTCTTTTTAGTCTGGAGAAGAGAAGACTTAGGGGAGATCAATGCTTACAAATACTTAAAGGGAAGGTACCAGGAGGACGGAGCTGGTCTTTTCTCAGTGGTGCTCAGTGACAGGACAAGAGGAAATGGCCACAAACTTGAGTATAAGAAGTTCCACCTAGAGATGAGGAGGAACTTCTTCACTTTGAGGGTGGCAGAGCCCTGGAAGAGGCTGCCCAGAGAGGTGGTGGAGTCTTCTTCTCTGGAGACATTCGAAACCTGCCTGGACAAGTTCCTGTGCAACGTGCTCTAGGTAGACCTGCTCCGGCAGGGGGGTTGGACTAGATGATCTCCATAGGTCCCTTCCAACCCCATATGATTCTATGGTTAAGACTACATAGAATCCAAGATGAAATAATGAGGCAGTTTTACAAGAATTTCCATTTTTCACATTACAACCGTTGCACTATTAGAGTTAAGTGATCTTTTTTTTGTAATAATATTTCTCTCTAAAGTATGAGGTTCTAGAAAGGATTAACATACAGCTCAGTTTACTGCAGAGAAAGAAAAATTTTAGCATTTAAACTTCTGCTTTGATGGATAGTTTGAAGTGTTAAATAAACAGCGAAACAAGCTGATCCAGGATTAACCAAAATAATTTGCCAATACCTATGTCATCAACAAAAGTGACGTTTTCATTGTTTGTAGCATATCACATTCAAGGAACCAAAAGCTCTCAGAAGTCCAGTAAGTACAGTGTTCATTCTGCAGAAACTCATGATATAAGATTTTGCTGTGGACTGAAAAGAGATTAAAATCCCCAAAACCTCACATCATCAGTTTTCAAAAGGATTCCATTAGTCTTCAGTTGCTTAGATTTGACAAATAAAAACTTTTCACAGTGTCAAAATAATGGAATATTCATGTATAAATAGTTTAATAGTATTGTAACACAAATATAAAATAAATAAGTCTAAACCAAAGAAGACAAAATCACTTTGAGTCTTAAAAAATGTTGCTGGGAAAGATTTCGGTTAATTCTGGACTGAGGAGGTTTTCGTCAGTTGTATATACATAAGTGTAAGATATCTCAACATATCTGTGAGGTGGCAATTGTCAGGCACTGAAAAAAAGCATTCATCAGTCTAGAGCACTGCTGAGAGACAAGATGGGCTCTCAGCCCAATGTTTATACTTGTTTATAATTCCTACTTGATGGCACCAGAAAATTGCCTTATTTAAAGCGCTGAAATGGACACATACCTTCAAAATTACTCCCCATAATGAAGTACTTTGTTTCTTTGTAAGTACATAATCAGTATCAGCCTTAATATAAGTCGGTGGAGGTGCAGCTTTTCACTTAGATTTTAAATTGTTTGGTAAGAACCTTGAAATGTTTCCCCAAGAACTATTTGCTTTTGCTCCTTTTCATGGAACGTCATTTTATAGGGATCTTTAGAAATTCTCTGCCAGGTTGAGAACAACAAACCTTTTATTTCGCCAGCAAAATATTTCAGTCAAGTAAACACTCACAGTGGGCTTCAGGAAAGCTATTTTTACTAGAGAGCGTTGTCTGCACAGAACCTGCTCGTTTATTCCTTCAGAGATTCAAAAATGGTGTTTATTATTTTTAAGATCCTCATGTTTTGGCACCGTGGGCAGACATCTCAGAAGGAGAAGCAGGGAGACAGTGTTGCCAAAGTGTGAAACACCTCAGCAGCTGCTGCCCCGAGTCACCAGAATAGCTTATTCTCTGTCCACCATTGGACACCCACAAGTCTCTGGAAGGACACAGTGGCCATGCACTGTAGTAGACGCCCCGCAGCAGAGGCAGTAGCGTGGCAAGCCGGGCCAGGTCGATGTGCCTGTCATGAATCCTTGTGCTAGTCCAACATGCAGTAACTTTCCCTGTACGTCTGCTTTCAGTCAGCCCCGTCCATATCCGTGCTGCTCTGAGTTCACTGAAGCACCGCAAACCCACACCCCTGTGTAGGAACACATACAGCCATTGTCTTCTCACTCCCAAGAAGCAGAGGCAGCAGGCAATTGTATCCTCCCTCTCCAGTGCTGCCCATCACCCTGCTGGTCTCCCCAGTTACTTCCTGCTAGTGCAAACTCTGGCCAAATCTCATTACCCACCTACAGAGCCACTCATTAAGGTGCATAGTTGTCATGCTCATCCTTGGGCTCTGCAGTTCTCTGCCTTTTTTGGCACAAAACAGTTTTCTTGATGTTACTTACTGCTGCTTTGCTCATCTTCTATCTTAAGCTTAACCAGGCATGGGATGGGTCCATTTGGAGAACAACTCATTTCTTAATATTCAAAAATTTTCAAAATTTAGTAACTTTTCTGCCTGATCAGCAGAGGAAATGGATATATATATACAGTACCACAGCAATCAAAATGGGCAACTTCATACTGAAGTTGCCTTCATACTGAATTCATACCAGAATTTATTTGCTGGGAGATAGTTGATTTGAAGTCCCCAGCCCAACCATGACTCAAGAGGATCAAGCTACATGAGCATTTGTCAGCCCAGATAATGAAACCAGGCTGACACCTGACTGGCTCATAACTCCCAAGCTTTCACATAAACAAAGCTTCGTAGGGATGAACGCTCGGTGAGAATGGACTGATACTACCACTGAGACCTCATCAAGAATCAAAATGAGCATCAGATGGAATAAGCAATTAAAATGCTAACACAATCGGGGATGAGAGAATACCATATCACTCACGTGGCCAGTCACACATCCCCAAAGGAAAATTGCTTTTCAGACCTTTTGAACACTTGCTATAAATAATTCATGTCTCCAAATATACGTAAGTTGACACGCTAATACTTGTTGAGCTGATCCACAGAAATTAACAAAATCTTTATTCACAATTTGCAAAGAGGCCAAAATTGGCAGAGTGCATTACTTCTCGTGAGTATTTAGACCAGTTAACAACTGCGTGACCTCCCCAAAGCACAAACACAACCACCAGCTACCAAAAGCCCACAGGTAGTGGATGTGTCAGGAGCACTGGCGTCTTTGACAATTCTCCACCTAAAATATACCTTCTAATGCACCACAGCTTTTCTCCTCTGCAAGTCTAAATCCCTTGAAAGTTATTGTTCTTGCACTTGGCAGAAGCACAGGGTTCTGAAGAGCTGCCTACTTCGCTCTTAGGCATTTGAGTACAGGTGAGCCAGCTGTCCTGAGTACTCGGCACTTAGCAGTACCTGTTAATCCCCTTGAAAGCTACTAGGGGACAGAGTGGAGAGGGTGAATGAAGAGGCAATAACCATGACCATTGCCTCTCTGTTAGTGCCACATGCATTAGGCATATGACATTTTTTTCCATGCTGGAACCAGTTTATGAGATTCCCCCCCTCAGCCTCTCCCTTTCAGCTCCTGCATCACTCTTCAGCTCCTCATCTTTCTGTTGTCTCAGTAAACAAACCTTCACAGAGCTAGGATGACAATCAAATCGTTAACATTTTCTTGGTTAAAAAAATACCCCTTTGAAAGAAAGGCTTATCCACCTCAATTTTGGAAGAGACAGGAACTAAATAACTCCCAGGGCATTACTGTTCCTTGAATAAATGGACCAGGGAAGATGGTGCTGTAATCACTAAGCAGTCCTGGAGCTGCCCACATAACAGCAAGCAGCATCTCTCACCGCTAGACAGATGCTGTGCACTGTGTGCACTGCCAGACCATTTTCAAAGCACTGGACAGTGGTTTTTTTCATTTTTATATTGTATAACCCACATGACACCAGCTTCCAGAGCAGTACAGATCATGGAAACCAGCACTGAATGATAATCGCTGCTTTGAGGAAATGTGCTCTAAGTTGCCATTGCCACTGAATTTCTTCTTCTGCTACCTACAGCCTTGTTGGCTTCAGCAGGAACGTAACAACAGTAACACTGACCTTCTGTTCATCCTAACTTTGTTTCTTAACAGCATTTTCATCCTGCCAGTAATCCTGCAAGCCTGATGCATGCAGAAAGAAAACAATAAACTAAACCGAACACACAGACAGAAAAAAGACCTGTATGGATGTGTAAATCTATGCAACGCTAATAGCCCTAAATCTAGTAGCTCTCAGCAGCAGGTACTCTGACATAGGAGTACCATGTCTGATCTTCAGCTGGTGAAAACTGGCATGGCTCCACTTTGCCAATTAAACCACCGCAACTCACGCTGAGAGTCTTCCCTGTCTGCTTTTTTATTAGTTGTTTCAAATGTTTGTTGCAAGTGAATGGCCCTTTCCTCAGACCCACCCTTTAAATTAGATCTGATCGGCAGAAACACTGTAAATTAACTCAGAAATGAAGATAAATGTTTATGAGGAGAGTTTAACGCCTGTAGAAAAAGCGCAAGACAATTGGGAATTTAAACTAAAAGACACAGGCTAGATATTAAACCAAGTCAAAGGTCTGTATGGGCATGCAAAACATCTATTGTGCATTTAAACAGGAGTAGTTATTAAACTGGTCTCCACTCTCCTGCAGAGGTAAATGCATGGCTCGCAGGGAGGTACAGACCTGCAGGTGCAATCGCAGGCAGTCTGACTGTGCAATAGAGACAGCAAGCAAAAACCCAACAGATAAACCAATGCTGAGAGACTAGACCGTGGCCAAGATGGATTGCATGTTCCTCACACCATCATTAAATACCCCTAAAAAAACCCTGAACTTCCTGAGCAACTCAGGGTTGTGACCTGTTCTAATTCCATGTACAAGGACACTAGGGCTGCCGAGTGGTTCCCTGAGCAGCATCCTTTGGAAAGCGTGCTGGTTAACAGATTTTTCACTCAGATTTGTAAGCATTACACGCTGCACCATCCCGCCTCCCTGTGTTTGAAGTCCTCTGCTTCCTTAATTCAGTCTCACTCATTCATCCAGCGTCAGACTGTAGCTGGACCCTGCATGAATGCGAGGTCAGAAACAAGCTGCAGGCTGCCCCCGCTCCTTCCCTGCTCCCCCTTAACGTGAGAGCTGCAGGATCTCCTTCATCCCTAACGGGCGGTAGGAAGGAGGCATCTGGGTGAGTTCTCTCCCTGTCTTGAGGTGCTTCCTCCCCTCTAAACGCAGGAAGCCAGATACACATTTGGCCTTCCACAAGCTCAGTGCTCCCCAGAGCATCCACAAGAGCTGTGCAGCTCTCCAGCAGCCCCAGAGCACACCGATACTGTCACACGCACAACCTGGTCCTCTCTTGAGTCCCCTTAAAAAGGCAGACTTACTCCTGCTGCAGAAGGAGCACACTCTAGAGGAACCACAGACGAATTGCTCTCAAGCTGCTCGAAGAACAGATGCACATAGCACTATTCGTGAGCAGAAAGGCAGTGAGTCATTACACCTCACAGGGATGCTGTGGAAATTAGCCAAAGACAGTCCCTAAAAAAAATCTAACGTGCTAAGAGTTGTTCCTTAATAATACTTACCAGTGAGTAATTTAAGGCACTGCAAATAGCAGCATAACAACTGTGCCACACAGGAATGGGAAAAAAAGCACAGAATCTGCCTTATTATCAAGCCCCTCCAGCAGAGCAGTCAATGCAGGGATAACATTGAGCTTATATTGAGCCAGCAGATTATTTTCATTAAAAAATTACATTTCCAGCTTCCCTGAAGCTATCTTACAGGACTGCAGAAGCTGTGTCTGCATAGCTGACAACCAGAGAAATGTATACATTTAGGAGGAGGAGAGCATTTTGGTTGCACATGTTCTTTCACCCACATTTTCATGGCTTTGCTCAAGCAGTCCACCTTATTCCAAATTCTGCAGCCACAGATGGGGAGACCATATCAGAGGCTTTACACCTGTTTCAGTGTCTACTACTGCGATGGCCACTGGAAACTTCTGTGTATAAAATCAAGGGATTTTATAACTGGAACTGCTTCATCAGTGGAGCTGGGATCTGTAACAATCCATTTCTCACAGATTAGCATATACTGGGACAGAGGAGACTTAATACTTGGCTGGCGGTTACCCAGGCAGCCTGGCACTCTCACGTGAGCTCTGACGGATGTCAGCTTGGCAATTTAAGATGTTAAATCCCCCAGCTGTTAGTTCTGCTGCACCAGGTAGCCTCTGGCAAGGGTTACAACCGCTATGGCAGTTCACAACCACCCAGTGCCTTGGCACAAGCCCACCATCCCTGGCAGCAGCTGCAGCAGGCTCTGGACCAGCACGGGTGAGGTGCAGACGCACATCTCGGCTGATACCGGAGCAGACAGAAGGAGGAGGCAAACGACTGGAGACAGTAGCATCAAACTGCTGCAGCTGAATCACCCGGTGCTTGTCTGTCAGAGACCTCTGACTGCTCACAGCTGCCCCACTCCAGTATCCCTCATTGCAAACACCAGTGCTCACCTCGTCGTGCCACCTAGAAGAGAAGACAGGATACTGTTATCACTCTATTACTCTTTTTTCCTTTTGAAGTCACCAGTATCACACTCACAGTGTGACTTTGTGCACTAAGATTGCACCTGGCTTTCACTCAGAGGAAAAACATTATTCTTTTCTGACAATTTGTTTTCTCTGACAATACATTAAATCCCCACTTGGGGTTTCTCTTCCAGCATCCCCCAAACTTAAGTGAAACGTGTTTCACTGTCAGAGGAGAGGGAGGGCCAGGCTGCACTTCAATTTGGCAAAGTTATTTACTTATTGGCAAGCTGCTATGTGTCTTACAACAGGTCTGAGCAGATTATGAGAACTGTCCCTTTGGTCTCAAAAATCTGTGTCTCTATGACAACTGTGGTGCTGCAGCATGATTCAGGGATCGACACGGCAACGCTGAACCATGCGTTAGCCTTGTCAGCAGCACTCTTAGAAACCACCTCACTTGTGTGGGAGAACTGAACAAGCCCACAGAAAGCTGAACAGAGCAAGTTGGGGAAAAGGAGAAGATTTATTTCATTGGTTACAGGACAGAAAATAGCAATTCTGCCTAGACTCCATTGTTTTTACGGCTGTCCCTGCTTCACATAGAAACAGACCTAACACTAAATATACCTCATGCTCTGATGAAAGCACAGCCGACTTGAAGCGAATCAATAAAATACTTCACTTGAACCTCTGCATAGTTTGTTGCCAGGAAAAACAACTGTATTCATACCTAAACATTCATTATCATCTCTGTTGGGACAGAGTGGTCTGACAGAATGAGATTTGAACAGATTTATCACAGCTCCCTGCTTGAGACAAGATTGCATTGATCCAGGGTATGATTTCATTTGAACTACCAAGGATGTAAGAACCTACACCTCAAACAAAAAGGGCTATTTTTATTAGAGATTAAAAACCTGTCTTAAGTCCAAGCTTTCCCAAACAGCTTTTCCTTTGCCTGTCTGTGGGCACCAGATATCCAGTAATTTATTCATGCCTGGCAATAAAAATTAACTAATGAATATGACTGTGCTGGTACCTGAGGCAGCAGGAGCTTTGAGCTGGATCCACTCATGTCTTTCCCCTAAAGTATCCAAAACCACTGAAAGGGCTTCTGGTCTCATCCTGCTTCTTCTCACCAAGCATATCAAATTGCTTCCACAGAAAGCATAATTTCTCCCCTCCCAAAGGAGCTAATTGCTCAGAGTATTCTAAAAACCAGTTGCAGGGCAACTGGTTAAAAAAAGGCTGGCAGGACACTCAACTCTGCCTTTTTTAAGAGATCCCATCTTTCTGATGTTTCTAATGAGGGCATGCCCCACTCCACACAGTTGCTTGGGTTCTGCCACATGAAGTGAAGACCTTCTCTCATTCACTCGCCTGTCAGACACCCCCTGCTCCCCCACGAGATGTGTCAGCCATAAACCCCTGTCCCAGCATGTGTCGCTTCCCACGGGTCCTGCAAACCCTGGGGAAAAAACCAACTCGTTTTCTCCACTTTGACTCTCTTCTGTTTCTGGCCAATTCCTTTAACTGCTCTGAAATCACCCTTAAATTTCTTTCAAACTTGGTGGACTATGAATAGAGAGGGCGAGGTATCTGTTCCAAAACTCAGATCACTCAAACAATGGGATCTGGCTGAGATTAACTAACTGAATGCAAAAGGCAGAAGAGTTTCTGCCTGCCTACCTTGACTTAATCTGCCAGCCATAAGCGATACAAGGTTCTTAGCATTTCATCCAATTCACAGTGTGCAGGTGGGTCTCCATCCATGCCTTCTTCTGTACTCACATTGCTGCCCGCTCGATGACATGCACAAAATGCCTTGTTTCACAAGGGCTCTGCCATGGATCACATGCCATATTCAAGCAGCCAGCTCCCACAAACCCTGGCAGAGGAAGAGTTAACACCAGAAAAAACAGAAAAGCACACATTATCACAGCACACTCATAAAACAAGCAGGACAGTACCACAGGAAATATCCCAGCAAGAACAGGAACGGAGACCAGCACACACCGGCTGCTGGTATCATCCCATACACTGCCCATTGGGACAGCAAAGTGACTGCTCTCTGGGCAACACATTTTGCAATTTGAAACACCCTTCAATCTTTTCTAAAGACATTCAGAATAATGGACCCAGGGGAAATCCGTATACCCTGTGCAGAATGCGCACCCTGAGCTTGTATCTCTGCTGCAAAGTCCCTCTCAGGAGGATCGCCCGTGGAGACTCCGCACGCGCACGGCGATCTGTAGGTCCACGTTAGGTTCCCACACAGCCGAAATGCCATCCTTCTGAGCTGCAGAGGACATGCTGGCAGCAAAACAGGAGTGGTTTTAAAATTACGGCATGAGCAGCCACAGCAGCAGATTTGAACATCACAGGGACTAGCACAGAGCTGTGGAGCCGAGCGAGTTGTTTTTCAGACACTCTGAGAGGCAGATTCACAAATAGCTTGTTGATACTGAAACTGAGAAATTAGCCAAACAGGACTGTATGTTTCATTTTTTTCACATCAAAATTTAAAATGTATTTTTGGCTCACTTTAAGTCATTCCTTACCACTCATCTTTTAAGTCAGTCACTGAACTAAAATAATTCATTCTTCACACTGCACTAGTGTTAAGCCACAGTGACTGCTCTGTTTCCACATTTTAGAAAGATTTCTTTCCCCAGAGGATCATAAACCAGTTACTTTACTTTCACAACATATTTTTACAGTGCACACAAATTTAGAAGTTACTCAGATGCTGATAGTATAGTCTATATGTCTCTTCATTTTCATTTTCAAAAAGATGGATGGCTTGTTTCTCTATGGATGCATAGATTTTAATGGCAAATAATTGACACTCAATGATTTCAGTGCATGAGCACATGAAATTAGCCCAGTCACCTGCCTGGTATATCCTCAGCACTCTTCTGTTGCACATGGAGGAACATAGAGTTATTCTCACTGACTGCTCTTCTCATTTTATTGCCATCACAGTAGCTTCAGAGGTACCAATACAGGGCCCAGGCTGTCCCCTGGTGACCTTAGAGGACAGGAAAGCTGGGGCCAGGTCACTTCCCAGCACAGCCTCACCAGGTCTCAGTCTTCAGCCTCTGACAGCCTTCAGCCAGGGGAACAGCAAAAGGAAAAGCTGGGTTTGCTTATCAAAAATCAGAGTCCATTTCGAGGAGGGGCTGATTTCTCAGGAAACAGCTGTGCTCTTAAATGAGTCTGTATTTCTGCAGTCAGAGCAGCAGGAAAAATAATCTCTGTGCCTGGTCATATCACATTTTTGGAAGAGCTGGCATATTGTGCTTTGAGATAATGCAATTTTCCTAGGATGCTACAGCCATAAGTACAGTTTATATATTTACTTGTCTTCTGCCAAGGTGTGAATTGCCATATAAAACAAACAAAACCCAGAACAAACTGGAAGATTCTGGTACTCATGGATCCATTACAATTTGTGAGAACGAAGCCTTGCCCCAAATGCACCCGAGCTTACAGATATTATAAATCTTGAGAAATTTGCTGTTCAGTGCCTATGCACTCTGTGTCTTTCTTTATACTCGTAGCTCCTTGGCACCATAATAACACAAATAAACAAAACACAATGCCTCGAGTCTCTGTGTGGAAAGAGTGCTTACCTGACCTGGCACAACACTAGCATGGAGCAGTTTTATTAAGTGGCATTATTCTTACATATGAGTCCTCCAGCGCTCAGGAATCTGCTCTGCAGAACTGAGAACACAATGGAGTCCTTCGGATAAAATTCTTAATGCTTCCTCCGTTAGCTTTCTGCTACCACTTCCAACAGCTTTATTTATTTACTTATTCATCATCCCCATAAACTTAAAGCAGCAAATACTAAGTGCAGGGGTAGCCTGTACAAAGAAACAATCCTTATGAGCAAACCACAGTGTGTGGGAAACTTCAAGAAGAAAACATTGAGCAATTCAGTTGTGTTTGAAGAGTTCATTCATAATGATATGATTTTTCACTGAATTTATCCTTTCTGGTGATTGGCAGCCCCTCAGTTCATCAGGAAATTGCAGCACCAAGTTTCCCAGACTGCCGGCCCAGATCTCCCTGGCCACGCAGGAACCATCTGCGCAGAGCTGCATGTTTGTCCCCCTCAGTCTTTCCAGTACCTGTTGCCATTGGAGTGCAAGCCCAGGTTGCACAAGGGACGACTCTCCATCAGCACGTGGAAGGAGACTGAGTTAGACGACGATTCGTTTCACACTGGATGCCAGAATCGGGGCTGCATAGCGCTGATGGCCAGGGAAAATGGAAAGGCTGCACAGGCACTCTACGTACAGATCCCAGCTGATGAAGCAGCACCTAAGGGTTACCAGGGTGGTACCCAGTATATCTGTTCCTGCTGGTGAGGCGCAATTTTGGCTAATCCCTCAATGACTTACTGTTAACTCAGAATATATGGCTAATCTCCTCAGCAATCTATCTCCATTCTCATTCATTTATATTCTGTAAGTGCCTATGTACACAAAATTACCTATGGAGAGTTCTTCCTGAGAAAACACACGGTTATTTAACATATTACCATTTCTAATCCAGATCACACAGAGCATGACTGCCTTATTTGAATCTGCGGTTAGGGTCAAAGCAACAGAACCTGTAATTCAAATCTTTCACACACTTACTGTGGGCAGGAATTTGTATCAACAGGATGAGGTGCACAGAAAATTATTCAGCGTCCTTTGCTTGTAAGACCTTTTGCTAGCACAAAATCAGTCTCGGCAACACAGGCAGCCCAAAAGATGCCAGGAGCTTGCGCTGCTTAGCCCAGCTGTGACCTGCAGTATGTGTCAAGGTGTTCAAAATGATGGTGGCTTATCTCAGTGTCTTAGTGGAGGTAAATTTCCTCAGAGAAGTCAATGCCATTCCACCTTCATAACCAATGGGAGTCATTTCTGTAGAACCTAGACCAGATTCAGACTGAAGTTCCTTTTATTTTTTTTCCCGTTACAGCTATAAATCTGTTACGAAGTGCAGACCTGGATGTACTGTTTCCTAAGTTTTTGTTCTTTGTAGGACTTTCTTGCTCCTATTTCTTGGCAGTACAGAACTAGTATTTACCTATGGTTACAGAAGTAAAGCGGATCGGTGACAAAGTTTTAAAACAACAGTCAAATCTAAATTTCCTTTGATGGTCTTGTAACAATGTCAAAAAGAACAACATGGTATTTTTCAGGCAAGGATTTTTCCACAGTGAAGTGTATCAATTCAGTAATGTGTAACTATTTTAGCAAAATATGCATGCAGAAAAAGTGTAATATATTTTCTAAAAAGAGTCAATATTTCATTTTCAAGAGTCAAAATAGTTGGTATTTTTATTTGAAATTAATATTGTTTAGACAAGTACTGTATTTCATTCAATTACTCTTAATTTTGCCTGAACAAAAATTTTCATGTAGCTCAGGATAGCTTTAAATCTTTCTACAATTGCTCATGAATTGAAAATTCAGCTACTTACAGTGTCAGAACGGTGACTGAGACCACCATGAAAACTTCATTCTCATCATTTATCTAAAAAGCCCAAGTGCACTGGCCTTGTACTTGCCTCAGCATTTACCTCTCTGAAAAATTTAAGTACCTGAATTAAATAATTACATTTTTAAAAGGGGAACACAATATTACATGGGAATATAAGGTGCACTTGCACAAGCCGTGCTGGCATAAGCGGGAAACACAACATGTCCTCATTCATCTGCAGCCCGAGTCCTGCTGAAAGCAGAGGCCCTACTGCCTTAAACTGCAGCAGGTTTTGGCCAGACACGATGGAGCACAAACCAGATGGACCTGGATTTCAAATGTCTTTTTCACCGAGTACAACAGCTGTATCTGAAATTGAGGGAGCCTGCCTGGCAACAAAATGGGAGCACTTAGAAGTAGATCTTAATTAGTCAAATGAAATAAGTACTCAAGGGCAAGATGTGTTTACAATACGAGCAAACAAAACTATGTACCATGCAATATTGACTGAACCAAATTAATTGACTGCTAAGCAGCTGGACCTCTGCTGCTAATGTTTACATAATGTACTTATAAATAGTGCTGTTCTCTTTTTAACTTTGTAAAACAACATGTCAGAAAAAACTTCCAGGATTACAGCTCAGACTAGGACAGCCATCTATTGCACGGCGCTTCTAGATGAGAGAGAAGGAGGAGGAAACCGAAGGATGAAAGGGGTGATTTGCATCAGACTTACAGACTCTACATAAAAAGTGCTCCTGACAGCACTGCAAACAAACTCATGAAGGTGTGGAAGTCCTTTGAGGTAGCAAAAGAGGTGAGGGACTGCACCACTGGGCTTCCAGGAGAGGTCAGGTCCCTCTCGACATCCTGAGTCAGGCACTCCCAGCCTGCACTGCCAGAAGCAGAGCAGAAACACCCTGTGATCTGCATTTTGGTGCTCCTGAAGATGGATTTTTTTCCCAGGTTGGGATACAGGCAGTATCCAGTAGAAGTGTCCATTCAAAAGGAGAAGAAAGGGACAAGGAGAAAGCTTAAAACAGGTTCAGGAAAAAGGCATCTCAGAATGAAAGCAAGAGAAGACGACTGGGATTTCTGACACATGCTACCGGAAAGAAACAACCCCTCTCTTCCCAACTCTGAACTCTCAAGGACAGTCTGGTACCAGCAGCAAGTGAACCTGGATGCAAGGCAAGGAAGCTATGGTGGTTAATCTCCTCATGCATAGCTTCTGCACTGATTGACTAGCCTTTAGATAAGAGCACCATGGTGCTCTTAGACTTCAGAACTTTGCTGGTTTCAGCCCCACAGGAGAAAATTCAGCCAAAGAAGTGAGAAACATGGAAGCAGTTGAACAAACAGGTCATCAGCAGTTGTGACTACTAAAGTACCATTTTAAATCTTCATGCTTCAGAGCCACTCAAACTAGATTATAAACTGAGAAACGAACTAAAGGTCTGTAGAAACTGATGTATGATGGCTGTACTTCTTAGGGCTGATCTGTTAATAGCAACTGTCCATCTATACGCTACATGTACAATTATGCAAGTGTCTAGTCTATACAAGAAGACAACAGTCCGGAGCACATACTGCACACTTCTTTGTTAAAAAAATTTAAAAAGCAATATTATTGCTCCTAATTTTGAGACAAGTCATCAAAATGTCTCAAGTCCAAAGTTAAATCACTGGCACTGCTCGCTGAACATTTGCATATAAGAGAGCTCTGAGTTTTCAGTGACATTTTGGCCACTGAGTTATTATTACTACACAAAATGTGTGGGCATAAACAGTGGTTTCATAATCGCAAATTAATTCACATTAATTACACAAAGATGTGTAAAGTCAGAGGCTCTCAATATCAGACCAAAAATCATCACTCCAGGGATGAAGTAAAAATACGAGTTGTAAAAGTGAAAGACACGAGACGGGCAAACCAGGGGGCAGTGGAAGATGACAGACCCTCAACTGCTGGACTGTCTCAGGTTGAATGTCCATCTCACCCATCATCTTGTCTCTGACAGTGGCCAGCACCACACAGCTATGACGCTAGAATGCGATATACATGCTGATATTTCCCCAGTAAACTCCTCCAATAAGTGTTCTGCCCTTTGTTACCTCAAGTCAGAAATGGTATCATTGTATTTTAATAACCTGGATAGTTTCTTATTCTGCAAATATATGATAGCTTCTGAACAAGCACAAAATTCTGACGCTCGCGTCAACTTGTGCAATGAGTTCTGCAGTTTTTCTAAATGTTTTATTTCCCTTTATTTCTTCCAAGCTACCCACTAGATGTACAATTTGTTGCTTTCTTGGTCTGGAAGTGTGAGGGTTTGTGAATCATCATGTTCTGTTCATGCTCACCATCTTACAGACTTCTGTCATAATGTTCCCTCAGCCACCTTACCTCCTCCAGGCTGGAGACTCATGACTCAGTCAGTCCTTCCTTCAATGGAAGCAAGTCTATCCTTAATCGTCTCCACGGCCCATCTTTGTAGCCACCTTAGCACAGCTATTTTGGGGAAAGAAAAAACCTGCATATAATAGTCAAGAAGTAGCACAACAGGAATTGGAAAGCCTACGAATATGCAAACAAAGAATTCTTGCATTTGCTTTCGTTTCCTAATAATTCCTTGGTTTGTTTTTTTATAGCTAATAAGATTTAAACTTTTACTAGTGAACAGGAAAAAGAATAAAAATACCAGTATACCTTATAAGAGGTACTCTTGCACATGAAAACCATACTAGATAAAATATATTAATGTGTATTTCCGATTGTGCACTGCATTATATTTTATTTTAGGCTCAGTAGGTCCTTTGACATCACTGGCATAATCCAGTAGAAGGAGACAAATAAACCAGTAAGGCATTTTTCGTTACAAGCCTGATTACTAATCCAGAAACCTTTAATGTTTCCATCTATTGAGGCTACAGTGATACCGAGAAGTCCTGCTGTGTTAGTCATTAAAGAGTTATTAAGCAAAACCAAACAATTCCTCTCCCAAAGGACTTTCAACCGTGTATCAAATCTCACTGGCAAATGAGATTTAAAAAGTTAGAGGGGCAAAAAATGACAAAAATAACAATGAATTAATATTAAAGGTGCTTGCAAAGTAAGGCAAGGTTATAATTCACTCTCTGAAGTAGATGAGGATCTTGCAAAAGCGACTTTATGCTGTAATATTTATTTTCTGCTTCCAATGATAGGAAGTGATGTCTCCAACTGGGATGGAACAGATTGCCCCATATGTTAAATTTATTTTTATTTGAGAAACCTTCTTAAATAACTGACAATTTGTAGTACTCCAGCACTCTAACCAAGTTTTCATTTGGGTCAGTATTGCTTAGGCTAAATTCTGAATCATATCCCCAGTTACAATCTGCCATCTGCCTATAGAAAGTATTTCTCAGTGGAAAAAAAAAAAAAGTCACTTATAGCTACAAACACCCACTCAAACACAGGTGGCAGGGAGCCTTTTCAAGCAATTCTATCACCTTAACTAGTTAACTAGTGACATTACTTTGCAAAACACGTCTTCAGATCTGCTGTGTCCCCTTCACATGTTGGGTTCAAGTTGAAATAGTGCAACAAATCTACCAGTGTACGGACCACCTCAGTGGTGTGTGGAAGAAATGCTTTATCTCGCTGTTTGAATACAGTCGTAGGTATAATAACTGTTAAACAAGAAAAATGATATTGTAAGAATACATTCAGACTAAGCTGTTAGGAAGGGGATGATCCAGTAGCGGTGGAAGAGGGTTGGGTTCCAGCCTCGTGTCCCTACACAAGGCCAAATGCTTTGGGGCACACAGAGTGGAAATATTCTTTTGAAATGCCCAATTTAGACTCGGATCGCTAAGGCAGAGACCCTGTTGCTGGGTGTTTCAGAGCTGCCTGCCCTGGAGAATCAGAAGGAAAATGGGGCTCCATTTGGACATCTCTGGGAATTGGTGGTAATAGTAGAACCATGACTTTACTTGTTGAGGTAATGTAATACAGATCTTTGTTTATCCCAGGGGTATTTGAGAGGGTAAGTGCTGTGCTGGAAAACGAAACAGCCTGGTGACATTAACATCTAATATACTGTTAACCTCAGCTATATCACAATGTCAGCAACATTTCTAAAATATTTTTTCCTGCGAACAGCAAGATTTATACATAACCTATTTCTTGCCATGCTTGAATCTAGTTACTTTTTAGATCTGTGGTATTTCTGCCTAAGTGCTCTCACTTAAACTCTCAGCTGCTGGTCGAGAAGTAAAAAAAAAAAAAAGTGTTGGCACATCAAGGACTATATTATAATTTCTAGACATTATTTTCTAGGAAGCAGAAGTTTAATATCTCGAGGGCAATTAAACATATTTTAATGGTTTTGAAGCTGGAAAAGAATCTAGCAAGCAAACAAAGGCTTAAATAGCTCAAATAATTTTCATGGGAGCTTTATTAATAATAATAATAAAAAAAATCTTAGCGATCACTTATTATTTAGGTCAACAAAAGCACACACAGAAATCCTGGGGAATTTGTTTGATTAAACGGGCTGGACTGATGGGGATGCCAGCCCAGAAACCAGGCCACGTTTGCTCCAGAAATATTGAGGGAAACGTGTTTAAATCCCAAGGCACTTGAGGAAATGTGTTTAAATCCCACGGCACCCTCTGTACGAAGTCCGAGCCACCCAACACAGCTGCTGACACCAAGCACATCAACCACCCGAAACCCGGCTCTCCTCTAATTGCCGTCCTGGCCAAATCCGGCCCCGGGGCTGGCAGGTTCCGAGCGGGGTTGCCCCGCGGCGGGCAGCGCTCGGGACCGGACCGGCCGCGGAGCGTGGGCGACCCCCGGTGGCCACCGGGAGGGGGGACAGAACCACGCCGGAGCTCGGCCACCTCCCAGAAGCCGGTTCAGGTTTTTAGGGAACGGGCATAACAGAATTAGATCAACTCGCGTTATTAAATCAGCTAAATGATATTTATTTCATGGTATTATGTATTTAGGGAAATAACTCTAGGCTTGTGCAGTGTGGCGGTTTAACCCCAGCCGGCAGCTGGGACCACACGGCCCCTCTCCCACTCCCCCCAGTTGGAGTCGGGGAGAGAATCGGAAGAATAAAAGTGAGGGAAAAAAAAAACCCTGTAGGTTGAGATAAAGACAGTTTAACAGTTAAAGCAAAAGCTGCACACACAAGCAAAGCAAAACAAGGAATTCACTCACAGCTTCCCATGGGCAGGCAGGTGTCCAGCCATCCCCAGGACAGCAGGGCTCCATCACGTGTAATGGTTACTGGGGAAGACAAACACCATAAGTCCAAACATCTCTCCCTTCCTTTTTCCTCCCCCAGCTTTATATACTGAGCCTGATGTGATGTGGTATGTAATCATAGAATCATTTTGGTTGGAAGTGCCCTTTAAGATCATCAAGTCCAACCTTTAACCTAACACTGCCAAGTTAGTACTAAACCATGTCCCTCAACACTGCATCTACCCGTCTTTTAAATACCTTCAGGGATGGTGACTCCACCACTTCCCTGGGCAGCCTGTTCCAATGCTTGCCAACCCTTCCAGTGAGGAAATTTTTCCTAATATCCAATCTAAACCTCCCCTGGCACAACTTGAGACCTCATCCTAAATATCCCTTTGATCAGCTGGGGTAAGCTGTCCCAGCTGTGTCTCCTCCCAGCTTTTTGCATCCCCCAGTCTGCTTGCTGGTGTCATGGTGTGAGGAGCAGAAAAGGCCTTGATTGCTCAGCAACAGCCAAAAACATGTGTGCTATCAACAGTATTCTCACCTCAAATCCAAAACATAGCCCCACACCAGCTGCTAAAAAGAGTCAACTCCACCCCTGCTAAAACCACAATATACAGTTGAAGTTACAACCACTCTGGACAGCTATTATGAACATAATTCAAATCTTTCAGGTTCCCAATATTTGACTTTTATGAAATTTGTGTTCAGACATCACTGTTCAGTTGTAAGTACTGCTCTATCTGTCACAAGAGCAGAGGTATCCCTTTAAAGCAGTGACATGGATACGTATGCAGAGGGAAAAGGATCACATGGAAAAAAAGCTGCTGAGGGAATACCTGGGCAGTACAGATAAGTTCAGTGAAAAAATCAGCATGTTAGAGCTGGCCACTGCACAGACTAGACCCACTTATTCTATCACGCAAATAGCTTTTCTCCCATCGTAAGCGTTAAAGGCATATGCTGCCAGAAATGAGGGTTTATCATTGCCTGCTGGCCCGAAGCTAGTGCTGCTCCACACTGAATGTTTCTTAATTGACATTACTGTGGCTTCTCACTGGAAGTCACCACCCACTTCAAAAAGGAGGAGTGATCTGTCCTCTGCTAACCCTGTTTGTAGCTGACATCGGTTCCAGTCTTTAAACCGCAGCCAGCTGTGCTCCTCTTGAGTTTGCTAGTTTGGAAAGCCAAAAGCAACGTCAACACCTGTGGCACATGAGGGCCTCCAAGTCCTGCTCCTGTGAGTCATCGTCAGCCGTGAAAGCAATGCCTCTCACACAACGCGTGAAGCATGTAATGAAGGGCATCACACAACAAAAATCCTATCACATCAGGGAATGAACTGCCTGGGGAGAGTTTACACCTTGTTAGTGTCTAGCAGAGTTATTACAATGACTGTCAAGGCAACTGTGATTGTGCTGAGGTTCTCTCTGCACAAAACTCCAGGAAGACGTTCCTGCTCAATTACTCTTCTAAAAAGAGAGCTAACAAATGGGATTGAAAGACATCACTATCCCTTTCTTAGAATTCCCCTCAGTTTTAACTGGAAAAAACTCAAGGAACAAATCAGCGTATTAGAAAGAGCAGTACCTCACACTAGATCCATTTTTTGCAGTATTTGGAAGTCTTTTAGGTTTGTAAAGGTTAAAGACACGGCCTGCCAGCAGTCACGGCTTGTCATCAGCTGAAATCTTCCATGTAAGGTTTTTGCTTTTGGTCAATTGACTTTATAACCTTGTAATTCTACTTTTTATCTAGCAGTTAAAGTCAAAGAAACCTTTCCAAGACTAGCGACAAGCGCATTTGCTATGTTACAAAACTCCCGTGATTTGTTTTTGCAAAGGTTCAGCATTACCATGGTGGGATCTTTCTGTAGGAAGATGTACCTGGTTCCTTCTGAAATCTGCCCTGTGATATCCCAGGTGTTTATTTGGGATCTTTGTGGTTTTAACAACTAAATCTACAATAATTCACCTTTAGGGGAAGGAAATTTTATCTGCAACAGCTATTCCCTCTTCTGTCAAGAAGGCAGAGGGACTGCAGAGAGGCAGACTTAGGCAGATGCTGCCTAAGGAGACCCACAAGTAAAGTCAGGACTTGCTGAGCACTGGGGATGGCTCCTCTCTCTGCCCTGGGTCCCAGCACACACCAGCTAAGGAAGCAGCACAATTGGAGCAGAACTGGAGGGAGGGGTGTGAAAAGGGCCCCAGGTGACACTGGCACAGAACAGAAGAATCAGATTCAGCATTTTCTTCCAAACTCTGAAGCAGAATCCAGGATTCTCACATCTAAATCTTCACCTGGGACTTTGCAAAAAGTACCAGTGAAACTTCTGAGTAGTGCTACACCTTTCTTCTTTCTAATTCTACCCCCTAAAGACAAAGAAATAGCTATGACAATATATCCTCATGTGGAGGATAACCAATGCCCTTTTAGGATGAGATGACAGTTTACTCTATTTTGCTGCACCTTTTTTAAAAAGGGAGAACATTCAAGAGATATTTTCTATAATAGAGATTTGCATGAAAACAAAGTTAACACTTCCTTGACAATCTTAGTCTTGGCCTGTTAAACAGACTTTGCAGTCTTCATCCCCTCCTTCAATCATTGTCTCTGACATCCCACATGTGGCTCATGTTGGCCCCATGGTTTGTGTGCAATGCCTTTAAAGCAGACACTGAAGCTCCACTACCAAGCAGCTACCCTGACCTTTTGCAGTGAAAAACCTTTTGGCTTCTACCTGGAAGGAATAAAAACCAGCCACACAGAGAGCCCTGTGTGACAGCCCCAGGATGGTTCATTTAAAAAAAAAAATTAGGGTTAATTAATTAGGGTTAAATAATGGGAACAGCTTTAAGCAAACAGCAGTGATCCATAGTACGGTTTCAGAGGCAATTCAGACAGCTAGCAAACCGTGGCACTGAGCAGTTCACAAATAAGGTATGTGAACACTTCACCTTGTTCACCCTGTCGTGGTGTGTTTGCATCAAACGATAGCTGTTCAATACCTGCAGACTTTCCAAGAGGTCCCTTGAGCCCAGCAGCAAGTTGTGAGAGTTTCTCTGGTGGTCACCAGGGAAACTACAGACCTGTTCTGCACGTGGTCAGCCTTCCAGAGACAAGGTGATTACCGGGCACTATCACAGGAAAAGACATCTCAAGACTTATTTCCCTAGGTAGAAATCGCACTACTGGTGCATATGAAAGGATAAGGTCCTAACTCTGTAGAGGCTTCTACAGTTGGCTCAGCTGGCAAAACTACTGTCAAGTTTTCTGAAGCTCTGAGTTCAAACACGTGTTTTTATTTGATCTATGCTATATGATTTAAACCTGATTAAATCTAACACCTGAAGGGAAAGTTTAAAAATAGATGAGATCTTTTTCTCTCCTTTGGTGGATATCTGGAGAAAAGTAGTAAAATGCAATAAATTGGAACCAGTTTAAATATTAGTTCAAAAATGTCATCAGTTATGAGATTTTTTTTGAAACTCAGTCACTTCTGAATTTAATCAAAATGTTTTTGAAAATGGTAACAATAATGTTAATTCCCAGTGATAGAATGACAAATTAAATTTTAATTAAATGATAAATAATCAACATCTCTGTTATAAGGGAAGAAAAGAAACGTGCTAGTTTTGAAGTCAATAGGAAATAGTTCTGTGATAACAGAAGATCAAAGACGGCATGGTCTAATTAAAATATAAAATGGTGCATGAATATCAAAGGGATACCTACAGCTCTGACAGACATTGTCAGGTAATAGCACAGGCACCTGAATTCTTCTAGAATCATCTTTGCCTCCATTGGCTCCACACTCTGTATTTTGCCACAGTCTACATAGGAAATCAAATGCAAAGCTGGGAACTGAACCTGGTTTTACTCTCAGAGCTCCTCCTAGAGAGTGTAAAAGTTTTGCTGATGTTATATCAGTCTGTTGGTAAACTGAGCAACTCAAGCCTGACCAAAAAGTAGTAGCATTAGAGCTCACTAAAAATTGATCTTTAATCTTAAATATTGTCCTTGTTTTCTGTCTTCTCCCTTCCCACACATAGAAGTTTCCCTGGGTACAGAGGATGCTATGTGGCTTCTGTATAACAGAAATGTCCCACGAAAAGGCTGAATTCCTGATTAATGGCAGCTCCTTCCACTTTAACTGCAACTAGTTAAGTCAAATAATAAAACAAAAAGAAAAATCAATAATCAAATTGTGCCTCTGTTTCAGATGGATACACTACTGATGATATTGAATTTTACTGGAACGGAGGAGAGTCGGCAGTAACGGGAGTTAATAACATCGAGCTCCCACAATTTTCTATCGTTGATTACAAGATGGTATCAAAGAGAGTGGAATTTACAACAGGTAAGCACTGGCGACTTTAAAAATCTCCCCCCTCTTCCCCAACCCAGAAATATCAGTGTCTAACTTTTGTTAGGCATTAGTCATTATATGACTTCTTTCTTTCAGGAGCGTATCCCCGATTATCACTTAGCTTCCGGCTTAAAAGAAATATTGGATACTTCATTTTGCAAACCTATATGCCTTCCACGCTGATCACAATTCTGTCGTGGGTATCTTTTTGGATCAATTACGATGCCTCTGCAGCCAGAGTTGCTCTAGGTAACTTCTTTTCAAACTCGCTGAACTACACAGATACTTCCTGCCTTTGAATAGAGTAGCACTAATTCCATACAGCTGATTGCAGCAGTATTAATTGTGATCTTACATATGCAGCGTAGGGTCTTCGTTGTCAGGAAGGTAGGCAGGTGTCACCCTGCCTACATCTGAAGTTCTTGCTCTGCAGTTAGTTGGGGAGCCTGACTTCCAGTTGCCATAATAGTCTTTGGATCAAGCCAAAAGCACCTTGCTTTTAAACTGAAGCGTAAAATTCAGGTATCTAAGGGTATCTACAGTGTTGCATCAACATTTCATTGACGTTAAAAAGTGTATTCTCAGGCCAGATGAGTGACTAGAATAGATACACAAGGTCCCACTGACATCAAGTGGAGATAAACCAGCTTACACCAAATAAGCCTGTTTTACCTGTATAGTTGGTAATTTCCCGTACCATGTTCCTTCCTACAACTTCCCAGAAGATCCAAGATCTTCTGCCACCCTCTGTGCTTTAAGACAGATATGCTTTTCAAATGCTAATGCCCAGAAAGCCATTTTGTCCCACCTCTCTGTAAATTCAACTCATTACACCAGTGCCTAGAGCTATCCTCTAGATGCATTAATGACCTGGGATTGCAGCAGACTGAAAAATAATTTCATCCAGCTAAAACAAAACACACAAGAAAGAAAGAATCACATAATGATGGATAACACAATGAGATGGAAACGCTTTACCTGCAATGCTACCTGCTTTACCCTTTAATAGGAAAACCTGTTTTGGCACAAGTAGATACATCACTTTCTCTTTATCAAAGACCATCATTTTATGATAAAACTTCCCGTTGTCCTTTCAATCCTCTGTTTTCCATCAACAGCTAAATACTTATTCCACTTCCCCAAAGCAATGCAAGCCACCCTGTGGGTTCAAGCAGGGCTACTGCTGTAAATAGAGAAGCATTTCCTCACATAGAAAGAGCAGTGATCTACTCCTTGCTATCCAGGTCAGCTAACACCATGTTCCCTAGAAGAGTTATTGTAAAAATTAAGGAAAGATGTTCCAGGATAGCCTGGGCTTTTGGAGGCTATTTTGTTCATCCTCCATTGCATGGAAAGCCAAGAAAGGTGCTACCAGCAGGCCTGGAAGGATATCATCCCTTCCAGTCCTGCAAAAAATCATTCCCTTGGCTGTTAAGAATCTGATCCCATAGTTAACCCATCTGCATGAGAAGTGCATGGCAGCTGGGCAATGCTGCCACTACACCTTTCACGCTCAAACCTCCTTCCTGGTCTTGTTAGTCCATGTCTTTTTCTTCCTTTCACAGGAATCACAACTGTGCTGACCATGACCACCATCAGCACCCACCTCAGGGAGACCTTGCCAAAGATCCCTTACGTCAAGGCAATAGATATTTACCTGATGGGGTGCTTTGTGTTCGTGTTCCTGGCCTTGCTGGAATATGCCTTTGTAAACTACATATTCTTTGGGAAAGGACCCCAACGTCAAAAAAAGGCAGCAGGCAGGGCAGGACACGCTACGGGCGAGAGAGGCAGACTGGAAACAAATAGAGTCCAGGTAAAATGTTCAAGCGTTATTTCTGCTGTGACAATGTTGATGTATATAATGATAGCGATAAATGCAGTTTGAACACACATGCAAAAGCATTTAAGATTGTTTAGGGAAAAAATTGCATCTTAAGGAGACTACAGCAACATATGGTTTGTTTCGTCTTCAACTGAAAACAGAGTGAGAAACTACAGAAAATGCAAATGAATATTCAGCACAAGCATTTCTTTGCAGCACAGGAGAAATACAAGGGGTTCAGGGAAGTTAAATATTTACCACTTCAACTGTATTTTTCTTTGCTATAGAAGGTGGTATATAATAAATATTTATTCTATAGTTTCTCTTTACCCACAGAAACTTCACCAAAAATAGAAAGCAAAGACAGACACTGTTGCTTCAGTGAGTCTTGAATGAAGCCCACACCACTCAGCTTCCAGGAACACAAGGAGGATGCTGCTAGGTTCTAACAGCTTCCACAGATGTCAGGATTTTTCCCTCAGCCTAAACTTAAGCAGACCACAGCTACCCTCTTGTAAAAAACAAGCCAGACAAATTCCAGGAAAAAAAAATATCATGGGCACTTTTTTAACAGGGAAAAATTTAATTTAGCAGTATGTCACCAAGTACTTGCAAACTTCTATAGACCTATTCTGCTTTTTCCCAGTTTTTCAGAAATAAACACCTCCCTGAGCTGTATTTAGCCCAGTCTGACTCAGAAGAAAATACATACCCCAATGAGACAAAATTTTTCTTCTGTTCTCTGCTTTTCTTACAATATATTACATCCAAGTATTAATGAGCTTTTACCCAGGCTGTCCTATAAGCTTCTGTACTGTTGTGGCCTGAGGTGACAAAATTTGGACAAAACTATATTTGAGGCCTCTGTTCAGCTCGAAGAATGGGGCCAACACATAAAACTCTAACAGGTAAGACTTTAGCTTGATGGATGGTGGTGATTTCACATACATGTCAGGAAGTGCATTTCAGAAACTCTGTGCTATTTTGTTAGTTCTCGAGTTGTGTGTCTTGTGTCCCAGCAGCCACACCGCTACAGCTAAATATCATTAACAGAGTCATCACGTCATCGGTTTCAGTGAACTCAGGAGCCCTTTAAAAGTCCTCACCCACATTTGCCTCCTGTCCCAATGTGTAGGAAACGTCTTATGACAGTGGGTGCACAAATCCAGTTCAGGTTTGCAGCAGTCTCCAAGATCCCACAAAGTGGTGTCCTCCACAGAGCAGAGGAGACAAGCCACCCCATTACGGATTGTGGTGCACAGACGCTGTCTATCCATTTCTATGGAAGCTAAAGAAGGGAAAAAAACCCAACAAAACCCAAAAACTCTGACCAGCCACCTCAACAGTTCCCGAGATAACCCAGCCTAGGTGAGAAGGAGCACAGCAAAGGTTCATGACGAAGAGGGAAGCAACACTTCTTCAGAGGTCAGCCTTGGCTCCATGGGCCCCAGTGCACTGAACTGAGTAAAGGATGAGAAAATGTAAAGGATAAGAGTGCAGGTAAGCTCTTTTTCCTACATATTTGGAGAGTTTGTTTAACTAACAAAAAGCCCTAACTCATGACTAAAAGCTTTTGTCTAAATGTTACGCTGGCAAAGATTATGCTGAGACCAGGACTCACAATGTGATGGAAAGAATCCACAACCACACCTAAACTTTTCAGAGCACCACATGCATAAACTGGCATTTTTCTGATAGAAAATGGAAGGCATACAAGCTTTGTGCCAGGATTTGTAAGTGTTCACACTTTAAACTGCATTTCCATTCTGAGAGTGAGAATGCTTTCAGCGAACAGACTGCTTTCTGCCCGTACAGTGCAGGGTTGTGATTTTAGATACTTATATATATACACACACACACACATATGTATGGCTATTTATGGATTTTGTTATCTCACTGGAGATATACTCATGTGGAACCTTGTGAGCATTCATTTTACTCAGCATGGAAATGCTGGTGTCCAACAGTGTATTTCTGTTTTTGGCAGGAAGAACGCATGTGACTGGAGCAGTGGGACACAGGAAGGTTATGGGATCTCCAGTGAAGACAGCTCCCAGCCCCTCTCCACCATATTTTGAGGTTTTTCACTGGTATTATGATGTCTGTACCAAAGCAGGGGAAAGTTTTTTTCAGAGCATAAAAGAAGTACATCTGTAAGTATATATACAGCTATAGGATATTTTTTCCCCTTTTTCTCTTGACCCATACCACTTATCCATAGAGGGACCTATTACCTACGGAAGATACATAACAGTGTTTCCTCTCTTTGTACCAGGTGAAGATACTGCTCATTCCCTTCTGACATACAACTCCCATGACTAAAAGAGTTCAGGTTCCTTCATCAGATAATGAAAGTTTTAGACATGTGCGCGGCACTCAGCAAACTGACCATGATATTAACACAGTATAGAGAAGACCAGATGGAAAATACTGCTGTTTCATATGTGGCTGCTCCTTGCCCTACAAACTGAAGAAGGTGGAACTAAAGCCTCTCCAGTTTCACAATTTATGCTATTTTCATTTTTAATATGCAAAAACCAAATAACTTGTAGTGAACAATCTTTCTGTTTCTCTAAATAAAGCATAAAGACTGTTTATATCTCTTTGTCTATTTGTCAAAACTAGATGTCGCTAGTATAAGGAAACCACCATAATTATGGGTAAATAGGACAAACCACCCAGCAAGAAAATATTTAGATAGTCCATGCATGCAACCGCTTGTCTCCCCCATTATAATGTGAATAATCACTACACAGAAGACATCTCTTAAGCACGAGGAAGAGGTAGGATGCAATCATAATGTCAATGGGAACAGGGTTGAGCCATCAAGGGGTTCATAAATGGAAACACAAGGCAGGGGACAGATGGTTTCCTGCTCCCCAGTTCTGCACAGCATCACACGTTCCTTTCAAACCTTCTATGCACCACAAAACACCTGGGATGGAAGGCCAAAGACCAGTCTCAGGGTCCGAGGAAAACATACTTTTCTCCAGTACAGTGGCTACTGGAAGGAGAGAAAGGAGAGAGCACATCACCACACAACCAGCTCAACCTTCAAGTAAATCACCTGAATAAGTATATCCCTGCTGAGCACAACCTGCTTCTACGCAGATCAGATTGTGGTAACACCACTGCATTTGTTCTGATAAGACAGCCTGTATGAGTAACATGGCCCTGAATCTTTCATCTTAATAGAAAGAAAAGATGTTTTTCTATTGAGACAGAAGCTCTTACCTTTTATCTCCCAACAGTTAAAACAGAAAAAAAAAAGTAGGTAGGTAAAAACCCATTCCAGACAGCACTAAGCATTTGAGACTCATCTTCTACCAAGGAATGCCAATATGCTCTTCCCCTAGAGCTGACTGACTATATTTTATGTGGTCAATACAGGACTGCTATTCTGGGGTGTTTTTATCACTGTAACTATTTTACTCTTACAATATAATTTGATGTTCCTAACCAGGAACCTCAGTTTCTAAGTAAACATACAAGCCAGACTGTTATTTCTTTTTATGATGTTTCCTGAGCACACATCAAGGCTCTTCCATCACTGATGAAGACTCATGGGTAAGTACCTGTGCTGATTTAGGCTTTAGGTAGTCTAAATGAAGAATTAAAAATCTACAAGCTCAATATAGATGTAAATGTCATTACAAGAAGCACCACCACATACATATATCTGAAGAATATTTAAACTTTGATAATTATACTACATTACTAATACAACGTCAGCTTTAGATGCTTCGACTGAGATACTCTACTCCTAAGCAGGCAGAAAACTGAGTAGGCAGAGACTTGTCTCTTTCATCCCCATTTTTTGTCATGTCAGCCAATGCAAATGTCAAAGACTGTGTACGGTGTACAGCTGCAGCACATACCTGATGTGGGGAAAAAGCTTCATCACTGAGACATGGGACTGCACAAGTTAAAGCCTGCTGGCTGTTTCTGATCCACAGGATTCCTCCAGCTCTGGACCAAGAGCAAGTCCCAGGTAACCTCGTATTAACTAAGGTAGAAAAGATTTTAAGACAGAAAATTTACAGCTTTTACTGCATGCATCTTTGCTGTTAATTCATTCTAACATTAACATAAACAAAACTCATAACAAGTCTCTTTCAGGAATCCCTTAACAATTTGTACATTTTCCAGATTCCTATGGGAATTTATAGAATTCCTGTGCTTCAGTAACAAAACCTCAGCTGCACGAGTTTTAAGAATATTTTGGAGTGAACTTCAGTAAATTCTGAAGGGTTTTTAACGATATGGGAAGTTAACTATTAGTCCAGCTTCATGTTGCACAAGCAGTGAATTTGACCCAGGTACTTAAGAAGAGCTTGTCTGCTTCTCTGGGCTAATCTCTTCAAGATCAGTGTAAGGCCCTTTGCTCTGAATTGCAAAGACTGCAATTCAAATACTGAATTACTTCATGATGTATACAAATCATTCTGCCCAAAATGATTTAAATAAAACTCATTTTAAAATATAATAGGTTCATTCATAACACTTAAAGTGGGAATTCATATGCTGCTTGGCTGACAATAAACTGAGCAGGCATCTTAGTTTAAGAAACATCCCTATGAATCACTTTCCATTGTAGGCAGTTATGAGCCGTCTTCACAAAAAAAAAGCCATAATAACTGCCTAATGATGCCTGCACTACTGTTACTACTAATATAACACTAAAGTCAATTAGTGTAAACGTTAGATTATGTAATCAAAGACAACTTAAAGAGCTATTTTGTAAAACTGGGAAGAAAAGGTTGACCTATCAACGCTTCCAAGAATTAAAAGTAGAAATCTCTTTTTACACAGACAGCTCTGAGATCGTTGCTTTTTCCACACAAAATGTCAGAACTTAGGAGTAATGAATAGTCCCCTAGTTATGTCAGTCCCCTGGAGAGCAGGAAACTCTCTGTTTAACCTTCTGCTTAAATTTGAACACTTGACCTAAAAACTATAGACTAGGTGGTCCATCTCTCAAGTAAGGAATGCAAACACCCTGCTGGTTTGACCACCTGGCCTCTTTAACCCAGAATATGTGAGATTCTCCCACCAAAACAGTGGTGAGAACTGGGGTGTTCCCACTGAATGCTCATGCTTCAGCATGTACAGAATCAGTTACTACACCCGATTGCAGCATTTTCTATCTGTGGTGACTTATTACTCCATTAAGATTTTTTTGCCCCACAGCTCTCCCAGGTGGCTGTTGTACAAATAGCCCCTTCGCTTCTTTATTTTCAGGTATTAAGTGCTTAGTCTGGCACAGCATAGATACGCCAGCTGCCACCACACAACATTTTCTCCTTCCAGTGACGGGAAGGAACACTTTCTATGCTGCCAGGCAGACCCGAGGCTTTCTCTGGCTTCCCTCTGCAGCAACCCCAAGAGACTGGGTTTCCTTGTGTATCTGCTTGGAGTTTTTTCTTGAACGTACTTCAAACCTGCTGTAGACTATTATACCACTTCCTAGCTCTGTGATGTCTTGCTAAAAACATAAATCTCGGAGTGCAAACAAAGCATTGGATATCATTGGTGCTTCACAAGAGTGGATATTGTCAATAAGTAACTTAATTATTTTTCCTTGGTATAAAAGCATCCCCAGACAGCCACGGTACGGATTGCAATACATTTGGGGTAGGTCCAATGCCACAGTTTACAAAAAAACAATTTTAACACTCAAGCCTCAAAGCCAAGTCTTTGAAGTTTCATTTAAGAGGTCTGTGTCCTGATGTGTATTTCCCTCATATGAGCTACAGTGGATGTTTAAATGAAACAGCTAGGAAGTTTTTATGAATAACTCAGTAGTTACACTGGAAACACCCCAAACCATTTCCTAAAAGAGGTTTTACTACAAACACATAAAAAAGTTAAAGATAAGTGCAAATGTAAACACTTTGTAGTAGTAATGCAATCTTTCACAGTTAATTAATAGATAAAAAAAGGCAATGATATTAAAATATTAATTTTTTATATATATATAATTGTTTGCATGATACCAGTTGCAGTTTCCAGTTCTTTGCTTAGCCACTTAAAACAGTGCCCTAACCAACAGCACAAATAAAGTAAGTGATCAACATATTTGAAACAACTGCCTCTGGTACCAAAATGCAACTGAACGTAAGGTTTCATTAAGTAAAATGGATTATTCTGTCTGCACATGAGCAAGTTAATGGTATGCTGTGGGAAGCAGGGATTTCCATCTCTGCAATACAGTATTTCTCCAAAATTAATTCTTATCACAAGCATTTTACAATAACTGATAAAATGCACATGTACCCATTTGCTTTTCATATAATGAACCCAACCCATTCTTACAAAACTGTTTTTGAAACTAACCTACAGTACTAAAACTGTACAAAACTGTATAAAATGGGCAAAGACAGCAACATTTTATTTTCACCTTGAGTACGTGAAAGCTTTGGATGTCACTTCACCAGACAATAAAAATCAGTATTTCATAAAGACCGTGATCTAAGAAATAAAATTAGAAAAGTTATACTTTACAGGGGATGAGATAAAGTGAATTAAAAGGTCCCAGACAAAGAAGCCAGCTCAGGATGGAAAGTACTTCAATGCTTAATAGGTAATTTCACACTACTCGGGACAGTGTATTCAGTATCTTTTCACTTCTGTCAACGCTGCACAAGACATGGCTGTCACTGCAGCCCCAGGAGCACCTCAGCAGTAGAGTCAGAAGGTACCCATCCGTCTGGGAAACACCTCGGGCTGGCTGAGGAACTTGTCTAATTCACATTCCTTCCTTGACACAGGTTGACCCCCAGGGAAACATGCTTCTTAGCCCACTTGAAATACGAAATGACGTCAGCAGCAGCCTCCGCGACCCCCGAGCCACCACGTACACGTACGACAGTGCCAACCTGCAGTACAGAAGAGCCACTTCCAGCAGGGACCTCTACAGCAGGAGTGCTCCGGACAGGCACAGGCTTCGTCACAAAGGACGCTTACGAAGAAGGGCATCCCAGATCAAAGTTAAAATCCCTGATTTGACTGATGTTAACTCAATAGACAAGTGGTCCAGAATGGTCTTTCCCATCACGTTTATTCTTTTCAATGTTGTTTATTGGCTGTATTATGTCCACTAATTTATACAATAATGTTACTACCTACTAACATAATTAGACTTGTTTCTTTTCCTTCTCAATTTTGTTAACTCTGAAGAACTGCGGTAGCCATGTCACATGTCCAAGGTAAGATACCCAGCCACTGAATACTTCTAAATTTAAGCTTTAAAAAAAACCCAAACAACCCAAAACAGCATCACCGCATTTCAACAGAATAGTACAGATCTGCTCTTAAAGGCCATCTTCAGCAAAAGTGCTATACCTTGATTTTTACAAAGAGTTTGTACATCACCCATGAGGTTTCTGTACACACTTTTTTTTTTTAAGTGGAATAAAAATTAGTCCTACTGTATTTCTTACCACATATTGGCAGCCCACAGCACCATACTTCCAAACGAGACAGACTTTCAGCATTTAGAATGCAGTTATTGAAGAAATAACTGTTTGAAGGATTATAACTATTACATCATGCATCATTTCGAAGTTAATAGTTATAATAGGAAGTATTTCCATAGTGTCTGTGAGAACTAAGCCAATTCACATCTTCAGAGAGGCAGGGATCTTCAAAAGAAAAGGCAGCAAAGACAAATCCCACTGAGTTTCCAACTAAGGAGTCAGCTGATTGAATCTAACAGGAATTTTGTTATTTCCAAAAAGTAGCAAAGTTGAAATTGATGAGAACAATTGTGCCATCTGTAATTTTGTATTAAAAAGTAGAAAACAGACACATGTTCATTCCTGGAAGCAACTACCGAGGGATACCTCAGTTCAAGAGTGGCCACTTTTCTTGATGCCCATGGCTGGTAATTGCAACACATTCTCCAAAAAGTTGGCAGATGTCAGGGAACAAACCTGAGGAGAGCTCTGCACACAGTCTCCTACAGCTTTCCTGACTCCACTGAGGAACAGGAGATACAGCCGTGTCTTGTAGCACCCTGGTGATGTTGGGTACACTGCTCCTGAGGAGTTGCCTCTCCCTACCCAGCTGCTTATCTTCTGACACAACCACAGCCAAGGAGCTGCGGGAGAAGTGCTACCAAGCTGCATTCCAGCTGAGAAGCGATAGGTCAGTCATCTCCCATCTGTATCAAATCCATTTCCCTTCTCTACTGCCAGCTTCAGAACAGCACGTTCTAAAATAGCAGGGTCCGCCCTCGTGCATCGGGAGTCCTACAACACACACCACCAACACAAACCTCATCCCTGCTGCCAGTTTTGAACGGCACACATCAAGGCCTGGCTGTGTCGAGAGCTGGAAGTTGCGATCTTGAGAGAGAAAACGGTTGCCAGCTCTCGGCATGAAGTTTTGCATCAGGGGCTAATAGCCGCACCACACACAGAGGCAAGAGCCACTTACTGCAGGTTGGCAGCATCTTAGCCCAGAGTCAGCATCTCCTGCCTCCCACTGAGCTCCTCTCCGCACATTTAACTACTAACTCTGGTAAACAAAACAGAATTTGGCATAAGAGCTCACAAGGCACATTGGATTTAAACGAAAGCCTCTTTCAAAGCCTCAAAAGAGAATTAAACCAAAAATTGGGAACAGGGTGTATAACCATAGCAGCACATTTTCCACTTTCCGCTACTTTTAGGAAAAAAAGCAGAAGAAAACATTTTTTATTTGAGAGCAATAGCTTGGCAGCAAGGAAAAGGCAGTCATTATCAGAGGCACGGGATGGAAAAACGTGGCTATTTATGGGTTACCCATGTACAGTGCTATCTGGAGATCGGAATTACCTGGAATAACCTCTTCTCATCAGTAGGTTGGAGTGATTTGACTGGTTTTTAGCAATAAAGGTGAATAACGCTGTAATGCCAAGCTCCATCACTGCTGTATTTTGGTAGTCAGTTTGCCTGCCCATAGGAACCACAAGCTCAGCATAGGTAAGGTCCTATTGCTAATTAAGTTTCAGGTAAAGCACCTCACAATTTGTGCTGCTGTTTCATGCAATTTGTGAGTATGAATAGGTTATGTAAAGAATTTTGCAAGTCCTTTTTAGCTAGCTTTCCCAAAGACAGGAGCGTCTACTGTCACTGAGCGTGTGCGTTTGTGTGCTTGTGCTAGAGTCTCCCAATAATCTCTGAATCTATTAGCAATTTCAATCAAAAGATAACAGAAGAGTATGGATCCGTGAGATAACACATTCTTTCAAGTTTCAACAAAGCAGGTAGCTGAGCAGAGGATAAAGCTCCTGTTAATCCATCCCTTTTCTCTGGGAGAAAGGAACTCAATGAACCTCAGCCTTATTAGTCATCAGAGAATCCACATGGGAGGGCAATTCAACACCCAGATACATGGGGAAAACAAGGTTCATTGGTTTTCATGCTCCTGAAACTATTTATTCCACACTTATAATGATCTTTTAATCTCGTTCTAATCTTACTTCTCGTCAGCAGTATCCCACCCTGACTATGAATGAAGCGGCCAGTGGATAAATCAGCAACATGTTTGGAGAATGTATTTCTCTGAGAGCAGAGTAAATTAAATAGCTCCTCTGTGCTTGTCCAGGGCTTCAAACTGGGATGGAGTCCGCCAGGAGACTGCAGTGATTTTGCTCATCTCTCTAATACCAATCCACCTGGGTAGCCAGCCTGTGAACCCTCCTTGGATGAGCAAAACCACCCGTTTACAAGAGCCTTATCACTGTGATGGCAGGCACGAGAGCTGGGATCAGCCCAAAACTGTGTAATTTTATTATTAAAACTGGGTAATATTTATGACAACATTCCTGTGCTTTACACTACCACTGAACAGCAGAAGCTGCTGTTTCAGAGTTACCCACTGGTTCACCTTGTTCACCCTTATACAAAATGTTCCACCCCCTTGGGCTGCAAGCGGAGGGTTTCTTGAGATAAATGGTGAGGAAAGTCATCCAGGGCTGGGGGCCACATTCCATCAGCTACTTCTGCTTCCCATCACCGATGAACCTCTGGCCCTTCTCATGAATTCTCATGCACTGAGGATGCATTGCTAACACTACCTTGGAAGTATTTGTCAAAGAAGAGCTGTTACATACCTGTTGCATACAAAAATGTTTTAAGATGGTTTCTGTGTTGAAAAGCATAAAAAACACATCTGTGACTGTATAAGTACATTTCTTCCTACTACCATAAGCATCCACCCTGTAGCCCAAAGAAGGCAGGAGATCACAGAAGGATATTGAATTTCAGCATGTGATGATACAGAAATGGATATGCACAGGGTGAAAGAATTAAGAGACAGGTGAGAAATCTGGCATTTTTTAAAGGAAGACTGGATGATTTTGGTCTACTTACTGTCTTGGAGCGCAGAGTGAACTCTGATTATGTTGTCTGCTCCTTGACATGTTTGTTTCTCAATTATAAGTCAGTTTATAACACTCCAAGTGTTATAAAAACATCACCTAATGCCAGTCTAAGAAATAGTATGGTAGTCATTCTTTTACACTTTTATTCTTGGCAAAATCATGGAGTGTTCATTACCAATCAGGAGCTAAGATAACTACCTGGCAGCAGAACCATGTTATCTCTCTAGAAATGGTCTCTGACCGATAATGTCTTTTAACTCATCACTACCTATCTGTATATGCACAGTCTTAAGAGGAAAGCATAAAATATCAATCACACCACCAAAAATGTTCATAAAGACGGTTTCCTTTGGCAGATTATGCATTTCAGTGAGACCATCAGCAAACTTGTTGGAATCTCTGAACATACCAGTTTCCTTGTTCCCATATCTGAAACGTCATTTGCTGTTTTGATGTAGCTGGCAACATATTATCTGATTATTTTTTTTAGATTCTCAGAAGCGACTAACTTTGAATATTGTGTGCTGCAGAAAATTGCAGCTTTACAAAAGAAAGGTAGCAAATCATCATTTCAAGAAAGAGCTGAATGAGACTTTGGCATAGGTAAAGAATTCAGGATTGGGTTGTACGAAGGCAGTTAATAGCAGTTCTCATCACATCATCCATCTAAATCAATACTAAAAGAAATGTGAGAGGTCTGAAATCTCTGCATTCCCGAGAAACAAAAATTCCTTCTTTTACTGTAGCCATGAAAAAAAAGTTATTTAATCTATACGATGCTAGGAATCCTTTTCCCCCGAAATAGTCCACCACCAAAGCAGAACCTGTGGACCTGCGGTAGTTTCCAGTTAAAGTCTCCACACTTTCCAGTGCCTTTCATTATTGTATTGGCTAAATTAGGTGACTAATCTGATGCTAAAAAATAGCCACAGCCTTCTCTATGTAGGACTCTCATTGGTGCTAGCATATATGAAGAGTACCTTTGAGTAAATTCCCAGCTGCAGATGGCATGAAGAGCTGATCATCCAGTATGTCCTGCGCAAACCAGCATTAAAACACAAGGTTCTGCTCCTGCGATGACCTCTCCACAGAGCAGCCTGATGATGTGAACCACACAAGCTTGCGGAAGTCCAAAGGATGAATCTTTGTGAGATTTGTCTCCTCCTCTATGTTTTGGTAGTAGTCTCTTGGTCTTTCTGGAGAGGTCCTGAAGAAAATATAAACTATACATTTACAGAGGGAAGCAAAATATACTGCCAAATGTAGTTAAGGTGGATTTTAAAAAGTAAACAACATTATAGACTACCTTGAGACCCTTATGAAAGCATTCTCCAGTAGCAGAAGAATAAAAATTCCTTTATTTCTGCTACTTCATTATGATTATTAATTCACAACTCAAAGCGATAGCAAAGCGTGCATACTTCAGGACAAGGTGTTACTGGTTCCTAAAACCACCTTTCAGATGAAAACATAATTACGTTTCAGTGTGTTTCTTATCAGAAAGGCTTGCTCCAGAACTCAGAAACGTTCTACAGGCTTATATAGATCTTTTAAGAACACAGCTTCTTGACATACACAATTGCTTTGTTGCAAAAGCAGTTTTATTACAGCAGTCACTTCCATATCGACAATTTGCTGGTCAGATCCAATTCTGATTCACTTTAGTGTGCCGAGATCAAAGATGAAATGGTTGATTCAGAAAAACATGTTTTTTCTGAAATCAAGGGAAGATTTCTGTGAAATGGAGAGAAGTGCAAGGAACGCCAATAGAGGGCAAGTAACATTATTTTTATAATTCACTTTTATATTTTGTATCAAAATATGCTGCATTTTCCGATTCAAATTGCAGGTCTGTTTAAGCAACGTGAATTTCTGTAGGTGCGTTTCACATGTTGAAATTAAAACTTCATACAGTGTGTCCATTATATGTACTATTTTTGTTAGTTCAAAGAGCCTACGCACAAAGTTTTGTTTCTGGTCTTATTTACACGCTTAAGAGGTCTGTACATAGTACCCACAAAACCACAGAGGTTTCACCACTGTATTTATGATGGTTGTTTTCCTTTTTTTTGTCTATGTGACCATGGGATCCAGAAGTGAGCTACTCTGCAGGGGTAAACACTAGGAGAATATGAGTACGTGGCCCTGAAACAGGACAAAAGGGGGAGCATCACCCAGGAACAACTGTTGCAAATTAGCATGGTGGGATGTGCAAACATCAAAGCCATTCCACTTACCATAACTAGCTATTTAGACAGAGCTCAGGCCTGGAAGAACACAGAAAAATATGGATATATGCAAAGTGGGCAGATAGGCAAGGACAAAATTAAAAGTTATTAAATGTTAATGGAGTCTCTTTAAACTCCAGCACCTTTTGTCTAACTCATAGGCCTTCAGAAGATTTCCCCCTTAGTCACCAGCTCAAGTGGCTCTGTGTGTGACGTTCCCTACATCACAGCCCTTCCACAGCTTTTGTCACCGGTGCAGTTCTTGTATGTCACTCTGGTCCCAGCATACAGTTCCTCCAGGGGCTGTGACCTGCACTGCAGTGCCCTGCGCTGTATGAAAACCTCAGGGTGAAAATGTAACCCCAGCTTCCTTACCTAACCTCCTCTTCTTCAGCCCAGAATTGTCTGGGTTGGAAGGGACCTTTCAGATCATCGAGTCCAACCATCAACCTAAAACTGACAAAACCACCACTAAACCATGTCCCTCAGCACTACGTCTACCCATCTCTTAAATACCTCCAGGGACAGCGATTCCATTCCCTGGGCAGCCTGCTCCAATGTTTGATAACACTTTCCATGAAGAAATTTTTCCTAATATCCCCCCTAAACCTCCCCTGGTGCAACTTGAGGTTGTTTCACAGCTGGGTATACTTGACAGACATGCTCCTGGACACATGAGCTTGTTTTAGATGTTTCTGTTACATGTACATTTTTCCTATTCACTACCTCTTCATGTCTGCCTGTGCATTCATCAAAGTATATACTGAAGCTGACACCAGTATAATGGTTTCTGTGGAATCTCTAGCTTTTTGCATTAATTTGGCCTGGTAGCATCTCCACAAATGCCTTCTCTGTCACAACTGGAGACCTTGCCTGCTCCAGAAGTACCTAATTCTCAGAGCAGCAACAGAAGGAAACCACTTACTGACAGATGGTACAAAGTACAGAGCAGCAAGCTGTCTTCTCCACTCTGTTGGGTCTTTTTCCTTTCTATCTACTGGAAGCCATTACATTCCTTGTGAGGACAGTTTGTTCCTCTGTAGTGATGTAAGGTCAGGACATACCTCTCAAATGCAGTTCCATGACAATCACATTTTAGCTGCTCAACAGCCTGTCAACTGGTGCTCCTCTCCCTCTCCAGCCATTCACACGGTGGTGTTATGCCCCCTGTCAAAAACACCATCTTGATGGTTATATAAAAAACACTCAGACTTTCAATAAAGTCTAATACCCACAAAAAAGCAGCTCATTGCACATTTATTGCTGTCATTGTAATAGAAATTGTCTTGCTTTTTTTTTAAAGCAAAAAAATTAATTGAAAAATGAATTATAAATCCATTTTTACGTAACTTGCTATAAAATTTAGAATGAAACTATGTAAACTTTAAGTCTCTAATACTAAGAAACAGTTACAAATGTTTTTAAATAGCATTGACATTTTAAAAAAAATGTTTTCTATCAGCTAGATATGGCACATATTTTGCAAGCGAAGTTTCATATGTTGAACATAAAAATGGAAGTTATCATTTGTGGCCTTTTATTGTTGAGAAAACACATAACTTCATTTTGGAGAATCTACTGTGTTTTTGAACAATTGATCTTTGAAAACTAAGAGGAAGCAACACAGAAGTTCTCTTCAGCAACGTAATGCAAAGTAAGTTTTAAATATCCACCTTAATACTCTTTGAACTGCAGACTTTCTAGGTATCTGCTTTCTTAAATGTGTTCACATTATACATCTATAAATTGTACAAATGGATCAGCACAGAAGCATCTTCTATCCAAAAGACATCCCAAACTTTATAATATACTTGATGAAATAAATTGCCAGCTGTTTATTATTTCTGCTGCTGTAAAGAAAAGGAATAATTTTCAGTCCTTTTGTCCTAAATGATAAAAATTGTGCCAACAATAAAAAAAAAAAATCAGTTAAAAAAAAAATCGGGTACCAAACATTATAACTCTTTTCTATACAAAATCCTTTTAGCAACAAATGCTGTCACAGTGTAATGAAAGCTAAAGCGGTTACACCTTCAGGCTGCATCATACAACCCATGAAGCATTTAAACACATAAGGCCATATCAAAATAATATACTCATTCTTCTACAAAGTAACTTGATCTAGAGGAAAGGGAGAAGTGGAATCATGGCAAATATATCTATGAAGGAAATAAATAGACCTGAGCAATTTATTCCTTAAATTCACAATTTAAAAAACCAGCACTCTCCTGAACAGACTGCTGGACAACCTGCAGTAACTCTTTCCAGATTTTTTTTTATAAAGTTGAACAAATATCAATTCCAACCTGAATATTTAGCTTGAATTCGGTACCATTTATGCAAAGCCTTTATCTGTTACCTGATCCATTATCAAATTTCTGTTGCTTATGTATATTCAAGACTATCATTGAGCCAGATCTGTTAGATTGCAGTCCTTTCACTGTAAAATATGTTTTCCAGTCTTTCAATCTTACGACTCTCTACCCCCAACGCTGACCAATGCCCACATCTTACTAAATGCAGCAGTACCAAAGGAGAAAAAAAAAATCTGCATTTCTAGTGCTAGCTTTAATATTATAAACATACTTATATTCCTATCCATAAAGCCTACCAAAATCCCTTTCATAGAGGCCTTTCTACAAGAGAGCCCTCTGAAGTTTGACTTTTTGTACTATTTTACACTTTGCTTATATGAAAACGTACAGCACAACAAAATATAGCCGAAACGCAAGACCCTGATTTTGGAACTATGAAGAAGGTAAGTTATAAACACTTTGCCTTCTTATATATATAAAATGTGTAAAACACATGCATCTTGAGAAGTACACATTACTATTTACGTAAGCATTGCAAATAAGCTGCTTTTTACATAGGGAAGGATGCTTTAACAAATAGCAGAAACTGTAAGATTCCTGGTGTGCTCTTCTCTAGTATTATGGTTTCAGAAAGATTTAGACTTGAACTTACCCATTCTCTGCTGTATCAAGTGAGCTGGGATTATCCTTTTCACACTCTATGTAGGTCAGCTCCTCTCCAGCACTGCAGCCTCTTTTCAAAACAAACATACTAAAGCGAAAAGCCATCAATTAAAATACAAAACCAAAGCTAAAAACCCAAACTTCACTCTGAGTAAACCCCCAGTGCTTCTTCCTCAACTGCTGAGCACTGAACAGGTTACCTACAGAAGTTGTAGTGCCCTCATCCTCAGGAGATATTCAAAAGCCATCCGGGGCATGATCCTCTGCAGGCTGCTCTAGGTGGCACTGCCTGAGCAGGGTGTGGGACAAGATGACCTCCAGAGGCCCCTTCCAACCTCACCCATTCTGTAATTCTATACAGTTTCTGTTTGTAAAGCTGATTTTTCCCAGCATCTCAAAAGAGTGAGTTTAGTGATTAATATATTAAGAAACAATTTACTGCAATTATTCAAACACAAAATAAAGTGTTTATTTACAAGTATAAATACATTAATGCTACAAGTACTCTGTCATGTTCTTCATCATCACGGCACCTTAGATAAACATAACATATTATGCAAGTAAGACACCTTAGTTTTAATAGGCTCCTGTGTAGTCACTGCCAGAGTTTAAGCAAAACAAATATGGCACATGTCATAAGTGATGCTTTTCTATAGTTCTATAAGTCTTTAGTACTAAAAGCAACTTACATTGGATTTTTATATTTTTGGTCAAACACATAATACAAGATTTTATTATTTTTATCAAAGGATTAGTAGTTTATTTGGTCACAAGTCGTAACAGCCTTCTCACTTCAGTATTTTATAGCATCAACAACTTTTGGTTTTGAAGACAACTTCTCTTTCTTTTTTTCCAACTCAATGGGGGAGTCAGCACCAGGAGACACTGTCAATCTGAATTCCATCATTTCAGTTGCAAGACAACCTTCAAAAAGGAGAGAAGGGATGAAATTAAAGTTGGATGACACCAAAACTTAGGCAGTCTAGGAAACACAGCTTTTTGCTTTCTGTTACAGTACAATATGCAGTTGTATAGACAATATATAAATGAAAAGAAAACACACCATCCCTCTCTCAGCAGTTTTTTACATCCTCATGCAACTATTCACTTCCAATAACTTTCTTTAGCATTTACCGCACGCAAAGCATCCCTCAGATTCCAGTTATCAAAAAGCAGAATGCTAATTTCCAGGCTCAGTGAGATTCCTGCTGCACAAAGCAGAACCGAGGGACCATTTCTATGTGCACACAAGGAGGAATTCACTCTAGAACTAAGTAAGGAGATGACAACATCCCACAGCTTCCACACAGACCTTCAAGCAGAACAAAAGGCATGTGGAGACTCAAGTCTGTCCCGGAAGAACCCTCGTTTTCAAAGTGTAGAGTTCATGACAAGCTACTATTTTTCTTTAGTTTTGGAGGAAAAAATCCAGGGGAAAGCAAGGTGTTAAGGACCCTCATATCACAAGACCACCTCCTGTATGTGGACAAAAGCATCTATCTTACTGGGCACTGTGTAGTTATTCAGAGGTCTCACATCAGCCTCATTAAAGCAACTTGTAGACGTAATCTTAATATTTTGAATTACAAAAGACACTAACAGTGCTATTACAGAACTAAATATTAAGTTCTGAGCCATAAAACTGTTATTTTCAGTTGTTACATACTAAGATTTCTTTCTAAATGTTGGTGTACAGATTCCAGCTAAGGCATCATAACATTACAGAAAACATCTAAAGAAACCCCCTACTTGCTAAATGTCGTGAAGCAACTAGATGCTGCTGACTTCTAAATCGTGTTGATAAAATACTTTCACATCCATCCTACATCAAGAGAATTCCATCTCCCAGGTAACAGACTTAGTAAGTGTTCGAAGACATATTCAGATTTAAAATAAGAAGACACAAAACTCCCACATATTCCTTTAGAACAGAGGCAGAACAAATCCTGAAAGGTAACTGAACAGGCAGAGCCTCCAGGGTCTGCAGTTGCCACCAGGGTGCAAGTCAGATGATGCTTCTTTCCCTAACCATTTTTCTTAAAATCCTCGCTTCCCTTAGTCTTTTCTATTAAGAAACCTAAGACACTCCAAATAAAGTTTCACTTGAAATTTTCTTCTTGGGTTACTGGACTGGAATCTTTCTAACTTTCTTCCTGACTCACTGTGCCATGGAAATTACAGCGCTGAATTTGAACCAAACAATTCTCCCATATGCATTCCCAGCCGCTGCCATTTTGCGAAGCTGGGGGAACACTGGGGTTCTCTCTCCAACCTTTCAAAGTCACCTCTCATCTGACACTTTGTCATTTCATTTGCTTCTCCTCCTAGTCTCACACAACTTTTTAATGCTGCTCTGAACTGACTATTATGCTTACCGGGATTCTAATTACATTTTTTAAAAATTCCACGCTAGGGGTGTTTTACCACAGTTTAAAGTCTAAGACAGTCAGCCTTACATAAGGCTTTCTGTAACTCTACAGGCATTTTACCAATGAATGATTTACTTTGGGTTTTCAGCAAGATACCTGGAAGAATTTCAGTTAAAATACGCTCAGTACATGAGAAAGTCAGGAACAAAGGATGATATCAGTAAAAAAGCTACCTTGTTAGCAGCTTCCAGTGCATTTATAAGGTTCTGCAACTCTTCCTTATTCATCTCTATAGAAATTGGTTTAATTTCACCGTTTTCTCTCACGTCCAAATCAAGATTGAGAAGTGGCATTTGCAGCATGGAGATCTTATCGCTGGAGAGAGCAAGCTATGCAGATTGATCAAACAACAACACCACAAGTGTAAGGCAGAGGCATTAACTCTTCAATCTTTCACAGCATCACATCTGAACTTTATGTTGAATCGGTTCTACCAGAACAAACATCAACATGAAAAAACTAACTTCTCACTCAGTCATCTCTGCAGTTTTTTTGTTTGCTCACCACCACCACCCCCTTGTTGTGATTTTTGTGTGTTTATTAATACCAACTATACTGAAATACTAAACTCCCTCTTCCTAGCAAAACATTTGTCAAAACAATTTGTTAAAATTGCTGAGCTGCTACATTTTTGTACTCTCGGTGAAAAGAAAGGTTATATTTGATCATGACTCCTTTTAAAAGTGAAGTATATGAATTCTGAAGTCACCATATTCAAATGGCTCTGGTAATCAACAAGTAAGAATGGTCTTATAGAAGGGGGCAGTTGGGCAAAAGAAGACACCTTTGTGCATTTTTCAACTCTACAGCTGATCATTGTCAGGTATCCTATTTGACAATCACTGATAAAGAAGATTACATAGCAATTGTGCTTTCTTTTTTGTTTACTACTATATTCACTCTAGTATAGATAAGGCTTTTAAAATATATTAAGATCAAAGGTCAGTCAATAATACTGTAGGTCACTATTGTATACACCTATCTTATTTATTTAGAGAGCAGAATGTGGTACAGCAGAGGAGACACAATGTCCTTGGTAGGATTCAACTATGGCAAGCCAAAAAAAAAAAATCACAACTAACTCAAGAGGAAAAAAAAGAGGTGGTTTAAACCAAAATGAATACAATACTTCAGACACGTACCAGAAATTTGTATCACAAAATAGAATGAAACTCAAAAAAATCATCCAGAGGAAAAAGTTAAAAGAAACCACAAGCAAAAAACAGAGTTCATGTAAGTCTAGTTTGTATTTTTGTCAGCAGTAAATGCAGTTAGTGATAGATCAATCCCCAGTTGCAGTTCATCTGAGGCACATTATGATGCCATATTTGCCATATTTCTTGCAAAATCTTGTCTATTGTGGGTATTGCTCTTTGATTTCCAAAATGCTTTCTCCACAAATTATTTAACATTTGTTGAAATGGAAAACTATTTAACAGCTCTACAAATCTGTTTAACAGCTCCCATGGACTAAGTAAACAACATTACTTACACTGTTTATATTTTAAGTCTCTGATAGAGCTTAATTTAAAGCAGCTGTGTCTTCGTAACCCCAAGGCACCATCCAACTTCAGGCACCACAGTTATCATTGCCTTATTACCAAATAAATCTAAAGATAAATGACTTCAAATTATTAGATAACTGTTTATTGCAGGAATCTAAAAGTTTGAAAAAAGTCAGGGAAATACATCCTGAATCAGTGCACTACTATTAAAATTAAGCAAATATTTCTTTTTGAGTAAAAATATTGTCTAGTCAGGCCTCAAAATCATAATACCACATGAAACTTTCAGCTGTTCCTGCATAACACTTAGTGTCCATTTAGGAAAGAGATAAGCATTGGACCTTTAAAAGAAAGTGGAAGGAAAAAATAAAGATGAAGAATAATTTTACTTTTACAGTCTATACAAATTTCTGACATGCCTTTGATGTATTATCATGAATGGGTTTTTCTGATATGTATGAAAATTGAACCATGGTCCAGACTAAGCAGGCCTAAAGTTACCTCTGTGGTTTGGAACACTTCTTTAAAAAAGCATTAAGGCAACAGTCTCACCTTTAATTGCCAGTCAAAATCTTGCAGCTGGGCAGAAGAGATTGCATTTACTCTTTCCACTAGTGCATTCCTGATTTCTTCCTTTCTGCCCTTCAGACATTTTGTGATTGCCTCTTGATAGTTTGGATTTAACTCATTTATCTGCTGAGCAGCCTACAAAAATAAAAATAAAAATTGTGATTGCTTAAACTATGAACCACAGAAATAACACATTCCACCTGTAATAGCTGTGCTTGGTAGGTAGCAAAGCTTCTAACCAGACAGCTGTTACACAAGACTCCCTAGCCTCATCTTTCTTATACTGCTCTCACTGGCTGCTCTTTTTGTTTGACAGTTAGAGTCAGTATTTACCACAGCGATGTATAAAAAAAAAATAAAAAATCTTGTAATTTAAATTAAAAGAAGCTGGATAATTGAGGCTTTAAGGGCCTTCTTAGAAGCCACCCTAAAATCAAAACACCACCAAAAAAATAAATCACACACACAAACACCACAGGTTTAGCTCTGAAAGTTTCTGAACTTCAGAGTGGAGACAAAATACATGAGCTTAACTGAAAGAGACACACTGATGTATGGACTATCCTATGGCTACACAAGTATCTTTCTTTGATCTAGCTACTAGCAGGTAGTCAAAATACAAGCAATGGGCAAAAGAATTAAGATTTCTGATAATGGAACGAGTTTTTGCAAAGTTTAGACATATTAGACTGCCCTGAATTATAGCCCCTGTTCCACATGGTCCTCCATTCACAGTCTAGATTATTATTTTTTTTTGATTCACACCCAGTCAATATTTCAAAACACTTCAATGCAGTAGTAATGAACAAAGAAAACCAAACAGAGTGTGAATCGTTTTCATTGCTGATGAACGGCAATGACAGGCTATGCATTTTAAGACAAACAGATTTAATTTGGTGGTACTCAGAATATCAGTCTGAGTGAATAAAACAGGACTTAAACAAATATTATCCAGTTCTATTTATAAAAGAAACAGAAAACCAGTATCCGATCTCACTTTTTAAGTCTTCACAATGTACCTCTGAATGCTGCTGACCTACCTATTTAGGCTTAGTCTGCTCCTATTCAAATGCTGCACTATAAAAATACTTTAGTACTAAATAAACTACAAGACTAATCACTCTAGTATGATTTCTCAAAGTCAAGCCCAATCAGTTTTGAGCCCTTACCTCTTCATCAGATATGTCTTTGCCAACTGCAGTTTTGAAATATGTCACTGTTTCTTCCAAAACCTCCATCCACTCCGACAAACTCCAAATACTGCCATAATCCTGGTATCGAGGATACGCACGGCCACATATGCCATCAATTATTTTATGAAGGAACTGAAACAATGTGGTACATAACTTAAGAACATGGGTCTATCACAGTTAACCTACATCAGACATGAGACTGATCATATAATTGAGTTATCACCCCTCCCTTCACCGGGTAATGTTCTCAATACCTCCTCTGAACACAACCTACGGACCACTCTAAAGAGTCATACAGAGGTAGTCCCCAAATGTGAATTGTCCTCCCCTCTCCCTCAGGTTTGGCCACAGAAATCACGTGATTCAGGTCAGACTTACATTTGGACTTACCATTTTGTGCACAACTGAAATCATAGAACGGTTTAGGTTGGAAGGGACCTTAAAGATCATCGAGTTCCAGCCCCCCTGCCATGGGCAGAGACATCTCCCACTAGACCAGGTTGCTCAAAGCCCCATCCAGCCTGGTCTTGACCACACCAAAGGGCACCTCAAGTCATCTCCGCACTGGGCGTACTTGAAAGCACAGCACAACTCAAAAGTGCTGATCTCCAAACCCGTGGATCTCCCTAGCTTCCCAAACCACTGTCCTCTAGCACTGAGGATCTTCTATATGCCGGGTTTCTTGCCCTGATGTAGTAATTTTTCTTTGAGCACTGCAGTGAGGCAAATCCAGCCCATCCGACGCTTCACCGACTGGACACGGCCGGAGCCTCTCTGGGAGCAGGAGGGAGGCCCCGCAGGCAGGCCACCCCCCCCTAGCGCCGCCTCACAGCGCTCTCAGAGGGCAGGAGACTAGCGCTGGGAAGAGCCTACGGACATTTCCAACATTCCAACATCAAAGCGAACGCAGAAACACCCGCTGGGTGCACACAGACACATGCCGTATTTTGAGCCCGTACTTTCGGTTTCGTTCTGGGGGGGCCCAGAGAGGCCGTCGCGGGCGGGCCCTCCCCCCGGGAGGCCGCTGAGGGGAGCAGCACCGCCCTGCGGCCCGGCCTCCCTCACGGCTGCCGGAGAGCGGCACCTCAGCCTCCCCAGCCCCGAGAGCCGGTGCCGGGGGACACCCGCTTGCTCCCACCGCCGCGCCCCCAGCCCCGGTTCGCTTCACGGCGACCCCACCTCGAGGGCCCGTCCCGGCGGGAGCTTCTCCAGCAGCCCCAGCATTTCCTGGTCGCTCCCCCTCCTCGGGCGTCACCGCGCATGCGCGTGGCCAAAGACCCCGCCTCCCCAGCTCCAGATCGCGGGTTCGAGACCCGGCTCCGGCGTTCGGGGACGGAGGGTGAAACCGCCGCTCTGTGCGACCTCCAGCCAGGCGGCGAATGAAGCCGAGCCCCGCCCCCCAAAAAAAAAATTTTACGAGCTAAGACGGCAAATAGTCTCCTAGGGCGCATTAAAAAGAGTGTGGCCAGCAGGTCGAGGGAGGTCATCCTCCCCCTCTGCTCTGCCCTGATGATGCGACATCTGGAGTCCTGTATCCAGTCCGGGGCACCTCAGGTCAAGGGCAGGGAACTGCTGGAGAGAGTTCTGTGGAGGGCTTTGAAGGTGACCAAAGGAATGAAGCTCCTCCTTATGAGGAGAGGCTAAGAGACCTGGGTCTGTTTAGCCTGGAGAAGAGAAGACTGAGAGGGGACCTCATCAATGCTCATCAATACCTAAAGGGTGGGTGTCAAGAGAATGGGGCCAGACTCTTCTCGGTGGAGCCCGGTGACAGGGCAAGGGGCAAGGGGCACAAGCTGGAACACAGGGAATTCCATCTGAACTTGAGGAAAAAACTTCTTTCCTTTGAGGGTGGCAGAGCCCTGTAACAGGCTGCCCAGAGACGTTTTGGAGTCTCCTTCTCTAAAGATATTCACAACCCAACTGGACGCGTTCCTGTCCAGCCTGCTCTGGGTGACCCTGCTCTGGCAGGGGGGTCGGACTAGATGGTCTCTGAATGTCCCAGCGATTCTGTGATTCTGTGAGCTTTCACATGCAAAAACACTTCCGCTATATTTACGTTCTGCCTGTTTGGCAGCTTTGCTTTTCACTCGTAACAGGGTAACTTTCCAATTGGTGGCAGGGGAGGACAAGGCGTCCTCCTCAAGGCATACAACAGGCACCACCTCTCTGATATTAAATGAAATTAGGAGAATTACTAACTACAAAAGTCCATGCTGCCAATACCGCGTTGACAGGAACAACTTGTTTCTCCTTTGCCAAAGTGTTAATCAGGCCTCAGAGGAGGGTTACGGAACAGGGTTTAACACCAGCACTGACCTTTCTGTGCCATAAGTTGATTTGAATGTGGATGCGAGGAAGCCAAAACGCCTCGACCACTTGCACGAGGAAAGCAGCACGAATTCAAGTCGCAGCAGGACACAAAGCTGCACAGAAAGTGAAATACCTGTAGGCGGACCTTATTTCACTGAAATCGCTAGGCCAATTCACAGGCAAACAATTAAGAGTGTGTAAGTATAGCACTGGGCCGTAAGAATACAAAAGCAGCTACAAGTTCATACTGGTGGATATAAGGTCTGCGGAAAACCCCAGGCTGGTTAAGTCAGTTTGCAGCGTGACTTCTCCAAAGACAGGTATGTGACCATGTAGGAACAGCGTGGTGCGTGGGAGTTTTGGAGAAGAAACAGATGGGGAAGAACCGATTTCATGTTTTGCTGACTGTAAACTTTCAGATCCACACAAGTTCTCTCAGGGTTTGCTACTGACTAGATTTTTAATTAAGGCTTCTGCGAGACATATTCAATTTCATTATGGAGAAATTACTTGAAGTTGCTGTTAAATTCAGGAATAGCTGAAATTACAAATAAAAAAATATTTTATATCATTTTAAATAATAATTTCCTTTATTTCCCTAGAATTTGCTTTGTTAAATAACTGGGAAACTTTCCAGTTTCTTTTGACTGTACAATGTTGCACACTACAAAATAAAGCAGCAGGGGGAGCTTCTGCTCCAAACAAAACAGGCCCAGAGAGAATACTGGAGAAATATGAAAACGATCCAGACTTGGAAAAAAATAAATTACAGGGAGTAAGGAGAAAGACAGTGAGTGTCCCACTCAGATGAAAAGGATCAAACAAGTGGTGAATGCAAGAGAGCAAAGATGTAACACGTGAAAGACAGGAGCACATAAAAGAGGACAGGGAATCACCACCGTTCTGCGTGACACAATCTCAGTGAACACTTCAAAGCGGCTTACTTTTTGCAGGTCTGAAGAATAAAGAGTTTCACTTTTCACAGATGTGTAGCTTAAAATAATATTTTGGATTCAGCCTACGGACATATGAGGAGCAAAGTCAGACCACACAAGGAAACCACAGCTGGGTTAGCTGAATCCACGTCTGGGAGCCCATCTACAACTACAAAGTGTCAGGGCATAGAAAGCTGGCCTGTGGCAGTTCAGAGTTTGTTTGGACTTGCATTATGTGAATCCATCATTAGGTCTTACACCTTAAAAATATCTGATTTTCATGCTTCTGTACTGCAGCAGCAATAACCCACCCCTCTGAAAGTAAGCTGTCAAATAACCACAAAATCAGAGACAGGGAGGGAAACTGGTGGAACGGTACATCGGTAGTCAAGAGCCTCCAGGATGGCAAGACAAGCACCAGCTTTATGACAGAGAAATGTGGAATGAACTTTGCATTGTGTTCTACCTATTGCTGCTGACTTACAGAGGATTTTCTTTGCTTGTACCGATAATCCACAAGCTAAACTGCAGTAATTAAAGCCATCTTAAAATGAATCCTTTTGTTGCCTTTGGTTTTGGAAGAATGGCAATAATTAAAACATTGAGAAATAATTTAATAATCAGAGGTTCTTCATATTATAGTGGCATAAAGGTGTTCTACATTCCTCTCAGTATATCCAGTTGGACAGAGCATCTGAGCACCAGTATAACTTTGTCCCACAAGGAACTACTAAATTAGTATGTCAGTATAAATAAATAGATAATTCTGTATTTTACCACCATGGAGGGGGCAGTAAATGGGTTTTTTAAATGCAGAGGAAACATGAGGTTGCAGTTCAGATTATGTTGAGCTAAATGTAGGATGCCACAGCAAAGGGAGATCCCACTGGTCCCCCAGCCCCTGTTGCCAGCTCTGCATCCTGTTCCCATACATTCAAAACAGCTCTGCTACACTGCAAGATTTTCAGAGGGGG
>JAOXNO010000033.1:67881535-67915431 GCA_028565335.1 Limnodromus scolopaceus
CCAGGGATGGGGCATCCACGACTTCCCTGGGCAACCTGTTCCAGTGCCTCACCACCCTCACAGTAAAGAATTTCTTTTTGGTGTCTAATCTAAATTTCCCCTCTTCCAATTTAAAACCGTTGCCCCTTGTCCTGTCAAGATGTATCAGATGTTTGTTTGATGGTCTTACAAAAACAAACATGATCTTCTCTACAAATTGAACTTGCTCTCACTTATCTGGCTCGTATGGCATCTTGAAAAATGTTGTGGTGTTTACCTACTTAAGTTTTCTACAAGGATGTTGCATGTTGTAACAGTATGTAGACGTCAGATTACTGCACTTGGGCAAAGAATTATCGTTTCAAGCAAAAGTGTGGTTAATTGACACACCCTGTATGATTCATGCTAAAGGTGGAAGCTTGAAAGAGACAGATGAATTTAACAGGACAAAGGAAAACGTTAAAACGCTACCTGATAATCCAGCACATTGTCAATTAAAGCAATCATTTCTTTAAAAAGGCCCCTCATTGCATAAGATCTGTTTGTGAAATTACTGATTTGTCACAGCAGAGACAGATAAGGAGGAGTGTTATTTCCTCAAAATGGCCAAGCCTTAAGGATGCTGTTCAAAATCTGTGTTTGGAGTTTTTTTAAGAGCTGAACCGCCAAAATTTGTGATTGCAAAAGAAAGTACCTTTTTTCAACTTTCAATTCTTTAATTTTCAATACTTCATTCTTTTTCTTCAGTTCTGACTCATGTAGATGGGTTGGTGTTCGTTTGGTTTTTAGGAGCTCTGGGTGTGTTGAAGAGCTCTGCATAGCCAAGTATGGACTCCACTAGCAGCACCTTCTGCGGTTCCTAAACACTTTTGAAGAACTGGCTACCTTCCAAGCTTTAGACTTCTTCTCAGACTCAGGGAAAATGATCGTGTGTGCATGGATCAGTATTCATATATCTGGTTATATGGTAGCCACACCTTAAAGGTAGTTTGTTATTGTGAAGTAGCTACTTCTAGATGTCAGGGTTCATATCTCTGGAGGAACAACTGAGCCTGACTAAAATGAGACAGTAGCCTCTATGCAGAAGGCACTCTGAGCACCATCCCCTGAGCATTAGGATCAGAGGGAGCAACAATATGAAGATGCCATATTTTGTGAAAATAAGAGGATGACATATATTTTGGAAAACCTTCAAAACCTCCTTCTTGTTTCTCTGAGAAGCCCCAGGCAAAGCTGTGTTCCTGTGCAGCAGTTGCTTGACTGTGGTAGTCTGATGGTCACTGGGACCATGAGGATTAGCACTGACAAAAAAAGGAAGTCTCTCTTTCTCAGCCTGGTCTCTTACGCTGCCTGGGGAAGCACTGCACAAGGGCCTTGGCAGAACAGTAGTTCGCATGGGAACTGCTGGGGGATGCTGAGAGGAAATGTTACGTAGAGGTTTGTTTTTCTCTCCTTGTTCCTCTTTTTCTTCTTACGCAAACCATGGTTTCTAAAGAGAAACATGAGTGTCATGTGTGCGGTGAGTCTTCCAAGACGTGATGATTGTAACAGTCAATAATTATCCATATCCAGTGATGACGGGACAAAAATCTACCATCTTCATTTGATAAGAGGAAGAGACCATTAGGGGAAAGCTTTCTAGCCAAAAGGTAGTGATGCAGTGGAGCAGGCTTTTTAGGGAGTTTGCAGAATCTTCTTTTTAAGAACAGAATGGGTTGATGTAGATATATAAATATTACCTCATTGCTAGAGGACCTGCTGAGGACACTGTGCCCATGTTTCAAGATTTCTGCAATTGTAATAGAAGAAATGAAAAATCAAGGAAGGTATGATGAAGAGAAGGCATGATGGTGTCAAATCAATAGTTTGGAAAATTACTTTGTAATGAGCAGCACAGAGTGACATTTGTCAATGTCAAAGCAAGAGATACCACATGAATAGACCTCTGAGTTGGCTCAAGCCAAAATCAGGATTAGGTTAATCTTGAAAGGTAGTCTGAAGTAAAGAGATTTCATTTAGATAGACCCAGCAAGTTTTAGAGCTTTTGTGTGGGGAATTTAGGAAGAGGGTTTAGTAATAAGTTTTGCTATTGTGTACGCAGATAGTAAGATGCCAGATGGAAGGAAAGTAATATGCAGTGAGAAGTAGCTGTATTGATGACTGGGGGCTCACACAAGTAATAGGTTTAACCAAATACAAGATGAACACTTCTATGGAGGAAATAGTACAAGAAATGTAACAGATATTAATTGTAAAAACTCATTGTAAATTGTAGAAAAACTTGTAAAAAGCAGAAGTTCTGAGCTTCTATTAAAACATGGTTTGTGTGTGTAAAAGTTCCCTTCTGAATGTGTTTGGTGATTTCATTGCATTTGGTGATTTGATAAAGTGAGTATCACCTATACCTGTGAACTTGGGCTTTCTTGAGGAAAACAAATTCCTTGGTAGATTGCTGGAGCATTGGCATGAAGTTTATTCCTCCTCTATCAGCTGGTAAAAATTCTCAAACTTGTTTCTAATTCAAAGGAAAGAGTTTTTTTGTTCACAATAGCTACTTTGTGCCTTTCGCTGGCGATTCCTCACTTTGGGTCTAAGGCTGTACCCAGCTGCCCATTGCTATGTTGTTGACTCCCGAGTTTAATAGAAGTTGTTAACCGTCAGCAAGGACTGCAGTGTCTGAGATAAGGATTCCTTTCAAAATGTTGTTCTCTGCGGAATTAGCAGCTTGTCTGCTTTTTCACTATTGTACAGCATGAGAAACTGGTAGGCGGGCTGCTTACATGAGGTGCTATTACAAAAATATTGTGGATTTTAAACGGAGTAATCAAACTCTAGGATCCTGAAAGGGTGGATGAAATTCAAGCCTGAAGCAGAGGTTCCTGACCTCACATAACCTATTAACTGTCTGGTTCTTTTTAATCAAAATAGGGAAATCACTTTTTTCCTAGGCTTATTCAAAACCGTAACTGTGAATTTTAGTTGAAAAACTGTTTACAGAATTGTTACTGAGCCTGCTGTATTTTAACATGTTTCTAGGTAGAGGACACTCCGTGGATTATAAAGCGTTCCAGGCACGATGGCAGATCCCATCCGCTGGGCCAGATACCGCTGGCAACGACTGATATCCGCAGAGGGCGGAGAAGGTAGCAGCAGCAGCAATTCGAGTAACAGGTGCTATCAATCATCAAAAACTCTTGGCAAACACAGGATAGTGATACCCTGTTTGGGACATTTTAAGGAAGAGTATGAAAAAGTATCAAAACTGTACATGAACAACAAAATACGGACTACTAAGTATACATTATTGAATTTTTTACCACGGAATCTGTTTGAACAATTTCACAGGTAATGAACTCCTCCTCATTGTGGTAATTTTTCTGAAGTGGAATCCTTTTATTTAAATGTGTGTTTTACTATATAGACGGGTATTCACAAATTATTCTTCTTCCCAACCTGCCTGTCATTTCTGAAAAGATCTGTGTTGTTTGGCCAAAGTCTCTTGAGTATGATCAGTGTGGGGCTAATCCTTTTCTACGTAGCGTATGTAGTTTCCACTCGTTCTGTTCTTCAGATTATTGAAATATTCCTTACATTTGGAGCACTGCCACACAGCAATCTGCCAGATGATTTTCAGCTCGTTTCCTGCAAATGTTTTTCTTCCCTTCCCTCGTGTCTTTCTCTGTTGCCAATTTTTTTAATCTTCCTGCTTGGAGAACTGCTGATTTGGAAAGTTATGCAGGGAGGTTACAGGATGTCTCCCTTTTAAAAACATGTCATCTCCCCCAGGAAATGATAAAATTAAGTTTAAAAGACCTGGAAATTTGAAAGAGTGCAAGTTCACCAAATCCTCACTAGAAGGCAGGTCCGAGCCTGGAGAACAGGTTTGAAAATTCAGGAAAATTCTTGATTTCTGCATCTTCTGTATTAAATAATTATGTGTAGTATATATATTATATATGTGATATATAAATATATATATAAATAATATGCAGTATTAAATAACTGTGCAGCCAAGTAAGCTATTGACTGGAGAGTGAAAACAGAGTTGTGGATACTTAGTTCTTAAATTGCAGTTGGGATGAAGAAAAGATAAATTACTGCTAACTTAAGTGTCTGTGTAGTGTGGAGTGAGGGAATGAGGGTGACTGACTGCTAGCACAGCTAACTCCTATAATTTCTTTTTGTTTCAGAGTTGCCAATTTGTATTTCCTATTTCTAGTTGTCCTAAATTGGATTCCTCTGGTGGAAGCCTTCCAAAAAGAAATTACAATGCTGCCTCTAGTAGCGGTTCTGACAATTATTGCAGTGAAAGATGGTCTGGAAGATTACTCAAAGTACAAAATGGATAAACAGATAAACAATTTAATAACCAAAGTATATAGCAGGTAAGAGACAACAGTCTTTCTGGTTTATTGTTATTATTTGATTATGAGTATATGTAAAAAAGTTGTTGATAAATCTTTTGGTTTGCCTTCTGGTTACTCACAGAATCATAAAATAATTTAAGTTGGAAGTGGTCTGTGGAGGTCATCTAGTCCAATCCCCTGCTCAACACAGGTCTAATTAGACCAGGTTGCTCAGGGACTAGTCTAGTTGAGTTTGATCACCAGTTTTACTAAATGGATATCAAATTAGTGTAAAATGTGCTGAAAAAAACTACTTTTTGGTTGAGGCAAGAGTGTTCATGCATGAGTTTGTAATGTATTAAGCAAAGTAGTTTGACTAGTTAAGCGTTGTTGTACATACCATTTGTTTTGAAAGGTGTGTTTTTAATTCCTCTAAAATCGCTGTAAACATAATGGAAATTTAAAGGTTGCTAATTTATCACTAGATTGGTAAAGCTCATTAATGGTATCAGGATTTACTCATAACGTAATAACACTTTCCCAAACATGATGAGGTCATTTTCTATTTGAGTGCATCACGTAGTTTGGTACCCATGTTAGCATCTGTTCCATGGCATGGGACTACGGTATCACAGGCTGTAGGTGCAGGTCAGGAGTGGATCATGCTGGTGGTGGGGGGTTTGCTGGCAGACGGTTATGCATGGGTAATACAAAGACAGGAACACAAGCTGATCGTATTCTAAATTAACTGGCAAAAAAAACTTCTTTTAGTGCATGTCAGTGCTACCTGCATCATTGTTTTTCTTTCATACCTGTCATAAAAGCGTATTCTGAGACTCATTCAAAGCCTGCAAAATACAAGAAAAAGGGTCCACTGTATTTCCTTTATCTTTTCTTGAGTGCTCTTTGGTCATGCAGGGAAACAAGTATTTTGAAAAACGTCACTTTTCAGGTGTTGCAGTAGCCATCACAAATAGCAGCTGTAGGAGAGGACTAATTGGCAATTAGGCACTCTAACAAAATCAGTCAGGTCTGAGCGGTGACATACAGTAGTTACTGTAGTGCCAAACCATAGTTAAAGCTCCCTCTTTTCATTAAAGACATACCTTTTCCTACTGAAGGCAATCCACTGCAAACAAACTTTTCTAAAATCTTAAGGTGCTGGCTTACCATGCCAAAGCCTAAGCTCTGTGGTGTAGATGTGACCTTAATCAGCCCATGCAGCAGGTTTGCAATCTCCTGCTACATAACCATTAAATACATTGTGATATTAATCAGAAGATGGAATCTCTGGCTTTTTGGCATTTGCCATACTCTTGGTATTTTAAGAGCTAGCTCATAACCATAGAAAAAGTCTGGACTATCATTTTATATCATCAAATTAAAAGCAACAGCTTTTTCTTCTGCAAACACAAATACACATAGCAGCTTTCCCAGAAACATTCTATTCAACCTCTAAACATTTGAGCTAGACACAAACAATTGGGCAATTAGGGAAGATAAGCTTTTTCTTTCTTTTTCATGTCTGCAGAGAAGGCTTAAAGGAGAAGTTGGGTTATTTCTGCTATAAATTGTCATGTACCCTGAAAGAATTCATTGCCAGAAAGCTGAAGTATTTAATGTCCGTGTTCCTGAAAACTCTGTGTTACTTGCAATCTTCTGCCAATATCAATGAAGCAGCATTGATTTCTATTCTTCTTTTCTGGCTTGATTCCTTCCCTATCCCCAGAAATGTGTAATAATCAGTGGCCACATTAGTCACTTCTAAAAATTCCTTCTTGTGCCAATAAGTATTTAGGTTTTGTAACTTTTTTTTCACCGTAGTTTCTTTATCATGAATTATTTTATATAATATAGTCTGGTTTTAAAAGTAAGGCTGGAGGCATGGTTCAGGAGAATTAAATCTTACTGATACGAAAACGATTGTTCACTGTGTGTGAGCTGATTTATCTTAAACGTCTGTTAATCTCACATTAGGATTCAGAATTTCTTGTTTAACAAGAGTTCCTTAGAAATTGTAATGACACTTCCAGTGCATGCATTTAATCCAGAATAGTTCTATCGGTTGTAAACACGATGAAGAACTAGCTAATGTTGAGTACAATTTCCAGTTATTTTCTTGCTGTGCATTTCTTCATCTGGAGAAGTTGTGTGAGTTGTACATGCTGTCTGTATGATTTTACTTACATGTTAGACACTGATACCTACACAGCTGCTGAGACAATTGCCCAATATAATGGCTTTTCTTGCCGTCTTAACGTAACTGAGCCATAATAGTCATGCTTGGAAGGTGGTAGCTGCCTGTTTGTGTCTGAAGATAATTTGGATGAAGCATTTTCAGGAAGACCAGTGATCCTTGCTTCTTGAACTGTCATGAGGTTTGCCTTTGTATAAAGTTAAGTGTTCATAATAGGAACTAGTTTCACTGTGTTCTGTCCGTGACAAAATGTGCCAGTCTCGGTGCCTTGATAAATCTATCTGAGCAACTGGATGATATTTTCTGTGCTTTTTGACAAGTCTCATTCCTTCCCCTGCCCTTACTTGCTTTTGCTTATCACAAATGTCTGACATCCATAGTTTCAGAGTTTTCAGCCTGCTACTTTTCGGAGTTCTGGAATTATCCATTTGATAGATCAGACTTACTGTATTTGGCTTTAAATATACAGAGCCTGAATCTGATGTTTCCAGGAAGGCTTATTTCTCTCTTGATAACGTTGCTTAAAATGTGGGCTTTATTCTGTCTTATCTTTCCCTTGTGGAGTAATAAAACATATCAACAAACAATAAAATGGGCTAATGTGCACTTTAATTTAGTTTATAATTGTTGCTGTGATGTTAAATAATTAGTTATCAAGTTCTTGTGCCTTCTGAGTAAATTATCATTTTAAAGTAGTAGGATCTTATGTAAATATCCGTGAATTCCAAAGTATAAGGCACTTCTGTTTGAGCATCTGTTAAATTCATGTAGTCTGTGTCATTTCAGTAGAACTGGTGAGGTGATTATGATGGGAAAATCCATTTATTCCCCTACTGACCTACTACTTAAGATGGTTAAACTTTTTGTCTGACTTTGTGCTGAACTGGATAAAGAACATGTGCATGATCCATCTGCTGTGTCAGCAGCAGGAGGGAGAACTTTGCTGGCTGGTATTTTTTTCTCCTCTCTCAAATGTATTTCTGTTTTATTCCAAGCCTCGCATGCAGATGCGTTACAATTACTGTACTTTACAAATGCATGTTTATGCAAATGATGATCATTGTGTATCTTTGAAATCCAGATATATTTTCGTATCCAATTTGTCTTTACAAAATTGCCATCTGGAAAGAATAATCCTTTCTACAAGATTCTTCCTTACCTTGAGCTTTCCTTTCCTCTCTCAGACTCCAGCCTGGCAAAAGGAAAGTGGGATGCCTCCAGGTGCATCAAGTAAAAAGAAGCATCATATACTTTTGGTCTCATGTTTATTAAATAGGTAGTATTTAAAAGAGAAATATTTGCTATCTCCTGAGGACTAATCACAGCACTGGCAGCAGAGACAAATAGGTTTTTGTAGTTTTCAATGAAATATGCGATAGTTAGAAATAATACAGAGATGTGAGAGTATCAGCATTTTTCTCCTGTTTTTAATATCTAGTAAATAATTACTTCAGGGATAAATCAAGGGGTTGCTTTGTCACAAAATCCTTAATTTCCAAATACTTTTGTGGTTTTACAAATTCCAATTCACTTTGAAAAATTCCCGTAGGATTGAGTGGCAGAAATTGACAGCTTTTCACCTGATATTTTTGTCTTACTAGGTTAGCGATGCCTTTGCTTGCTTTGTTTTTGAGCTTACTTTGTCTTGCTTACCTTTCCGTTTCCATCCTTTCTCTAACTCTTCTAGACACAAGCTGGCCGTGGAAGTAATTTTCTCCCACCGCCCTCCTGGGTTCTCAAGTCCCTTCCATCCTGTTTGGAGGGTGAGGTCAAAGGGTGCTGTTGTGGAGTGACCAGGGCATTCTGCTCCAGTTGGTGGTGTACCATAATTGGACTCACTTGGCCTTCATAGCCGGGTAAATTGGCCTAAACAAAAAGTTACGCTGATGTAGTTTTCAGTACCTGAGAGGCAGTTCTAAACAAAAGAAAAAAAGATGGCTAGTCTTCAGCTTGCTCATTTTCCTGAATAGATTTACTTTGTCAGCAGCTTTGCAGCTATCAAAGCTAAAGTCATACCTTCAGTAACTGAGAGTCACATCCTGTTTCAGCAAATCTTTCTTGCCTTTTCCTGTTTACCTCTGTTATTAGGTTAATTTTTGTTAATTTACTTCAGAAATTTTTCCTTCCAACTGGTGTTTTTTTTTTTTTTTCTTCTTTATTTTCAAGGAAATGTACTGGTAAGAAAAGTTAATTCCTGCAGTGCTGTTTGAATCCATCCATCTTGTGATAGCTGTGGCTGTAGCTTTAATTAATTTTTACATGCTTTCCTTTGTGCTGGTTTTCCATCTGTGTAGAAAACTAGCGATGAGCATCTTAAGAAGAAAATAGATGGGTCTTGTATTGCTTTGATTTTATGTCAGCTTTTGTTGCTTCCTGTTTTGGCTTTGTTTGCACTTTGAAAGCAGTACGACCACCTCCACCTTATCTTCACTGGAGAAATTGCCATCAGCACGCAGACTTATTGTGTGGGCTTTCAGCCTTCTGCTTGCAGACAAGCATTTTTGAAAGGGTACTTGTCGCATACCACAGGTCTGAAAGGTATGGGTGCAAAGCTTGATACAGGGAATATTTTTCTGGTATTTCTTGTCATTAAAGGTGTCTTTCTATTTCACTGTTTGTCAGAAGCATTTTACATAGCTAGCACTTTGATAAAAGTTAGTAGTTAAGTGCCAGTCTACCCACAATGGCCATGTTGTGGAGCTTGTTAGCACTTCCCAGCTCCCCCGTGCAAGTGAGCTTCTTGGCCAGCTTAGGATCATAGAAAAGTAGGGAAAAGTGGCCAGCAGGTCAAGGGAGGCCATACTCCCCCTCTACTCTGCACTGGTGAGGCCACAACTGGAATACTGCATCCAATATACTGTGTGCCTCCTTGTTGCTTGTTACCTTATATCCTGTTCACTGCTGGGTACCTGTTTGTGCTTGCAATAAACTGCTGTGATTGCATAAAAGGAAGGTCCTTCATCTCAGCTGAGGACAGAACAACAGCTATAAATGGAAAGTTGAAAACAGTTCAAACTTACATACATCATGCCTGGATATTTCACATTAATAAAGAATTTCAACCCAGTGCTGACAGGCCTGAGCCTTTATTGACTTCCCTGAGTATTATAGAGTCATGGTACCTTATGTTCAAAATTAATGGAAAAGATATTTTAAAAGCCTGTAAACACAAGTATTTCTATTCAGAGCTTCAGTGAAGTGGTTGCTGAATGTTCCTTGCTTACTGGTAGATGTTCATCATCTTGGGAGACAGACATTTTTGAAAGGCCCTGTCAGAAGGGAAAAAAAGATTTGTTGTTGTTGGTTGCATAATTACAAGAAAAAATGGTGACCCAAAGAGAAATCCTAAAAACAATGTTTGCTTTCCAGGAATAACGAAAATACACAAAGCGAGTGGGCTGAATTTTGAATAGAGCTAAAATAATACTGGGAGGGTGCCTGGAATGTAATTCCCAGAAAAACAGGGCTTGGACCCCAGAGCTGATTCTTTGTAATTATGTTCACCTTGAGCAAATAGACTAGCTCATCAGAGGGGTTTTTTTTAATGACTTGGAAGAATAATTTAACTATTAGACTGATTTTTTTACTCTGAGCTTTCAATTTATGTTTGTAAAAGAATTACTGGTTTTATCTGTATTTCAGGAAGGAGAAGAAATACATAGATGAATGCTGGAAAAATGTCAATGTTGGGGACTTCATCCGGCTGTCACGTAATGAAATCATTCCTGCAGACATGGTGCTGTTATATTCGAGTGACCTGGATGGGATCTGTTACATTGACACAGCAGGCCTCGATGGAGAAACCAATCTGAAACAGAGGCAGGTGGTGAGAGGATACTCAGAGCAGGTAATGATTGTGTATTTCTAGTGCGTAAGAAAGTTGACATGACAGATGGTCAACTAAAAAATAAAACCAAACAACCCAGGTGTCTAGATTGCCTGTTTCTTGATAGCTCAGCCATCCCTATCTGAAAATAAAATAACTAGGCAACATAGTTCAGATTTGTCGCTTGAGATAGTTCGGAGCAAATCTTTACGTGTTCACTTAACCCAGAGAAATAGAGATCTATTTCAAGTAATGCAAGCCAGTAAAAATAAGTATTCAGGTAAATGTCTAGAGGTCATTTATGGTGCATATCATGTCATGGGTGAGAAATTGGAATTTTCTAGAAGGGAATCCTGTGCTGTATAAACATCTAGAGAGAGGAGCAGATACTATCTTTTCTATTTCATTTTTTTTTTCATATTGCAAATGTATTTTTATCTCCATACAATACTTAGTATTATACCCAGCAGACAAAATGCTGGAGGCAGGCACAAAGAAGATGATATCAAAAGAACAAAGAATCCTGGCATTTCTGCAATCTTCAGCAGGCCTGGTAGTGAGTTCTGCTGCTGAAACGCCATGCTGGGAACAACAGCAGGGAGACTCAGTGCTGTTCATAATAACAGGAGATAAAATGACCTGAACTGCCTCTGAATTGTCAGCAGTGGTGAGAAAGTGAGGAGCGGTACCTTGTTGTGCATTAAGACTGCCCTGTTACTTAGCGAGTACTGTAATACCAAAGGCATGATGTGATATCCATGAACAAAGCTGTTTCTTATCCCCTTACAGTGGGTGACATGGTTTTGGTGTCTTTTTTTCTATCTTGATTTAATCTTAAAACAAGGACTGTTTGATATCTCTGTATATACATATCATTATGAAAGGCAAAACTCAAATGATTCTGCAGGTTTACATCATACTGAGTGACCCTGTTCTCATACTAGCTCCTGCTACCAAGATCTGATTTCAGTCTCACTCAACAAAGAGACCGTTTTCTCTGTTTCCAGAAAACTTGCGCCAAAATTCTAGGAAGAGTCATAGTGTCCAGAAAAACCAGGTGACAATTCCTTCAGCATTCAAGATTGTTCATTTTCATCCTCAAATCATAGAATCATAGAACAAATGAATACAAAGTAAGTTTAAAAAAAAACAACTCATGTTAGAGTTTTCTTGTCAGGACTGCATGGTTTCTTAATGTAGAGCCAGCTCAGCTTCATGGAACTCTAGTATCCCACCAGCTGAGTTTCAGCAGAGGCTTTGTCCTTACAAACTCAGGCTGAATAAGGCTGGTAGTGCTGTGTAAGAAGCTGGCCGCCTGACCTCTCCATTTCTTAAGGTCAGAAGAATAGGGATAAACTACATCAAATTAAAGAACATCTGAAGACAAGGACTAAAAAGACTTCACCTATTTTCAAGGGTGTTCTGTCCTGCTTCTTTGTGACTGAGCAAGTAGAAACACAATGATGAAGGTTATGGGTGGGCCACCTGTTCTTGCACTTGGGATTCCCTTAAGAGAAGGCAAGGCAAAATTAAAGCATGAAACAGGAGCTGAAACTCTCATAGCCAAATTTATTTTTTGGCAACTTAGAATAGCATGCTTTTTTTTTTAACTGCTTAAATGACAACAGGAAAGAAATTGGGAAAGTTACTTGAGGCTTCTTAGGTAACAGCAGGTAATAAGGAACAGAACACTGTGTCTCCAACTATCTTGGCATTCATAAAGAAATACACAAACCGGCTCCCTGAGGATAATGAGCTATTTAGTGAACAAACCAACGTTGCTGCTTTCCAGATACGCAAATGTTGCTTCCAATTAAGAAGGGATTAATCTCTTTTTCCTTCCACCCCTCGTATGATTAGCTGAACCGAGCACAGGGTCACTGGGGTGGAGGAGCTAATCTGCTGTTAGCACTAAGTCACTGTGAGCAGTGTATGTTTCCATTACTTTAGAAGAGAGGCCACAGGACTGCACTGGTAATTTCCTTCTCAGCCTATGTTTTCCCCAACATTGGACACTTTTAAGATTCAGCTGGACAGGGTGCTGGGCCATCTTGTGTAGACCGTGCTTTTGCCAAGAAAGGTTGGACCGGATGATCCTTGATGTCCCTTCCAACCTGGTATTCTATGATACCTGGTCAGTGACTGAATCCAGCTCTGAGGCATCCTCAAACCCAGTGGAGATGAAAGTGCCATCCTTTTCTTCCAGGCAGCTTCAGAAGCCAAGCTGATGAAAGGAGCTGCCAGCTGTCCTCTTTCACCTTGGCCATGCACCCACTCCATTCCATGCCACACTATCAAATCATACCGTTTGTCAGGAGCACAGTGTGGCCAAAGCAGCAGGCACAGCCTTGGGAAGCTGCCTCGCTCCCCATTCCAGTGAGAGACTCTGAGACAGGGCCTGTCACTTCCAGCTACCTTACTCCCATCTTTATTGTCCCCCTTCTTTAGGGACCTTTACACAAAATCCAAGTAATTTTAATTCTGCTGTAGAAAAATCTTTTCTTTTGTGCCAGGAAAAATAGGAAAGCATCTCAAGAAATAAGATGCAAAATCTTCTACTCTCAATATTTGCTTTGTCAGAGTTAAGACTATAAGGAATTAATATAGACCATAAACTTATAGTCCAGGAAGATCTGAGCTCCCATATTGAGATACCTGCTTTCAGACATAGTTTTTGTCACCTCTATTTTATACTGGCAGAGTGTAGACGTAAATCGTGTGCCCACTATAGGCTACACCCAGATTTTCTGTGGGTGCTGTTTCAAGTTATATTGCAAGAAGCTTGTACTCTAGTAACACCCTCACTGTTATTACAAATTGTTTGGCCAAGTCAAATGGTTTAGTTGTCCATCAAAAATAAGATGCTTGCACCAGAAATACGTATCTGGAGACTGTTTCCAGGCTGTAGAAGAAAAGAATGAACTGCTTTGGCTATTTTACTTCCTTTGGGGTTAGTTCTTACTCTCTTCTCTCTTTTTTGTAATCATTGTACAATGTAAGACTTGAACAGAGTGAATCAATTATACTGTCTAACGTTTTACAGAAATGTTGTACTACCTGTACAAATAAACATGAGAAGGGTCAGCAGAGAGAGAAGTCTTTCATAGATAATTAAATTTACAAAGAGACTGAAGGTGTCTGTCTGTCTAAGGCTGGGTTCATATTGACTTCAGTTAATAACAGTACAACAAATCAATACAGCAGAACAATTAAAAAAAAAACCTTTTTCAATCAAGCCAACAAAGTTTTTGTTAATAATAATATCTCTTCTGGCTTTCAAATTCTACTTGCAGAATTGTGTTTTAACCTCACAGTTGCTATTCTGCCTATGTGAAGTCACCCAGTTGTGGGAGTGCAGCCTTCTCAGAAACCTGTGATTATGGAGAAGATGTATTCAGTTATACCTGTGAATTAAAGATTTATCCTTGGAGTTTGAAACTTTAAATTGGTCATTCTTTTTTCTAAAGAGCAGAACAAATGATTTTCCAAAGAGTTAGTGGAAGGTGCTCAGCTTTGAAATGGCTCTGTTATACCAGAGGCTACCTCTGTTTCACTAGAGGCATACTCATATGCCATTAATTGAAATTAAATTGCAAGTGCAATTGCAATTTAATTCCAAAGATAAGGCCTTTTGGTTTTTCTCTTACTTCTTCCCAGGTTTTGTTCTTTATTAATAACGGATATTTGTTTCACTTGGCTTTTCTCTCCACTGAAGAGCTCACCTGCTCTTTATTCACAACGTGTACTTCTAGTCTTTCATAACAGTCCTTTCTTGGCATTAGCGCACACAGCATCCTGGTGATGGTATTGGCAACAATGGCTCTTTGGATTGCAGAGAAGACAGTGCCTCTTCTTTTTTCTATGTAATGAAAAATAAGTATGGGAAATCTCTGCTTTTCAGATGTTCTTACTGCAATTTCTTTTTCCTTTTTCCCATTCTTCCACCCATTTTCTCCTCCCCAGTATTCTCAAAATATCAGCAATTCAACTGGTACTTGCCAGGGTTTGATATTCACTAGGAAGTCCTTCCATGCTGTCAAGTCTGGTTTACGCTGGGTAGCAGATCATCAGCAACACCAGCAACTAAACTTAAGTTTTTAGATAGTAATACCTGAACTTATGAATTTATGATGTTTTTAAGTTCCATCACGTTTTGTCTGAGTTCTCTGCGTTTGTTTTTTCTATGACTTTAGGTCTCTGAAATTGATCCAGAAAAATTTTCCAGTAGAATAGAGTGTGAAAGTCCTAACAATGACCTGAGTCGCTTCCGAGGCTTTGTGTAAGTACCCTTGGTGGCTCTTCAAACTATTGTCATTTGCTTTGGTATTCTTACTAATTTTCAGAGAGCTTGTAATTTTTGCTTTAAAAAATAATGAGAATATGTATATAAGTCAGTTTGCACCTCTACATTTCTGAGTGCAGCTCAACAGATAGAGCTCCAGAAGGGCTTTCTGAGCAGCAGACGGGGGACTGGGAAAGCTCAGTAGTGCTTCTTATTTTGTATTGGATATTTTCAACATCTTAGTTCAGGCTGTTTTGCAATAGTGCATTCCATATTTGAAATAGGTGTTTCAATCTGCCCTTAATAACATGTGTTGTCTACAGTATTTGGTCTGGACCATGGCCTGATTGGACAAGCTGCATTGCTCAGAATTGGAAATGGACCGGTTTCCTCTTGTTATCCGATTTGTTTTGTGTAACCATCAGTCACTTGATCAAACTCCTTTTGACAAACATGCCTATCTGTCTCTTCTTCTTGCAGTTTTATGATTTCCTGTAGACAGTAGGAAAACAAAATGCTGTTTCATGGGGTGACTGATTTTTAGGTTTCTAGAGTTATAATGTTCATATTCTTCCCTGTGGGCACTGACACAGTAGAAATATGAGAAGAAAAACAAATATATATAAACCTTAGTCTCTGAGGAAACAGCTTGACAAACAGTGGGCCTACCTGCACTGAAAGTATCCCACAGGAGTAACGATGCTCACAGTATATTTAAAATGTGATCTTATATTTTGTTCCAATTTTTTCTGATGTTGGCACTCCCGAGTCGAAGTCGGGGAGCTTTCAGAGCTCCAGTGACGAGCTTTCAGAATTCCAGTGTTTGTCTTGAGCTCTTTTCAATAGCGTTGCCTACTTCTCATATGCCAGCTGGCAAATGCTAGGCTTGTAAACACAAGACAATTTTAACACAGTGCCTATATGCCTAGATTTTCAAAGGTGATGTGCATGCATGTTACTCCATTCTTTTGAAAAGTCCGATCAGAAATATCAGAATGGCAGTCAGTGATTAGCAGCTTCTTTGGGAAATCTGCTCTCTAATGGTTTTTGCAAAGCCTGACTGGTAACTGCTGGAGTCCTACAGCTGAAGTAACGTGCTTTTTTTATTTTTTTTTTTTCAGTGAGCATTCAAACAAAGATCGAGTGGGCCTCAGCAAGGAAAACTTACTGCTCCGAGGATGCACAGTAAGAAACACAGAAGCTGTTGTAGGCATAGTGGTATATGCAGGTTAGTGAACCACCCCGGCTTTCACAGATTGCCTTGCGAACAAAATAGAGTTACGTGCCCAAAGAAACAGCATCATGCTGAGGGAAATTAGGACAGTAAAAGCTTGAATTCAGGAGAAGGCAGCTGTAGCTAGTAATGTTAAGAATGCACGTCTGGATTAAGCTTGTTTCTATTTTAGCAATGTGAAGAACTGATATGTCTGACTATCCATGGGAGACCAGCTCTTCCATGTGAACAGGTCCTTGTCCCCATCTGTTAGTTGTGATGGTAAACCCAGGTTTTGAATGGACGTGGAGATATGTGTCTTGCTTATGATTTTTTCTGGTCCAAACTGAAGCTAGAGCTGTTCTTCAGTGTTCTGTATCAAAGGACAGGTTTTTAAACTAATCAGTTTGACGTATCCAGCCCAATAGTTGTAATGCATGTGCACAATTTTGTAGAAAGTATTAGAAACAATATAGCAAATGTCAAAAATTTGATTGTTTCTATAGGAATGAATGTTATTGACAGTCTAAAAGTCATCTGTGTACGTGACAGATTTTGGTTTAGCTTGTTTGGTTTTCTTTAGGACAGAATTCATATTTTGTAGCAGCAGTTAGTTTACTCACATTAATAATCTCTGTTCAAATATTAGTTAACAGAAATGTCCCGTGTCTCAGAGCTTTAGAAATGTAAATCTCTTGTGGTTCTGATGTCTGCTAGTAGAGAATATCAACCTGTGTTGTGTTTACAGGTCATGAAACCAAAGCCATGCTGAATAATAGCGGCCCTCATTACAAGCGCAGTAAATTGGAAAGAAAAGTGAACACTGATATTCTTTGGTGTGTTCTGCTTCTAATTCTGATGTGTTTAACTGGTGCAATAGGTAAGTGAGAATCAGCAGACTCATGCTATTTTCCTCTTTCAACCTACAATGCTTTATTTTGGGGCTGATTTATTTTAGCAGCCCATCTCGGAAACTCTCTTTATCCAGGTGTAGTTCCCTAGAAGCTGGGGATGCTGCCAGGTTTTAGTTCATGTTATCGTGTTTAATCTGGAGTGTGGTCAAGAAGTATGTTCCTGGTGCGAGTTCTTAGGTCTGGAACCTGTTTCTCCCATTCATTTCTCTTTTCTCTCACTAATTGCTGTGCAAAACTCCTACTTTCTCATGGGAGTTTTCAGGTAACATGAGATGCGTGTACAGCATTGTGGGGAGTTTTAAGGACTTGCTATTTTAGAAACCGATTAAATAGTGAGCCTGAGTAAATCTAAAGAGACTAACTTTTATGACAAGTCAAGAAGGTGTGTAAAACGTTTAAAAAAACTTCTTCAGACTACACTTAATAATGGTGACATGGTGCTCACATTTTGACTAAAATCTGGACAAGCAAGGATAATACAGCTAATTGCCAGAGGTTTCTCTGGTGGGGGGGGAAATGTTTATCAAGTGTAGTTAGTATTTCTTTCAGTCTGAGATGTGCTGTATAGTTGTGCTGTTGATAGAAATGCATGTATTTATTCATGTGTGCATTGATAGTTAATTTTGATGGTGTTCCTGTTGAGGAAAAACTCAAGAGGTAAAATGGTAGATTAAAAGCTTAAATGGAAGTGCAGAGTGTAACAGGTAACGCCATGACCTTGAACTGTGACACAGTTTACATATAACTAACTCACTTTATCTTGTTCTTGTTTTCAAGGCCATGGAATTTGGTTAAATAGGTATTCGGAAATACCTTTTTTTAACATCCCTGAGCCAGATGGGAAATCAATTCCTCCAGCGTTAGCAGGGTTTAATATGTTCTGGACGATGATCATTTTATTACAGGTAACTTTGCTTTGCACATGGGTCATATTCTGATCATGTTTATATCCTTGAAGTAAGTCTACAACTTCAGTAGAGCTACTTCATGTTTGCAACTGGCCAAAGAATTTGGTTTTTTTTAATTCCCCTGTTTTATTTTGTTAGGTCTTGATCCCAATTTCTCTCTATGTTTCAATTGAAATTGTCAAATTGGGACAAATTTATTTAATACAGAATGACATTGATTTTTACCATGAGAAAACAGACTCAACAATTCAGTGTCGAGCACTGAATATTGCTGAAGACCTTGGCCAGATTCAGTACATCTTCTCTGACAAGACTGGAACCCTCACTGAAAATAAGATGGTTTTTCGGAGATGCAGCATTGCAGGACAGGAGTATTGCCATGAGGAAAATGGTAAGACACTAAACCTGTGTTCATAATGGGTTGGTTTTCTCTCTCAGACAAGCTGAAAGTTTTGATAGGGGTCTGGTGGACTTCATGAGGTTTGTGTGACAATACACAGTCACGGAAAGTGTGAATTCAGACTGATCCTACAAATGGCCGTGCATCTTTCCCCATTATTTGGATCCCTTCATATATAGTGTGTTAAGAGGCTCGAAGTCTGTATGTAAGGGGCTGCTTTGCAGCTAGTTAAGTTCCAAAATACTTGATACCATAAACAAAATATTCCTTACTCCTTGTGGAGGAATTAATGCCTACTGTGTTTTGTTTCTCTCCTTGCAATATCCAGAACGCAGAACATTGGAAAACTGCCCATCTAGTTTTTCCTCTCTTTTTTTTTTTTGTTTGTTGTTTTTGTTTTCTCAACTAGAGTCCCGATGCTTACCTGGCATTTTGGGGTTCAAACGTTCTGTTGACTGCCATAGCGGTGTACCACCTTTATGGAGAATATCTTAAGGCTTCAATTCAACATAATGTTGCCCTTGAGGATACAGTAAGCCTGATAAAATACATGTTGAAGTCAGAGCTTTAATGTTAAGGTGCAAGTCAAGCAGATGTGTGTACATGTGTGTGTTAACGCTGCGAAGATAGGCACCTCCATCAAAAATAATGACTATTGTATTCTTACTTTTATCTTACACATCTGTTTATTGTTAGCCAGAAAGTCAACAAGCAGCGTGACTGGAGAGTTGCTGCTTCATTGTCTGATAGTGTAGCATCTTTCAGTGTGCATTTCATCAGAGCCCACTTAGAGCCTTCTGGGAGACAGGAGAAGGTGCAACTCCAGACAGAAGAGAAAATTCATCTTCAATTAGCTATTTTATTAATTAGATAAAACCACAAAGCTTTTATTACTATATGTCAGTACTAGTGGCTGCGGACGTTTGCTGTTTTGCTGGTGGGCAATGCAGGTATTTCATGTGAGATCAAAGGTGAGGTGCTGACAGATGGACACGTGAAGCCCAGCTGTGTGTTAAACCCCACTTTGTGGTTTTGGTGGCTTTGCTGCCAGATAGAGCTGCTCACAGCTGCGAGCGAAAGGCACACCCTGCTGGCCACGGCAATGAATTGGTTCAGCCCTTCTTTTTGTTGTGTCACAGGAGCAGATGGTTACATCCGTTTTTACAGTAATTTCTGCACATATTTTGAACATTTTATGGTGCGAGTGTCCAGGTGGTTCTGTGGTTTTGCTTGGTTGTACTGGGAAGGATGACAACAGCAAAGTGAGAAGAAATATTTTCAAGTTTCAAACTTGGTGAATGAACAACTTAAATAAAAGAATGTATTTTCAGAGTATTTCCTAAAGGAAGTAAAAGTATTTCAGAAGACATAAGTTAAAGAGCAGTGTGAACGATGTAGTTGAGGCTGATCCAGGTCTCGTTGTGCCAGGGAAAGTGTGTCTACCATGTACTTCTGCTAGTAGTTCACTTAGAGTTATCTTCCAAAAATATTAGTGTGTTAATTATGTTTATAATTATTTTCCATTCTGCCCTGTCTTTTTCCTGGAGGGTAAACATGTGCTTCTTCCTAACAAATCTAGAAATTGTGTAAGCCCTGAAAATCAGTTTGAAATATCTTGCAGGTCCTGTGTTTTAGTCCTGGTTTACATTTGTTCAGTTGCTTTGAGCTGCTATTTGCAAGGCTCTTGCTACACATGGCAAGAGTTGCAGTGCAAGACACCACAGTCTTTTGCATACAAGCCACTTAGTCTGCACAGATATTTCTGTATTTATATCTGTATCGCCCAGGGATGCACATGAGGGCAGCACACAACAGCAACAACTGTGATTCAGTAAAATCCTCCATATAGGTGCCTGCATGCAGTGTTCTGTCTAAAGCAACGTGTGCCTCTTGGACCATGGCAGCAGTGCAGCATGGTCTTACAAGAGGTGCCACAGATGTTACTTCGGACAGAGGTCACATGTACTATGTACTAAATTCCTTACTTTAAAATTTTGTTTCCTGACCCTGCAGGCAATGTTTTAGACAAGTTTCTTTATTCTCACGGGCCAATAATTGATTGTTTCCTTCTCCATAGCAAAGAGGTTGGAGTCCTATCAGGAGTTGGATTCAGAGGATGAGGATTCAGCTGATCGTCAGTGTGGCTCTTCGACCCACATGTCAAAACAGCAGGGACTCAACTGCGGAGCTGTGAATGAACCTTTGAACAGAAAGTCTTTGAATGAGTTGTCTGGGAGCTACCCTGCACTAGGAAGGGAAGATGGAGCAGGTGATGTTCCCCGCTCAGGACATGTTGCTTTCAGCAGCCCCATTGTAAGTAAAAGCTTTTGGTTTTGATGCTAAATGTCTGAAGTAGAACCATAGAATCATAGAACAGTTTGGGTTGGAAGGGACCTTCAAAGGTCGCCTGCTCCAATCTCCCCCACAATAAGCAGAGACATCTTCAACCAGGTCAGGTTGCTCAGAGCCCCGTCCAGCCAGACCTGGAATGTTTCCAGGGATGGGGCATCTACCACCTCTCTGGGCAACCTGGGCCAGTGTTTCACCACCCTCATTGTAAAAAATTTCTTCCTTAGATCTAGTCTAAATCTTCCCTTTTCCAGATTAAAGCCATTTCTCATTGTCCTATCACAACAGGCCCTGCTAAAAAGTTTGTCCCTGTCTTTCCTGTACGACGCCTTTAAGTACTGAAGGGCCGCAATAAGGTCTCCCCAGAGCCTTCTCTTCTCATGAAGTAACTCATGACAGAATATCTTTTTACCCCGATTTGGTCAGGGTGCTTGTCACTTAAGAAGTCCTTTCTCTCTCCCATCAAAACCAGAGCCTCCCATGATATCTTTGCTGCATCCTATTTGCAGCTGGCATTGCAGATTTTTGTTGGGTCACAAAGGTGTATGCTTTGGTTCTTGCTGCTGTGAGTCCATGACCACTCCAGCTAAAATGACCAGCTTCATCTTAATAACAGGTTGTTCTTTTGTTGTAAGAAGTTTCTAGCATTTTCTTTTGTTTTTTAATAGAAAATATCTAGATGATGAATATTTATTGGAGGTTACAAGAGGTAAAAACTTGGGCTTCTGTACCTAAAGGTATCTAAGTAGCATTCATCATACTTAGTCTCTGTTGAAGTGTCTATGAACTAACGCTCTGCTGTTGACCTCTCTGGACATGAAGTTTGCCATTTTCAGTGGGTGAGCACAAGCCAGTGAAGACACCAGAGTGTTCCTCTATTTCTTAGTGTAACCAACTCAGCATCTAACAGGAGGGAAGTTGTATGAGCTTCTGTGCTTCATTAATCTGTACCTGATTTAGCCTCCAGAGGCTGAGATTAAGTTTATATCCTAATGGACATGTTTGTTCCTTTCATCAATAGGAAACGGATGTTGTACCAGACACCCAACTGCTGGAGAAGTTCAGCCAAATTTCTTCTCATTCCTATCAACAATCAGAAGAAGGTAGCAGTGAGTCATCTTTGGAGACAATGTATGTCACTGACTTCTTTCTTGCTCTGGCGATCTGTAACACTGTTGTAGTTTCAGTCCCCAATCAGCCACGTCAGAAGGTAAGAAGGCCTTATTTTTGGCTATTTGGCCATGTACATAAATAAATGAGCTCCCTTTGCTGTGATTACAAAAGGAAAAAATAATTAATGGACATTTAAAAAATTATTCTTTTCTTCTCTAGTAGAAAAAAAAAGGAGAGGAAATAAAGTATTGATAAGGTATTGTATTTTTAACAGTGCTTGTAGCTATTTACTGTGAAGGGTATAGGGCTGGCTTATTCCTCACAAATATCTTGCTAATTTAGAACAAGGTTTTAAGTGTTTTGCTCCATGTGCCACAACTTTTAAAAGTTATATTGTGATACTAACTTTCATTACTGAAACAGTTCTAAAGAGAATTAGTACATGGAATCATGAATCAGACTTGGAACACATACGGTTTTCAGATCTGAAGTATTTTTACAATTCTTTTGGTTGGAATATTGAAGCTCTTACAGAGGCTGTTTAGTGTGTTCATGGTTATGTGCTTAATTGAACTTATCTTTAATGCAAGGAATCAAACTCCTGGTAAATTTTAAAATATTATATTAATTAAGAAACATACATAGTTTGTAATCTGTCTGGTAATAAAATATGAAGACTTTAACATAAATGTTTTCTCTAACTGTTCTGTTCCAGATGCGACTCTCCTCGCTGGGTAGGACGCCTCTTAAATCACTTGAGGAAATCAGGCAGATGTTCCAGAGGTTGTCAGTCAGAAGACTAAGTTCATCCCCAGTTCCAAGTGTGAAAGAGTCATCACCTGAAAGCCCCAACAGTTTTGTGAGCAAACTGTCTATTTTCAGGATGAAACTGGCTTCACCCGCTTTGGATGGAGCTGCTCAAAGGGCTGCTGAGCCTCACGATACCGAGAGCCCAGAAAATTCCCAAGTGCCTCAAGAGCTAGATATGGTGAATGTAGCTGCTGGCTGTGAAGACAGCAGTGCTGCCTCCTCTGTTGAACTGTCTCCCATGTCTAAACTGTGTTATGAAGCTGAGAGTCCAGATGAAGCTGCCTTGGTTCATGCTGCTAGGGCTTACAAGTGTATTTTACAGTCTAGGACCCCAGACCAGGTAACTGTGGACTTCACAGGTCTGGGTTCTTTAACGTTTCAGCTGTTGCATATCCTGCCTTTTGATTCGGTGCGGAAAAGGATGTCAGTGGTGGTTCGGCATCCGGTCTCCGGCAAAGTGGTGGTGTACACAAAAGGTGCAGACTCAGTCATGATGGATTTGTTGAGAACTGCATCTGAAGGTATCTATAGAACTTGTAAGTCTTTGCTCACCTTTGTCATTCTTCAGTAGAGTTGAACAGGTGGCCTGATTCATGAGAAGAGCCAAGTGACCCAGCAGAACTATTATCTGCCAATGGTTCCTTAGAGGGAACCCAGAAAGGTAGTGTTGCTTGTCACCTGGATATGGCTGAGAAGAGAGAACCAGCTGTTATTCAAAGGATTTAATGGTGTCTAAGCAGAGCCTTTGGAGCCAACTGAAGTATTTCCAGTTATAAAGTAAGGTCATCTGCTTGAATAATTGGCGTCTGCTACACGATGAGACGTGTTTATTAGAATGAGATACTTTTTAGCCTTTACCTATGTTCGTGTTTCTGAGCTGTTGGAGAGGGGTTTTGGTAGCAGATGTTGCCTATCAGTGCTTTTTGAGGTTTTTTCCCTCGATTACTGACTGTTTCTGTGTTTCTAGGTGTAACAATAGTATCTGTAAAGTTGTGTGGTGCCTCCTGGTGGGCCTGTTCAGGGATAAATGTTTTTTGAATATGCCACAGGATGGATGTACCCTTTAGTTTGAGAACTGATTTATTCATACACTGTAGCGAACAGTCATTGGTTTTTAACTGAAGGCAGTAAAGAGAAAGTATTAGCTGTGTATGTTAGAAATAAATACCTAACTATGTTTAATTTCAGAAGATGTTCCAAGGATTTTTTTTTAATGGTTTGGAAAGTAATATAAAGGAATTATTTGTAAAGGCTTGCATACTGCCCCTTTAGCTCCCTCCCATTAGACTAGTGACAGTAAAGCTGCTTAGGTGTCTGGGGCCCAGTTCATCTTGGAAAATAATTTTATTTTAGAGAAACATTTTGATATGCTAGTGGCATCCAAAGATGAAAGATCCAAAGATGTATCAGTACCAGATGGGTTCCCCCCCATTGCTTGTGCTGACTGGCACACTGTATGCAAACTATAGGTACAGCCACAGTACATTGTGCAAACATAAAGATACATTCATAGTTAAAATAAAGCCTGTTAATGTTTTGGTATTTTTAAAACATGTTCTTAGACTGATAAAATTTTCCACTGAATTTAGCCTAAGAATGCACTAATTTGCTTTCTTTGCTTTATGTGTGTAGGTACTAATAACTCAGAAATGGAACAAAAGAAGATTAAAGAGAGAACTCAGAAGCATTTGGATGACTACGCCAGAAGAGGACTGCGCACTCTGTGCATTGCTAAGAAGGTATTCCTTATAATAATTTTTTTTTTTTAAGAACGTTTACAGTTTGTGACCAGGCTGAGTGGTGTCACCAATGGAGCAGACATCACCGCTTCTAAACAGGTTCTTCCATTGCCCCATTTTGTTTATCCATATATTCTTTCTGGAGGATTTTGTAAGTTGACCCAAATCAGTTCCTGACTTCCGTTAGATTGTCGTAGTTGTTGTCAGTTTAGGATGCCACGCAACTTAATAGCCTAATTCTAAAACAGGGGTGTCAAATAGCCGGATTTTTCTCTAAGAGTCCTCCTTGTGTGAAACTTTCCCTGATTGTTTGTTTCCTGTGTCTGGAATTCCAAAGTCAGAGCTGTTTTACTGGGTTTCACAAACAGTTTGCAGTGTCACACATAAAACTTAAGTGAAGATTTGAGATTCCATTTTAAATTCAAAGCTGCTCAGAAGTGAAATTCCACAGGGATTGAAACAGGCAAGAAACCTCTTTACAAACCCTTATGCAAGGGGCAAGTACAGGTTGTGCAGCGCTACACTCACCAAGCTGTACTCAGCTGTGCAGTGGTTCCGTGGAGGTGTCAGCGCTACAATTAAAGAGCAGCAGGGGGAGTACGCTCTGCTCATGGGCCTGCCTGCCTTCCCTCTACACGGGAATCTGTCCCTCAGCTTCAGGAACCCTCAGGGTGCAGTGGGTGACCTGGCCTGTGAAGCCTGGCAGGGTGATCCAACGCTGTGACCATCGTACTAAATCCATGGAAATGCTGGGACACGTAAATAACGCGCTGCCAGGGCCTGCGCTTCTGGGTGGGGTACGTGGGCAGCAGAAGTGATTGTGAGGACGCTTTTCAGGCGCCTTTGAAAATACAATATAGAAACATGCCGTATGTTTTCTCTCCCTCTGTAGGTGATGAGTGATGCAGAGTATGCAGAGTGGTTAAATCATCATTTTTTAGCAGAAACCAGTATTGACAACAGGGAGGAGCTGCTGCTGGAATCCGCCATCAAGCTTGAGACTGAACTAACTTTGCTTGGTAGGTAGGAAATGCAGTAACTCCCAGGGCACTGCTTATGATGTTCATAATTAGAATTTCCTTGCAGAGAGCTGTGCTAACCGCAATTTGTGTAATACATAGCTTTCTACAGACCTAGAATTTACTGTCACTCCTGAATTTTCATAAATATTGCTGGTAAGTTTGCTCTAGTTGTAAAACACACTGAAGACAGGTAGTGCTCTTCTATTGTTTGTAAAGGGTAAACTTTTACTGATCTTTTATTTTTTTTTTTCCCCCCTTGGGTTTCTTTTTTGTACTCGCTGGAAGTTTTAAGTGTCATAATATGCATGTGAAGTGATAATAACAACAAATCAGAGGCCTGCCTGGGCAAACGTTGACAGGCATCCCACTTCTGGGCATGTTTTCCATCACTGTTGCATGTGTGGCACAGGAGGTGTGCTTGTGCTGGGTCCTGCTGCAGTAACACAGAGATAAGAAGTCAGGCCTGCTTCTGCAGGAGCCGTTCCTCTGATGGTCATTCAGCTGCATGGAAATGGGGAGGCCAAAACAAAATGAAAAATGTTTGGTGTAGATGTGTAAAAGGTAAACTGCAGGCAGCCTGGGATAACAGCTCTGGAGAACCACCCAGCAAATAACGTTTGGAAAACAAAGTGCAAAGGTCTGGTTGTGGTGATAAAGTCAGCTTGTGCTAGAAGCTGAAGAGAGACAGATCCTATTTTGTGGAAGGGTGTTACTTCCCTCATTTTGTGCCGCATCTGCTCAGGGCAAGCGCCATAATCCGTGATACTAAAAGGAATTCTGGGATTACTGGCTACAGTTTCTGGAGAGAAGCCCGACCAGTGCTGCCAGCTGCTGTAGTTTTAAGGGATGATGTGCTGTACAGGTATCCTTGAGTCAGCAGAGGGAAGTCTCATTGCTGTGGAGCCCTGCAGGCCAAGGCATTTTTTCATCTTGTGTCTCTGGTGGGACAGTAAGCAATACGGGTTAGCCCTAACATTAAATAGGAGTGAGAATAAGAGGGGTAAATGACTTCATACTGCCATGGTGTTGGCTTTCAGTACCTCTGCCGGCTTAAGTTACCCCTCTCTGGGGCACGTGTACGTTGAGATCTGCAGAGTAGAATTACTTATGTTACAGAGTAGAGCATACTACATTCTCATTCTCTGAGCCTTCCTCTGCTTTCTAAATAAGCATTACCTGATGTAGCTGCAGCCGTAACTCTGACTGAGAAATGAAGACTTTTCCTCAAAGAACAAGAAGCAAAAAGTCAAATCATCTCAGTGGTGCCGGGATCATGGAGGACAGCAGTGGCTTGTAGTCCACTATGGCTGTATATAAAGCCTCAGGCCTTTATTTGAATGGAAATCTGTTTCTGGAAAGAATAGCCCTAATGTGCAGCACTTAGCTAAGCGCAGATCTGGATCTCAGCAGTGTACATATAGAAACTGGCTTCCGTTGTGTTATGGAGTGATCAAGTATCTCAGAAGGGGAGCGTTAAGTGTATAGAGCACCCAAGTTGAAACAACATTTTTCTGTCCTTCTTCGGTGCCTGGAAGTGTCTCTCAAAGAAGCTTGCATCAGATAGAGCAAGCGTCTTCCTTCCTGCCTCTTTTGCTGGCTTCCATCAAAACGCAGGCAGAGTGCAGAGCAAGGTCCTGGAGGTTTTCGTCTTCCTGGTGACCAGGGACCGTGAGCTCTGTGCCCTCTTGGCAGCCGCTTACTGAAGAAATTGCTGCAGCGTCAGAAACTTGCCTGATGGGCTCTCACCCATCCCCACATGACAGTCAGCGCTTTATGCACGAATTGCTGGCTGGAGTCCCACGCTAGAAACACTAAGAGGGAAAGCTTTACTTTGAAATTTTTTTTTTTATTGTTTGTCTTTCAGACTGAACCTAGCTGCAACTGGCTGAAGTTTCTCTCTGAGAAACTCTCTTAGCCTCAGAATCCCACAAGCCAAACCATGTCTCCTGGTTATGATTTAGTACCATTTGTATTGTGAAAAAGCCATGAAAATGTCCTGTACCGTAGTAAATCACTGGCACTGTAACTTTTCAGAGATGGTTCTGCTTTATGGTCTTGTTGTGTTACCTCATTGCTATCAGAGCAGAAGGTCTCGTAAGCTGGTTTTAGGGACACAGGTCTGCCTGCTGCGCACACCAGAAAAGAGGATATCTCTGCTAAAGTCTCTGTATTTTTTTTGTTGAAAGTCTTTCTATAACTGCTGTGTTAGAGCAGGTGTTTCCTCCCTGAGGGGGAGGATGTCAAGGTGGGCAGTGCGGGCAGGAGGGGGGGCAAAACACAATGTTTAGTGCTGTAGATTGAAAGGACCTGGGGCAGGAGGTACTGCAGCCATGAGCGGTTGAGAAAGCTGATGGTGAATGGCAGGTCTTTGCAGCAGTGTGCAAAAATATGATATAAGAAAAGGGCGTTTTGGTGTGGAAAAGGTGAGGGCTTGGGACAAGTGGTACAGAAAATTCAGCCTAGAGCGGAGTTGAGAATAAGGAAGAGAATTATAGAATTGCCTGGGTTGGAAAGGACCTTTCAGATCATTGACTCTGACCATCAACCTGAAACTGACAAAACCATCTCTAAACCATATCACTAAGCCCCATGTCTACTTGTCTTTTAAATACCTCTAGAGATGGTGATTCCACCACTTCCCTGGGCAGCCTGTTCCAATGCTTAATAACCCTTTCAGCGTAGAAATTTTTCCTAATACCTAATCTAAACCTCCCCTGGTGCAACTTTATGCTATTTTCTCTTGTCCTAGAGAAGTGGGCCTTGAGATAGGAAAGATTGAGGTGATATGTTAAAGAAGGTTTGGGGTAGCCCGAGTGGGAGTGGGAGTGGGAATAATGGAGTATATTTGTCATGAGAAGCCTGGGAGTCTGTGTCCTAGAGCCACTACAGGATGAAACAACCATAAGAATGAGAAAAGTTGGTTTGAAAGGGTTTTGTGAAGAATTGGGGGCCCCGAGGCTGTAACTGAGGGTGTGTGTCATCCATCTCGCATGTGGTGGGCTCTGGGACAGAAAGATGTGGAAGGGAGGCATTCCCAAGCATGTCCCAGTAGGGTGTCCGTTTTGGGATGTGGATACACACAGAGGACCATCTTGTCCTGTCACTCTTGCAGCGTTTTGGTTTTGGAAATAGAGCAGCACTAATCCTCCTGCTTGTCTAAATTAAGGTGCCACTGGCATTGAAGATCGCCTGCAGGAGGGTGTTCCAGACACAATACAGGCATTACGGAAAGCGGGGATAAAAATATGGATGCTGACAGGTGACAAGAGAGAGACGGCTGTCAACATCGCCTATGCCTGTAAACTGCTGGAACCAGATGACAGAATCTTCACTCTCAAATCGCAGAGTAGGGTGAGTGAAAAATTACACTTTTCTTCAATTATTTATTTTTTTTCCTCTGCTGCATAATTGAGTCAGGCTATATCACAGGGCAGTACAAAAAAAACTAAAATGTTCCCTGCTTTCCCAACTGACCAAAGGCAGCATTATTTCTTGGAAGATGAAAATACTGGAAAACTGATGGTTTGCTTCCTTGCGGGTAAAATATGAAATCCTTTGTATGTATGTAACATCTGTTTCTTTATATAATGCCCCTAAATGATGATTAATTATTTTAATTGAATAGACTGCTTAATTTCTCTTTGTGGTAGTTCAGAGAGTTGACATGCTTCACATCTTATTAGAGATTTCAAACAGCTGTGAGTTGAAGCATATTAGCAATGTAAGAATTATTGTCATGCAAATTCTATTGAATTAAGTTTTGTGCTGCTTTATGTAATATATTCCCTCAGCCCTGCTTGTCTTGCATAAATGTACAAAGAATTGTCTCATTAAAGTACATCACCCACTATTTAAGAAAACTAATCTGCCAAGAGTTTTATCAGAGGAAAAAGCCACCTTCTCCCCACCACCCAGTAATTGAATCATGTGAAAAAGAGTGGTTAAAAACGCTGCTGGTTTGCGTGACAAGTTTAATCCTACTTCATCATTGTGTCCTCTTGCGGATGCTTATAACCAGCTGTTTTCCAAATCATGTTTTTTATCAATTTTGGGTTTCTTAAGATAAATCTGTAACTGGTAAAGCTGACATATGAAATGTCTTTCCTCCAAGCAGACACATGAAATCTAAGACTTCTCTAAAGGACTGGAGGGTTTTTCTAAGACTCTTCATTTTTCTTTTTTTTTTCTCTGCTTATAAGTTACTATAGAAATCCAGTTTGTATCTGCCATCAAAGATTGTGTGGCAGGTGGTAACTGTGAGGAAAATAAAGTGAAAAAGAAAGGTTTTCTAGTCTGGTTGTGTCTGAGGAAAGCTTGGGGTTTGATTTTCACTAACACTTTTTTCTTCCTTTTTTCCTTCTGGGGAATGAGCGTCTTAACAGTGAGAACAGAGCCCCTTTTGCAGAAGTGGTCATCCTCCCTCTAACAGGGCTTCAGAGAAAAAATAGTCAGGATTTGACACTGTCGGATTTCAAAGTAAAATGAGAATATTTAATAAAATGTATTTTCTTCTACATAGCATGCATTACATACATTGGTATCAGGAGTCTTTTGGGCGTCTTATATTGATTCTGACAAGGTAGAAAATTCCACGAGGCCAGTTCTTCAGTAATTTGTTGCAGCTCACCTATGATCTGATTTGAAATGCGCTTTTGGCTTTTCGTGCCAGACAAAAGAAACGTAGAGAGCAGGAGTCTTCTATGAAAGCTGTATGCGCATTACCGAATCCTTGATGGTTGTTTCTTTCTGCTTGTCTGTGAATGTTTGCTGATTTGCTTCAGTTTTTTTCCCTTCTCCTAGTTCAATACCCAAGCCAATCTCCTTTAGCAAAGTTAAATCACGGGCCCTTTTATTAACAACAGACTGCATCTTTTGTGAGTTTTAAAGTGTTATTCAGCCTCATGTCTAAGCCTTTCTGGATTCAAGTGAAATGCTACAGAAGGGCAGCATTTGACCTTTTCTCCATATGTATTTTATAAGTTGAAATGGGAGCCAGAACACGAACAGTATTTAATAAATTGCCTTTCTCTTGTCTTTAATTAGGATGCCTGTGCCTTGGTGATGAACAAAATTTTAGAAGGCATCCAGAAGAATACTTCTGCGGAAAAAAAGCCCCATCAGAAACTTGGGAATGTCTCTGCAAGTCCCTCCACCCAAGCTCCAGGGTTCAGTGCAGGCCTGGTTATTGATGGAAGGACTTTAGAGCATGTCCTGCATGACAGCCTACAGAATATGTTCTTGGAACTCACAGAAAAATGCCGGGCTGTCGTCTGCTGCCAAGCCACACCACTGCAGAAGAGTGTCCTGGTCAGACTGGTGCGAAGCAAGCTAAAGGCAATGACGTTGGCTGTAGGTGAGTCCCATGGTCATCTTCTCTTCTCTGAAAAGAAGTAGAAGCCAGTTTCTTCTCTCCTATGTTTTTGTGAATGTCTGTCACAAAGTATCCTTCACAAGGAAGATAATCCTTTGAATCGTAGCTGTCTCTGGCATAAGATGATGTTAGTCTTCTGAACTAGCAAATTTTGTCCATAAACTTACTCACGGTAATCTGAAGCAAAGCAGCAGCCATGCATAGTGTTAAGTAACGTGTCCAAAGAAGCAAGGAAGGGGCTTTTCCTTGTCATTCTCCACAACTCCCCAAAATAGGGAGTGTTTTTTCTCTTCCAGCATACCAACTAAACTCTGACAGAAGGAACAGCTGATGTCCCTTTGGAGAATGTAGCTCAGTTCAGTCAGGCCTTCTGCTTTCTCATCCTGCTTTCCGTAGGTTTTCCATAGGCTGCACTGGACATAAAGATGTTTTTCTCTGAAGTGTCTGGTACATTTGTCTTTTCCTGACACCTCCATGGCGATGTGGTAGCCAGCAAAGCCGTCTCCAGGTTGCATTCCAAATAAGGGAGGTTAGTTTTGATTTTCCCTCTTTCCTTTTCTCCGTAGGTGATGGTGCCAATGACGTCAGCATGATCCAAGTGGCTGATACTGGTGTGGGGATATCAGGCCAAGAAGGCATGCAGGTGGCGTATACAGAGACAGCTGGAAATGACATCAGATTCCATTTTAAGTCGATTCAGAGTTTACCCCGGAGGCCCAGTGGCTCCACGGTCCGTTATCCTACATGGGCAAGAGTTGGCAGCCTGAGCTCCCACCGAGCCCTCGGCGCTCTTCCAGGAGCGCTCGGAAGCTGGATAGTGCAGGAGTTCAGGTTGCAAACAGCAGAGCTTGCTGCCTGTCGTCAAACTCCCTGTTACTCCTGTCCTGCCAGGAAACAAGAAGCCAGGGCATCCCTGATTTCTGCGCAGTTGTGGGGTGATAATAAAGACAGAGGTGTTCCTGCCTGTGCTGTGCTGAGCCATGTGTGTTAGTGTAAAACGTGGTCTGGGGGGAATCAGAGCTGACTGAGGATAAGACCGTAAACACGATGTATAAAAAATGATAAAATAAGAATTTTGAACAGTAGGCAAGTTGCTGACTCGGCAGTATCTGAAGCTTATCTTGTAAAGGTTTGGTTATAACATACCCTTTCCTTCGTGTGCGTTGCAGGCTGTGATGGCAAGTGACTTTGCAATCTCTCAGTTCCGGCACCTCAGGAAGCTGCTGCTTGTCCACGGTCACTGGTGTTACGCCAGACTTACCAACATGGTGCTTTACTTCTTCTACAAGAACGTGGTATGTAGCTGTCCCGTTCTGGGGAAATCACAATTTGCCTGTTTGAGAATGCTGAAGGGCTTAGTGGGGCTTTATGTTCTTTTAAAGTTTCTATTGTGAATGGGTTCAAAAAGACACAAAAAGCATATGTCAAACAATTCAGTTTCCCACTTATGTCTGCAGAGACCAGAGACTCTCATTCCTTGGATTGAATTTCCCACTCAAAGCCATTGTCTGATTTGATTAAACAGTGGGGAACGGGCGTCACTGATGTGGTGGCAGCATGACTATTTAAAAAAAGTCATGTCCAGTTTTGAAATGTAAAGCTGCGTGCTAGTCAAATGTAATTTCAAAGTGTGGGATTGGCATAAATTCCACATCATTTATATTTAATTTCCCACAGATTACTGTAGCCAGATCTTGGATCTGCCCATTTTCCTGCTGGCTTTTAAAACACTTGTCAAGAGGTAACATTTTACCATGTCATCTTTGACTTTTCAGGCCTATGTGAATCTCCTGTTCTGGTACCAGTTCTTCTGTGGGTTTTCGGGCACATCCATGACCGACTACTGGATTTTGATTCTTTTCAATCTCCTTTTTACATCGGTGCCGCCCATCATTTATGGTGTCTTGGACAAAGATGTGTCTGCAGAGATACTCTTGCAGCTCCCACAGCTCTACATGATGAGCCAGAAATCTGTGGTAGGTTGAAGAATGGTTGGCCTGAAGCAAATTGAAACGGTCAGCGTTTGAGCCGTTTCTCTCTTTCCTTCCTTTATGGTTCACATCAGGCAAACATGAAGTTTAAAACCACTTTCTCTATTAGAAAAACATCTAGGCCTGTGCAATATGTGCACAAATAAAAGCTTTTTTTTTTTCAGAAGTTTTTTCTAGGCTCTTTTTAGCTGTACACCCAATTTTATTAGACATTTGGATGATAAGAGAGATTAAGGACTTCAGTTGAAGCAATGTACTAGATAGATATTGTTAGCAGCATGTTCACCTCATTCACTGCCTCAGCTGTCAACATGCTTTCTCAAAATGGGTTTCTTTTGAGCATCTGGGCTTACTTTTATAGATGAGGGCAATAGATACTGTTTTTTCACTGTCATATAAGGGTCTCAACTGACAAAATAATGAGGAATGGATAAGAACCAGAGCAGATTCCGTTCAAATAATCCTCGAGAAAGTTCTGTCATTCAGAGTTCTTTCCCCTTATGGGTATGTTCTGGAATTTGCCAGTGACACTTTCCTCCCATCTGAACACATTATACATCGTATCTGCTCTATAAGCAAATTCCATCCAAACATTTAACAAAGAAAACCACAGGGAGCAGGGGTAGTTTCTAGATCAAAATTATATAAATCAGTAAGCTTTTTCCTGGTTTCTGCTTTGCCTAGCATGAATTCTAGTATAATTGTAACTTTTATCTTTTTTTTTTTTTTTTTTAATTTAACACTTAATTAAAATAATATTGTTATTATAACAATTGAAGGCAGTGACATACTGAGCCTGAGACAGAACAGATACTAGTAGCCCAGAGAGAGGAAACATTGAGCATATGAGTCACATAAAACTCACCATTTTGTTTATGATCATAATCCTTTCAATAACAGACTGGACATTAGGAAGCATTTCTTTAATCGAGAGGGTGGTCCAGCGCTGGAAGAGGCTTCCTAGAGAGGTGGTCGATGCCCCAAGCCTGTCAGTGTTCAAGAGGCATTTGGACAATGTCCTTAGTAACATGCTTTAACTTGGCGGGCCCTGAAGTGGTCGCAGTTGGACTAGATGATTGTTGTAGGTCCCTTCCAACTGAAATGTTCTGTTCTCTTCTATTTTATTCTGTATACTATACTAGTAAAAAAACCAAGCTACAACACGTGTTCTTGTCGTGCAGTCTCATCTGCACAACCTGGCAGAAGTCTAGGTCTGCTTTAGAAGGGAGGGAAGGATATACAGTGAGGGGACAATTTGTTTGGTTTGTTTGTGGACTTTCACATTTCTTTTTTACATACCCTTAAATATTTTTTTACATACCCTTAAATCTCCCCTTAAATAGAGGGGAGATTTAGATTAGATCTTAGGAAGAAATTCTTTCCTGTGAGGGTGGTGAGGCACTGGAACAGGTTGCCCAGAGAAGCTGTGGCTGCCC
>JAOXNO010000033.1:67915531-67960886 GCA_028565335.1 Limnodromus scolopaceus
CCCCATCCCTGGAGGTGTTCAAGGCCAGGCTGGATGGGGCTTTGAGCAACCTGGTCTGGTGGGAGGTGCCCCTGCCCGTGGCAGGGGGGTTGGAACTAGATGACCTTTCAGATCCCTTCCAACTCTAATCATGCTATGATTCTGTGATTTTTATGTTTCTGGGCTTATGATATTTTTGCAAAACTAAATATTCTTTTGGTACCGATCCAAACCTCTGTCAACTGGCAGGAGCAGGTCTGTGCTTTGCCAGTCGCAGGGAGTTTTGAGTAAGTACATGTTACAAGGCCTCAGGATTTGGCTTTTTGTTTGGATCTCCAGGACGTGTATAGTCACCTGAGCTGAGGTGAAGGTTTTGTGGCAACATAATGAGAATTACTGCACTGCAGAGCTCTGTACCAGCTGTAAAAATGGACAGTAACTTGGATTCATCTTCAGTAACTTAAAGCCCTTCCCTGGCAGGCAAATAAGAAGCCAGGTTTCCCACACCCCCTCCAGAGAGCAGTTCGGTTCTTGAAAGGGCTGAATGGCTTTTTGGAGAAACTCATCTCCCTCCACTGACAGCAGAGGAAGTCCCGGGTGACGGGGCTGCTCACCGGCGTGTCTCAGTTTAGTGCCCGACGAATGGGATGGATCTGAGCCAGGCCACGGGCAGCCACGCTTCCCGAAGCAGTTGAGCTCTCATGGCAGTTTGCTGCTGCGGAGTGAGGAAGGTTCATTCCTGCTCCCCTCCTCCCTTCTTTTCTTCCCGTCCCCCGTTTTCACCCACAGAGTTAAACTGCCTTCCTTACGCCAGCGTGGCTCTCCCGTCAGATCCTCCCAGGCGCTGGTTTGTCTCGCTGAAACAGCCGTGTGTCATTCCAGGAGAAACTGAATTCTTACGTTCTAGTGCGTTAAGGGAGCTCTCGGAGGAGCCTGACCAGCACAGAGCAATCAGCCAGCACAATTAAGAGGCAGAAGCGCGTGTACCAACAAGAAAGGGGGCGGAGGTAGAAGAAAGTGGGCATTCGGTGGTGGCAATTCCCTGTCCCCCAGCCCTCTCCCTGCCGTAGTGCTCGGGTTGGGCTCTGGCAGGTGTCCCCTGGCAGAAACGCTGTAGGGTCTGGCAGCTGGTTCAAATACCAACAGTTGGCTACGGGTGTGGAGTGAGCTCTTCATTCTTACTGTCAGCACGCAAAAGAGGCCCCTTGGTCCGGAAACTGGCTGGAATTACTGCTGTAGATAATCTTTCCCCAAATCCAAATTAATGCTAATTAGCATTTTGTTCAATATGTTTCACTGACATTATCTTTTGGTTTTTTTTGTTTTCCTTCCTTACAGGCTTACTTGCCTTCCGCTTTCTGGATGACCTTGCTGGATGCTTTTTACCAAAGCCTCGTTTGCTTTTTCGTGCCTTACTTCGTAAGTGCTGGATATGAAATACTTTCATACATTTTGACGTACTAAAAAGCCAGGCAAATTAGAGAATGGAATGAAGTGTTTGATTTTACTTCCTCGTATATAAATGTGTACTAACGGGATCATCCCTGGAGCTGAGCTGAGCTGAGCTGCGTGCGTGCGAACGTGTATGGTATTGAAACTATTGCTGCCACTTTGTGTATTAGGGCTATACTTAAAGTGTATATATATTACACTGACCTCTGTCTTCCTTTACAGACCTACTATGGCTCAGACGTAGACATTTTTTCTTTTGGAAACCCTATAAACACAGCAGCGCTCTTCATCATACTGTTCCACCTTCTCATCGAGTGCAAGTCTGTGGTGAGTACTTTGTTTCCAGAAGAGTGCGTTCCTAGCAGTGTGTGCGCAGACAGCTTTCCTTCAAATGAAAGGGAAGAAAGAGCTTCATATATAACACAGAGTAAGTATAAAAGAGCCAAAACCTAAATATTTTGCTTATATGAGGTCTCCTAATGCACCTGTCATTAGGGGGCCAATAGAATGACTTGAATGACTAAAATTAACAAAATTTGGCCTCAGAATTATTTGTGAGTAGTGAAAGGATCCTGCCTCATTAGGGTACGGTGGTTTAAGGGATGCCAGTTTGGTTTTGCAAATGGTAAAACCAAACCACAGTGGTCCACTGACCCTTCATCAGTTCCCAGAGCCTGCATCCACACGAACTGTTGATTTTTGAATGCCTGAATGATTTTTGAACTAATTCTGTGCTCTGCGGCCAGGAGAAATGATTCAGAGGTGTATTTTGGTGCCAGAACTAGAGAGCCGATATGCTACAGAAATGCTATTCCAGTTTTCAATTAAGTCTGTGCAAGCTAAAGTATCTGCATTAGCTTGGATAAATTTACAGCCCTTCCGAGGGCAACACTTGGCTATTTTGCATAATATTAAAGAAAATACTGTTATCTTTACAGTAGAAGGACACAGATTAATGGGTTTTATTTTTTTTTCTCTGTCATTTTTTGAGAAACGTTTTTTAGGATTGTTTCAAGTTGTGATTCAGTCTTTTCATTGTTTTTTTGGGAGCTTGGCAGCAGTGATAAAAATGTCTTTATTGAGAATTTATGGGTAGCGTGAGTGTATCCACGCTCTGAGTAATAAAACATGGCTTAAATGGGTTTTATTTGGCATTTTTGAACATAAGCTGTCAGACCAAGGACAGTGCTGTTTCAGTAGCAACTATTAGAGCAATTTAAGTATAAAATTACAGAAAACTCCCATGTAAAACAGTTAATCAGTGTCTCGAGCAAGATACATAAATAAGGGTGGTCCCGTGTGAAGATCTTGCCTCCTTCTATGATTCTTGCTTGAGAAGGCTTTTTTGCTGCCAGTGGATGAGGTGGTCATCTGAGGCAAATGGCACAAAAAAAGTCTTTCACAAATCAAAAATCAATTTCACAAATCAAAAGCTATGCATTTAGTAGAATAAAAAACGTTAAATGGCTGGGTTACTTAATGAACTGTAGGAAGAAGGCTCCATTCTTCCTGGAATGCTTTGTGTAAAATTAGGAATATTATCTGAACGGATCTGTCCTCTGTTACATTTAGCAGCTGTTCTTGCGCGCAGACAGGTGTTAGGGGTCTTCCTGCTTGCAGCTGGAATCTGATTTCTTTCCCTTTCCCAACTGCAGACTTGGGTACACGCAGCAGTTATAGCTGGCAGCATCCTGTTGTATTTTGTCTTCGCTCTGGCTTTTGGGGCAACCTGCAAAACCCACAACCCACCATCGAATCCTTACTGGGTCATGGAAAAGCACATGATGGATCCAATATTTTACTTGGTTTGCCTCCTGACTACGTGTGTCGCTCTGCTACCCAGGTACGTTTCTGGTTTATAATTGCAGATTGTTCTTGTTGTTCTTAACAAAATTAGTTTTCTTTGCGTCAGCGATGCTATAAATCTCTCTGGCTAGAGGTCTCCTTTCCCCTCCCACCCCCAGTGTAAAGAAGATTTCATAACTACCAGACCAAGGCATGTGAGGACAACTCTTTAGTGACGTGTTCTCACCAGTTCAGTAAACAAAAAAAAAATATTTTATAATTTTTATTATATTAAATTATTTATGTTACATTAAATATTGTCTTTGGAGGGATAAAAGAGTAATCTCTGTAACTACAGAGGTTATAATTTGTATACAAATCAGTGATCAAAGTTGACCGTGCACTATACGTAGAAGTACCATGGTTAGTCTGTGTTTATTTGTGAAACCAATTTTTGCTTGAAATTGACGTCATGAATACCTCTAAGAATATTCAGAGCGCAGGGTGCACGTACGGGCAGCTTTGTGGAGGGGAAGCACGCTGTCTAGAGTCACAGGGGCTCCTGATTTGGATGCCTTTGTCCTGGGGCCTGGCACCCTACGCAGAAAGCTCCACTTCTGATGTAGTTGGGACCCCACAGTCCTTCACTCACGTCGGGAGTGTGCTTTGCTGCAGGAACCAGTCTGTAGGAGAACCGTGTCCGGGACAGAAACGTGGAAGCACCTGAGATCAGCATCTGTCTTTGAAAATGCCAGTTTTAAAACATGTTCTGGTGCAGTTGCTGGCCTTACACGAAATGGCACCTGCAAAACCTGTTCCAGGGGCCGCTGCAGCCGCAGGGTTACTCCAACGGTGTTTGGTTCCCGTCAGTGTGGCTGGAAACGGTTTGGAGTCTCCTTCTAAGCAGCTTATTTTGAAACTGTGTTTATTTTGAAGATACTTGCTGAGAGTTCTCCAAGGAACATTGTGTCCGTCTCCGGTGTCGAGAGCCAAGCACCTTGACAGACTGACCCCCGGGGAGCAGCGGGAAGCGATTAAGAGATGGAGAGACGACTGCGCCGTGAACTGCCCAGCGGAGTTCCAGGCTGCTCCCGGCTCTCCCCGCTCAGCCCCGGGTGCTGTGCCAGGGGGAGAAAGCGTTGCCAGTGTTCCACCAACATCTAAAACACCTTTTCAGGCCCCTTCAGGAGCTGGGTTAGCAGAGGACACCTCCTTCTTACCAGGCACTCAGGATGAGCCTGGGAATACAAATGGCTTGACCTCCGAGACGACCGCGTTTCTGAATTCGTCAAAGGAAACTAATTTGGAGGTGTTTGGCGGTGGCGCCGCGTGTGCCGCAGTCCCTGCCAGCGCTTCTGGAGAGGGCAGCGGTGGTGCTTCTCGGGCCCACGGGGCAGGTGTGAACCCTGCTCTGCGTGAGGAAGATGCTTTAATGTATTTTACCAAGTTGGAATGCTAACTGTTTTAAACCCAAGAGTAATAACTGCTGATTTATGCGATGTCGTGGTTTCGTTTCCTTCAGCTTCAGCTTTTCTTAAAAGCTTTTTTGTTTATAAAGCTTTTCTAGTAATTTATTAAGATGTTCAAGATATAATTGGCCGGGTTGCTTTTTTTTTTTTTTTTTTTAATATTTTTTTCCCCACAGTAGACTTCACACACTGCTACTTTCTTGCGTGCAACGTTGCGTAACGCCTGGTGGTGTTACGGACAGGACGCTCCCTCACCACGGACTTGCAGGGTCCCGTTCAGGTAAGCCAAGCTGCTCCCTGGTGCTGTATCCTAGAATCCCGGCGTTCCCTGGGATTCCCCACCTGCTGGAGTGGGAAGGGAGCAGGAGGGCTGGGATGCAGCGTTGTCGCTGGGTGGATTGGTGCAAGACTCCTCCGGTGTGTTTGTACAGTAATTGTTTTAACCATTGCGGGCCAGTTTGGTCACTGGGGCTGTCGCGTGGGCTGTCTCAGCGCTGGCCAAGCAGGGTTCTAACCATCAGAAGAGCGGCCCAGATGAGACGTGTGTCACGTCTCTTCATCATCTTCCACAACAAGAGCAAATCCTGGTGCAGCCCTTGGTTCTCCATGATGGTTCATCCTCCTGCTGCATCCCTTCTTTTTGTCTCCATGTCATCTCCTCCTTTTTGTTTCATGTCAGTCGCCACTGACTGGACTTCTTTTCCTCCTTGCCCAACTCCCATGTTGGCTGCCTGACTTTTTACCTCACGCCTGCACTGCGAAGTTGTCTGTCCGCAGCCGTGGGTACCTCCGGTCTGTCCTCAGGTCTTCTCTAACAAATAGCAGCATCTGGCTGACCACGTGACTCTTCTTCCCTCTCCGGTGTTTTCACGTTCCTCCAGACTTTTATAATAAACAGCTGAAGTACCTCTGAAGGCTGCTCCAAAGAAGGTTAGCCCATTGCACGTCCCGGATTTGAGCTCTGTTTCTCCTCTGTCTTGGAGATGTCCCACCTCTGCCAGCTTCCCACCGCTCTGCACTGAGGGGCACGTGGCTACCTCTGGATTCCAGACTCTCTAAAATACTGCCTCCTTTTAACTTCCCTCCCCAAAAAGTTACATGGCCAATTTATGGAGGAACTTAGGAAATTGTTTGTATCCACTAGCACCTGTTCAAATAAACAGTTTCCTCAAACTGTAGCTGCTAATGAAATATACGTATTGAGCCCATTTTTTGGTTCTGTTTCTAAAACTTTCTGGCTTTCGAATTGCCAAGATCCGTGTGTTTATTTTCAGGTACCGTCTTTGGGGCAAGGGCTCCCCTTTTTAATTGAACCGCGAGCTTTCCGTGTCAATGACCAACATTACATATTCCACAGCTTTTTGAGATCTCTGAAGGAATTTAAACAAACGCTGTGAGGTCCGAGGCAGCTGCTGCTGCGCAGGGCAGATACCGAGGCCGCGCCAAGTTCATTCAAGTGCAGGTCACCACATGTTACCCAAAGTTTAAAAGGGTTCTGTTTTCCAAAGGTAGAACGTAATGAGGGCTGACTCCGTCCCTCGTGTTAGTGAGGAGAAAAATATCCTTTTTGTTTAGCCTGGAGAAGAAAAACAGGGGAAGGAGCCAGTGATGACAGCCATTTCTGCAAATATTTTTTTTTAATTTGGTTCAACATATGACAAAATATTTTGGGTAAGTTCTAACAGAAGGTTAGTGGGGACCTTTGAAGTGATGGCAGACGGTCAAATTCTAAGAGACCACGTCAAGCGTGTTGGTTTACAGTTGGGATTTTCAGATGTTTGTCTGTAGCGTCCTTCTTGCTGTGGGGGGCACCTTGTGTCCTGGGTGAAACATCTCGGCTTTCTCTACCAGCCACGGGAACTTCGAGGTGTCCAGGAAGAAGATGCAAAACGACCAGCAGGGTTGTGAGGGGAGATGAGCTGGTACAAAGGCACAATCCTACAGGAACAGACTTGCTGGGACTCGGTGAAGTCCTCTGCTCTGCCTCACAGCCCCAAGGCAGGCTGGGCTCTACCCTGACCATTCCTAGCAGATGTTCTCCTGGTATAAAGAGCACGAAGTCAAATATTGTTTCCATTTCTATTGTCTCACCTGAATGTTTCTACACCTTGAAACTATGGCCTCTCTTCGCTTGTGGCCACAGAGGGCAGTTTTGTGGTTCTCCCGGTGTCTGACTCTACCACTGAGGTACGTTGAGCTCTCAGGGAGTGCAGCGGTGGTGACCTGTTAGACCTGGGGCCAACTGCACCACCTCTCTGGGACACCCAAATTGCCGTTGTGTGGCTGTTTACAAGCCTGGTCACCCCACTACTCCCCGCGTGGTGCCATGGGGCCTTCTGGGTGGGTTCTTACATTGGAAGAAGGATGATTTCATCCAGGTCTCAAAAGTGCCAGGCCCTGTGCGCTGCCTTCACGCTTCAGGCCCTTACAAAAGTTCCTCTGTGCTGAGACGGTGAGTACTTTTGTAGCAGTTGAAGTGGTATAAAATAATACCCACGCATGTTATTTTTTTCTTGGTGTGTTGTTTCACTGGTGGCGTGTGTTGCTTAAAACAGGTTGGGTTCTTTCAGAGGACGTTTACAAGCAGTTTAAGTGATAAAATAATCCATTGTGTAATACCTGATCTCTTTTTTTTTGGTGGAAGACCATCAGCAACATCCCAGGGCTGCCTGCCGTGATCACCTGCTGTTATTTACTGGAGGGGAGGGCAGTGAGGCTTTAACAAAAGCATCAAAATGTTAATTGGCCGTATCTAAAGTGGTGCCAAAGGGCAGGTGGCAGCGCTGGCTCTCCCTTTGCTTCTCAACAGCGGAATCTTTCCTTTATTGTTTTTTTTTAGCACTGGAGACACCAGGCTCCCCTGCTGCCACCCTCCTGTGCAGCAGGACCTGCCTGTGCCATTTTTGAAAAGGAGCTTTTTAAGCTCGTCTCCCAGGTGCCTTCCAGATGTCACGACAGACGGCACAGCGTTTGCGCTTTTCGGTTGTCAGGTAAAAACAACAGCCAAACCACCACCTTCAACTCCCCCGAACTTTGCAGCTGCACCCAGGGCAGCTTTAACTCACGTTTTGACAAGCGATAACTGGATTTGCAGAAGATGTGACCCAGGCCGTGGTTCTGCCCCAGCCCCACGGGCTGAGGACCACCTTGGGCAGAGCACCCACCCCTCCCACCGATGGCTCTGCTGCCGCTGCTGGCCAGCCCGGCCCTGGCTCTCGGCGGAGGCCGATGGGCAAGTTCTGAAGGTGACTGTGTTAAGAACCTTCTCACAGCTGAATTTCAGCCTAGTTTTTGTGTTATTTGTTCCTGTTTTATTCTGGGCGTGTTACTCTTGCCCTCGGGGTCTTGGGGACCTTCCTGTTGACTGCAGTGAAAAGGCAAATTTTACCTATTTAGAGTTTTTGTGGGCTTATTATTTTGATTTCAGCCTGTGTACAGGCTGTTGAAAAGCTGTGTTACCAGTTAAAAGGAGCTGGTTGTTTCAAACTAACTGTATTCCTGAGGAAAACCATAGAACAAAACGTGTCCAGGGAAATTTAACTGCAGCTTTAGTTTTTCACATTTTTTCAGTCCGGAGTAGCTGTTGGCAGTGGGGGTCTTGGTAGTTTTCTAAAAAGTTGTACAGCGGTGGTAGCACCAGAACCTCTGCCAAGTGTTGTGGTGCTAACAGGGCTGTCAGGGCTGCTTAAAAAAAAGGTAAATAAGGCTTTTTATCTATCTTTTTAAGGGTATTTTTAGGCATTATTGCTAACGTTGTGACGTCACACCTCTTTCGAGAGGGAGAGACTCAACATCGATACAGATTAAAACACATTTTCAACAGGAAAGTTACTTGGAAAATGATTGTAAATTTTTATTAATACAGCTAGAAAGAAACACATCTGCTTGACTGCGTGACATCGCTTCCAGGTGGAGCTACAGCCGTGGCAGAAGTAAAACCAACAGTTGTTACCTTACGGTGAGGCCACGCTTGTCGGAGAAACAGCGTAACTGCCATGGGAGCCGGTCTGTCGGCACCAGGGAAAGGCTGGATACAGCGGGAGGAGGAGTACGTTTCTCTATTATTTCATGTGCACACATAAAAAAAGCAGTATAAAAATACATTTATAAAATTACAAACTTCCTCTTTACATGGAATGTTGTGTCAGACGCTGTTGCGGGGAAGGAAAAGAGCCGACTGCTCCCTCCTAAATCCATTTGGGACGGGGCTCGGCCTGTGACTTCTTCAGGCTGATCCCACACAGGAGGGGGCTGGACCATGTGTTTAAGCAGGATTCTGCCTTGGTTCCTGGGAGGGATTGCTTGGAAACTGGTGGCAGGCCAAACCCAGTTAATTAAAATGAGTAATTATGCATTATCATTTGGTAGTGCTGATATCTAAATGAAATTATATGTTCTCCAGGTGCTTTACAAAATTCTCCAGGTGCTTTACAAAATTCTTCACCTGCTTCACCTGGTGGAGAGGTGTCGGGCTGGGCTGTTCATTTCATGACAGCACCTCTTTGGTTTTACCTCTGGAGAAGACACCTTGCTGAAGCCTGTCTGTCACCAGCCCCGTGGAGGGACAGCGGGGCGGGTTGGCTCCAACGGCCCCTGGGCCACCTGCTCCAGAACCAGCTCTGGGACACTAAACAGTGCTGTCCTACAGCTGCGGAGATCCTGGCCCCACAGAAAAGCTGAAGTGGGGCACTGAGAGCTCCAGCTTCATATCCTGCTTCACCTGTAACCTGCTCACACTGGAAAAAACATGGTCACAGCTGCCTTCTCTCTTACAGCTGGGGTAAGAAAAGCATTTATATGTTATAGTGAAAACAAACCCAAACGTAGCAAAGCCTTGAAGGGTTTTCTTTCTGAGCATGAAACAGTGATACAATAGTCACTTAAATAGTTTCAGAATCCATAACATAAATATTGAATATTACTTAATAATGCTGCCTAGAGAGCTGTCTAGTATGTATAATGTTAAGTGTGTTAAAGAAAAAGATATGGAAAGAAGAGGTAAACCTTCACTAAAGCAATAGATTAGTTGTAACGTGATTAATAGTACCTGACGTGTCCATTAGTTAGCTCTGTTAATGCATGTTTCCACGTAGGGCAGTCACGGTACTGACAAGGCCCTGCCGCGTGCCGGAGGTAGCAGAGAGGGTCGTTGGATGCCTCAGGCTGGAGTCACAGGTGCCCAACGCCTCCTACTCTGGCCTCCCAAAAGCTGCGTGGGACGTCCGCTGCAGCAGTCAGTGAGACCCACCCTCCCTCTAGCACCAAAAAGAGGTGCCAAGGGCCATTATAATGTTTTTCAGCCAGATTCTGGGGGGTGAAGGCTCAGCCTCTCGCCTGCTGCACGGAGCACGCTGCCGTCTGGCTCCCAAGCACCCGAGGACGGGTCCTTGAGCCTTTGCTGATGAAGCTGTTCTGTTCTACTTTGCTTAATATATTTCTAAATGTTCACTTCAAAAGAAGTTAGGATCCAACACTTCTATCATTCAGGTTGATTTCTCCCAATTGTTCAATCTTGCAGAGCAAAATGAAACTTTGAATGCAAGACAGTAGAAGAGACCCAGCCAAAACCACCCCGTTTCCCAGTATCTGGACTGCTCACACTCTGTCTTCTACACTTTAAGTATGTGTTTTCCATATCTCAATTTTCAAAGCAGCTGACTCTACGGGGAACCATTGCAATGGCATTGCCAACCTTGTTGCGTTTTTAGAGGACTGGAGATGCTCAATGTATGCTTTGAAAGCTGAACAAGCTACACAAAAATGGGGAAAAAAGCTAGTGGGGCATAGGTGTGATAGCTGGGCTAATTGGTGTGGTGCTGTCAAGACACGGATGGGTGTTTCCTGGGCACATTAAGACATTGGAAGCTTCAGAAAATGAAGTGGTAGAAACTGCCCAAAGAGTCTGAACAACTAAGGTTTGGCCTTGGGTGCCTCAGGTGGTACTTATGGGTCTGGTGGTCCCTCCACCGCCCCGCAGAGGTACCCAAGCTGGCTCTGGGAAGAGCAGCTGTGAGTCAGGATGGCACAGGGTTCTTCCCGTGCCAGTTGGCCGCCCTGAGGGACAGAACATGTTCTGTCCTTTGGAGACCTGCGTGTGTACCCGGACGTGCTCTGTGCCACGTGGACGGACAAACTCCTCCATCTCTCCCGCACCCTCGTGCCTGGTCAGTCCCGTCCGAATGCACCGAGTTCATTCCTGATGATAAGGAGTGAGTGAAAATGCACGCGCTACTAACAGAACAGTATTAAAATAGGTTATCAGCTAAAAAGGTTTTTCTAGTCTCTGCTACTGCTTAGTTTGAAGAGCTGAAAGGCAGAAAGTGGCTGATTCTTTTCTTTTTAAGCCTTTTGCTGTGTTTGGAATAGCACCACAACACAGCTAAAAGAAAAGTCAAAAGGATTATTAATTGTACCCCAAAGTATATTCACCAGCGGAGGGTTTACCCTTAACATACGCTGCCTATTCCATAGCTCCGCAGCAAGAATAGGTAGAGCTTGAAACTCTATTTCACCGCGTTCCTGGACTGCAAGATCTTCACTGCTGAAGTGCTGATTCCTTTTTTTTTTGTCTGTCAGCACAATTCTCACCATCTGGAGTTAGTTTAGCAGGAAGGTGTGGATGTATATTTGTCTTTCGATCCACTCAATAAAATGTGACACGTTACTGTAAACTCCAGGTCCCAAAACCTTGGAAAAGCAGACGGAGCCCCAAGATGTTAAGCCAAACAAAGTCCAGCGCCCCGCAGGCTGCTCACACACCAGCGGGCCTCCGCTGTCACCCTGCAACATGAAAGGAAAAAACCAGTCCGTAGGGGCTACACGTGGCCAGCAGGCGTTTGGTTAAAGCTACGTCTCGGTTCCTACAGCAATTTGCCTTTACTTAGTAACTCAGCTGTAACAACTGGCTGCTCTGCTGACTGTGTAGCAGCACACAGCGTTACCCGGTATTTATTCCTTGCTCTATTTGTACAAGAAATCACCTGCAAAAGCCTCATACAAATTAAAAAAAAATAATCCGTCTAATAGTTAACCAATAGAGATAAACCTTAGAAATGCTGCTTGGAGACTCTAAAGTTGATTACACCAATAATAGCGATAAATGTCGGGTTAAAAGGTGTAAACAACTGTTGTCGTTCCTACAGTAGACAAAGTATATGCTACACCTAATAAACATCATAGTACTTTGATTTCTAAAAGCAAGTGTGGCTGTGAGTTCCCTCCCGGAGAGAGACCTACCATGCAAGAGTCCACCGTGCCAGACTCGTAGCCAGCGCACAGCATCCTGCTGGTGATGGTTTTCATGTCGAAGTACGACTGGCATTGCTCTAAGGAAATGATGCGAACCTCTCCTTCCTGAAGCTTGAAAGGCACTGGAAAATGGAATTAAGCATTAAGCTATAGACACACAAACACACGAATACTTAACTATGATGGCCTTCAAAATATGATAAATATTTCCATTAGTATAGATTATGAATATTACTTAATACAGATATATATTAAATGTAAGAAGACTCCCCCTTTTGCACAAGACTGAGGAGGGAGAGCACCTTTACCTGGGATGGGATGGAACTTTTAAGATGGAGGGCAGTGTTGGCTGGGAACCAGCACCGTGAGGGAGGTGGAGGAGAGGTTTGGCTCGTTGTGTGGCAGGATCGCCCTGTTTCTTGGTGTCTGTCATGGTAAAGCTTGGTGTAATCAGAGCCATTTTGAGATATGTCTGGGTAAATTTGACTTAGTGTATCAGGGAATCAGAATTCAAAGGTTATTGAAATAATTTTAGCGCATTCGGAAGACAATAAAGGACTTCTTCCTAGTCTAAACAGCTCAAATTCTAAGGCAAGTTGTTCAACGCAGGGCAGGGAGTACTAAATGCTGTGCAGCCATGATGGTTTTTGATGCTTCTTGACATAAAACCTTGAAAAGCAATGCTGAAACCACATCAGCGAACAAAGAACTCTATTTCCCACTTACTGGTAATGTAAAAGCATTCTTTGGGGCTTTCTTCCTGCCATCACATACAAGATATTTTTAGATGGGTAGAGCTGCTGGGAAGCAGCCTGTACCTCACACATGTAATTTAATTTTTGCCATGTCTGCCCTGGCCACCAGAGGTGCCGTCCCACCTGAAGCAACACTGAAAGGCCAATTTCCTTCTCCAGTGTACAGAGCGACGGCCTTCCCTAGTAATTACCATCATAGCGAAGGGAGAAACACAATGGCTGGAGCAGTAATGGGGTTGGGGCCAGGATAATTTGCATAAGATGCACGCAGAATCCTTTTGTCTAAACAAAGATTTACATAACACAACTGTTCTCGTCATGGGACCCAAGGATTACAGTGGCCACAGAACAAGAAAACACACTAATGTTCTGTTCAGCGAGACAAAAACATCACTTGTGATTATGCCTGGATGGAATAAATCGTGTCGCAAGTCCAAAGCGTGACACGGAGCGTTGATTCAAGAAAATGTTCGTTTGGCCTGTGTGCCAATGCCTTCAGTGCCTTCTGCTTTCCCTGAACTAAGAATGTTGTGTGTGTGTGTCCCCCCAGTGATTGCTACCTTCTCAATACAGTTCTGAATACAACCTACACCAGTCAAATGATAACCAGTTGATAGCAGTTTCTAGATCCTCAACATTTTTGAAAATCAAGCCACTTGCCTAAAGAAGGATTAAGGAGCATAAATTCAGGTGGCTGATTTGAGCCACCTGAGCAAGGCTCTAGTCACAGCCAGACCCCTTCGTGGGTAGTTACAGTTCCCTAATATTTAATAAGGTCCAGTAGCAATATAAATGGGTAAAGCTTTGTAATGGGATCACGTATTTGATTAACTCAGCAGAAGGTCAAGCTGTTTTTCCAAGAGTCCCAGAAATGCCCAACTTACTTACTTTTGTTGCCCATGTGTCCCCAGCCTGTGATGTAGCAGTAGGTATCTGGCTGAACCAACTGGTCCTTGCTGGGCAAGCAGACGGGTCTCACGTAGCTTGTCTCGTTGATGTCCTCGTCGAGCTCCACAATGCTGATGTCGTAGTCCACCACTGCTCTGTTGTAGCGCGGGTGGAGGATAATGGTCTTCACTAGTCGGGTCTGCATGAAGCCTGATGGATGATCAAGATTGCTAATCCCAAACACTACCTTCCAAACAGCTGCATTTTCTCTCCTTTGTAAAAAAGAAAAAAATGGGAAATTTCAATCAAAAGCGTCCTTTTAAGCTAAAATACCAGAGAATTTTTTCACCCTGACTTTTTGCACATTGCACTTTGCAAAGCGTTGCACATACAAATGCTACAAGAAAAAACCAATAGTTAGAAACACACGGTTTACAGCTAAGATCTGAGCAACAAAAGACAGTGCTTTCCATTTCCTGCCTGCCTGCCTGTTACCAAACAAATTAAAGCTCACACCTTCAGAAGATATGTAACCACCTATTAGCTGCTGCATTAAATGCCAAAAGCTCTTAAAATCATCTTCATTTAGCTTTCATCAGTAGAGACGCCAGCAATGAATAATAAAGCATGAAAAACCTAAGCTGATGCTGGTTTTATACCATTTATTTTCCTTTTTAGTCTCTAAAAACCAGGTGCCTGTCATCTGCCATTCTGCAAAGGTCTACCCCCAGAGTGTTTGGTAGAGGAGGGAGGACTTGGTAATTCATCTGTGCCGGTTTACACAACCAGTAAAACTGTCTGAGCCCTCTCACCCTTCAAAGCAGTGCGCTACTGTCAAGACCCATCTCTTGGCAATCAAAACGCAGCCACATATGTGTCCACTTGGCTCGCTCTGCAGGGAGCATTGCCACGGCCACCGGCCCGGGCGACTGGTCCTGCCCCCGAGAATCCTCTTGTTCATGCGAGCAGCTGGGCGACGGCCGCAGTCTAGCGAGGAACAGAAGCAGAAGGGAGTTAATGGTGACCACAAAGGCAGGGCACACAAGACCTCCTGCAAGAACACTGAGCACGGAGTATTAACAGCGTCAAAATGACACTGAACAACACAGTAAATGAAGTCATCAACAACCACACAATAATATCAAACGCATTCCGCAGGTTTCCTCCTTTCTTTATATCAAAGGATTTTCCCTCCTGATACCAATTTTGACCAGCTCAGCCTGAAATACCCACCAAGCTAAGCTTGGGATCCTGACTTGCGTTCTCAGGGGAGTTACCAGGCTGCCCTTGGGAAGGCTTCCCGGGTTCATGTCCTTGTCTTTCTGTCAGGTAGCCAACGTGTTTGGGCTACTTTGTACTCGCCATAAGAACTGCCTCTGGAAAATCTGCTCAGCAGCAATAAGGCTTTTCTTAAGCCAGGTGTGAGGTGAATGTCACACTGTTCATTCAGCTACATGGCACCAAGCTTGTGTCGCCTGGGGAAATTACTAAGGGAGAATATTTGAAGATTTGAAGACATTCAGTACTCTCTCCATTCTACTTTATGAGCCGCTTCCACTGGAAATTATACCAGATTCCCACCTGCCAGTCAGTTACTTTCCTGAAATAGCTAGACCTTTGCTTTTGCTTCACTTTATATTCTGGATTGGTAAAATGGCAGACATTATTTATACTGTTTATACTCAGTTTGATTTAGAGAACAAAAGAATGCCACCAGTTTCTGCAATCAGCCTGCCACGGGAGGCTCCCAACGGCTGCTGCTATTGCATACATCCATGGGAATTTAGTGGCAAAGAAATACATTGGAGCAATGGTTATTTGTAACCTGGAATTCTTACTGTGTTCACTGAACTTCAGAGGGCAAGGGGTTTTAAGTGTGCTTAAAGCAGCGTATGTCAGAAGCAAACGCCTTTGACAGGCTCCTGTGAGCTGCTTTTTTCCTGGTAAGATTAATAAATGTTTTGATTAGTTTCCCAAATTCAGGTCATGCCTTGTGATTAATTTTCCCTGTGTCAAGCTAATTCATAACTCGAGTGTTCTTCGGCAAAGCTCTCCTTGTCTGTGGAACACGGTTTCATTGAAGAGGAAGAATTTCTGCATTTTCAAACCACTTTCAAACCACTTGAACTTGCACAATCTGCACAAAAGACAGACTTGGTCTCTAGCTTTCTACTTCAGGCTCTTCTGTCCCCTTGAGCTCCACAACTAACTGGATCACAGCTTCAGCTCCCATGCAGACAGTCTGCAGCCACGCTGGGGGTAAAGCATATTTTCAGCTGGGAGTTTTATCAAATTCATTTTTTGGAACCTGACTGCTGACAAAATCTATTTTGTGGGAGCAGGACTGGGGTACTGCAATACACAGCCTTGTCATCAAAAAATAAGAAAAGCTGATGAAACTGAATAGAGTAGGGAAAAACAATGCAAAACTGGATGTTGCAGAACTCTAGTCAAATTTCAGAATGAATCCGCACTAAACATCTGCATTTGTTAAAGTGATTTAACACATCTTAGAAAACATCTTTGTTTTAGAGACACTTCTCTCTTACCTTCTTTACTGCAGAAGAGAGCCACTTTGCTTCTGCTTCGACACATCTGTCTAAATATTGAAACAAGAAGATGGTGGAAATCTTAATTAATTGATGTAATTTTTGGTAATTTGCAAATCAGCACAGGTATTGTACTAATTGTTGTGAACCAGCTGTCAAAAATTCCCCCAAACTGTAAAAAGAAACACAAGGAGCTTCTTATGCCAGGTCATCCATGGTTTCCAGCGTCTTCCTGGAGATAATTCAAAATATTAGTTCAGCTTTACAATACATTTCATGAGTGGGTGCTACATATTTTGCAGACGGCCTCGCTCTCTGGGCACCACTCCAGCGCCGAGGTCAGCTGGGATGTACAGTCTGTCAAGTCTTAATTTATGGAACCTGAAAGCACAGAGATCGCCTTTCTCCCCTTCCTTACAGCTGAAGGATAGAATTTTCTTTCAACATGGACCTGTTGGAGCAGGTCCAGAGGAGGGCCACAAAGATGATCTGAGAGCTGGAGCACCTCTGCTGAGGACAGGCTGAGAGAGCTGGGGTTATTCAGCCTGGAGGAGAGAAGGCTCCAGGGAGACCTTATAGCCCCTTCCAGTACCTAAAGAGAGATGGGGAGGGACTCTTTATCAGGGAGTGGAGCGATAGGACGGGGGGTGACAGTTTTAAACTGAAAGACTGGAAATTTAGATTAGATGTTAGGCAGAAATTCTTTACTGTGACGGTGGTGAAACACTGGAACAGGTTGCCCCAGAGAAGCTGTGGATGCCCCAGTGTAGTAGGCACTAAAATCGCTACAGACTGCATCTTAACAACTCATACGAGTGCTGTGTGCTGGGATTTATACACAGACACCTTGGGAAAAAAGAGCTTACCAAAGAGAGTTTGTCATCCTCCATTGGTAAGTGACTACCCACAGCAGTGAAATAAATGTCCTTTACCTGTTACTTACCCATTCACTAGAAGTGCGTGTAAAGTGGATGCATTTTTATTCCTCCAGTCTGAGTGCAGATTCAGCCATTTTTGATGCTGCATTTCATCATTCTCTATTACAATTTCTGTTTTGGATGGGCCTCTGAAAAAAATGAAAGACATTCATAGACCTTCCAGTAGGTTTCTGTGTGAAAATTCTGAAGGTTAAGAGGCCCTAATGCCTCCTCTTTATTCCAGAGATGTACACCTGCATGTTATGTCAAAGCCACGTGGCAGAGTGGCAGCGTCATAGTTAGGAGAATAACCCCCCCCCAAAGCAGCCAGGCCAGCAAACATATTACTGTCACTCGTGTTGTGTTTTGTGACAAGAACCAGAATTGGAATTGGGAACAGCAAGAGCCTTCTGGTGGTATTTACTGTAGTGCATACATCGACATGCCGTTTCCACAGCTTTTTGCCTCCAAAAATACAAAAACCAGATCTTCATAATATACAAGAGGTAAAAGAAAAAAAAGTATTCTTACATTCCTGTCTTTAGAAATCCATTAAAATTGAACAGTAAAGAGCAGTCTGGGTCTTGTTAATAATACTTGACAGTATCTCTAAGTCCAAGCTGTATGCTTTGCAAAACAGAATAAATCATGGGTGACAATGTCAAACCTGTCCTTCTGCAGCAAATTAACAGGAATATGAAAGTAAGTTAGAATGGTCCACCAGGAGATATTTTCATATATCCACTTTCTCAGTTTAGTTATCATCTGCAAGACTCAAGCCACCTAAGAAATTGCTGTTTTAGTAAATCTCAATTGCTAAATGGAAAAAAGAGCATATTTTTTAAATGGCTTTACAAGCCATGGAACTTTCTAGCACAGAACCATCCATGATTAGCCATTAATCCCTGTTAATGACAGGGACTTTCAAGGACTGCTCTCCTGAACACTGGGCACAAGCCAAATTGTAAATCCTAGTTCATGGAAAGAAGAATGCGAAAATTTCAGAAAAAAATGTGATATGTCCTAAAACTTGCCTCTGAATCCAATCTCTCATGGGAATAACTTACTAATGCCCGCCAGGTCATTAGTTTAAGTCCAATTTTCATTATTAACTACATTTCTTCTTAAATATTTATAAAAAAGTGCAGCACTATATTTATTTTTATGTATTTACAAAAGTGCAGCATCCTTTATCTACTTGATTACATAAATTAACACAGGTCAAAGAATTCCATTTTATGGTAAAGTTGTCAGTGCAACCATATGGAAATGTTTTCAACAGGGCTGGCAGAATTAACCAGGCTCTGAGGTCATGGCCCTGGATCCTGCCTGTTACATGACTTATTTTTCAGAACCTTCTCTGGGCATATTAAACAAATATCACTCCATGATCTACTACTCATAATGTGCAGGCAAATATTAACAAGCATTTTTAAAGTCTGTGCTTTTTTTCTCATTTAGAGAAAAGTGCTGGAAAAAGAGCTTTCTTCCTTGGTGCCTGCTTGCAGCAAACACATAAAACTCTCCTCTCTTAATTTCACACCAAACATACACAAACTCTTTTTTCTTAAGATGCATTCTACCTTATGATCTTCTGTGAGCAATTATGTGTACAGTGATATTTTATGTAGCTGTAAACAGTGTCTGATCTATAAAGAACTATGTTAAAGGGTCCGAGCTCAAACCACTTAAACGTAACACTCAAGAAATACGCTTTAAGGTGCCTGTAGTCTCAGTCTATGGACTTCTCCAAGACCATATTTAAAGTGCCATATGCTAAATAAATTCACAACAGACTTACAAGGAATCTTATGAGGCCATCTGATCCATTCCCCTAATCCAAAACAAGATCAACTATATCTAAATTCTCTCTGACAGATTTTTGTTTGCCCTGTTTGTAAAAATCCCTCACGATGGAGAATCTTGAGTGTTTCTAGGCAATATATTCAGGATTTGCATTTAGGAATTTTTGTCTAATATTTGTTCTAAATCTTCCTACCTGTCATTTAAACTCATTACTTCTGTCTTGTTTCTACTGTGAGAATGCCTAGATTTTAGTGAGCTTTTGTTCCTGCCATAGTTCACAAAACTTCATTCTCTCTTTTCTCTGTGAACCATTTCCACACTAGGTCTAACATTGCAGTGATCAATGATCATTCACATCTACTCCAGTTGTCCTAAGAAATTCATCAATGCTACAAACTACTGACCTTACCCTAAACCCATCTGATTGCAGGCCAGCTGGCTTAAATTTTCTTGCCACTCATCAGCACAAACATGGTTATCAGCAGCTGACCTGTGAATGGTCAGGAACATCAAGGAATTTGTGTTTTTAGACAGGGTAACTGCAAAGAAAAAGAACAAAACTTCACTATTATACCACATAGTTTTATAAGCTGAAAACATACAGCTACATTCAAATGAGTTTTCCAAGATGCTGGCAGTTTTGCCCATTTTATATGCTCAATAGCTATGTAACTGAAAATCAAGACAACCATGGCTGTCAGAACCTTGCTAACATTGAACAGTATGAGGCACCAAACAACAAAGTCATCTTGAGGATTAAAATAAGCCAGAATACTCTTGACTCACCAGCACCAGTTCACATGGGTTTCTGATACCTTAATCTTGTTAAATGATGTTTTACCCCACAAATAGTCCAACTGAAATCACTACAGTAATTTTTGGGATGAATGCTGCTTAGAGTGATACCATCATTTGACTCTCAGTAATATGCATTGTTCCTGTCATAACAATATGTGGGTGTCATTAGAGAAAGAAAAACAACTACTGTTTACAAGAAAGATGATGATTATTTTTCTCATAATCCATGTATAAAAGTGTGTGAACTGCTTTTATCATACACAAAAATCTTCTCAAAATGGCCCAAAATGGAAATTTACTTCCCTCCCTTTCTAGGATCCCTTAAAAGATGTTGCATTGCGTGCATTTCTTCCCCAAATACATACTGGGTTTAGTTCAACTTTTCCTCTGACTTCTGCTTTCACCTGGTAGAACTATCTTTTTCTCATAAGCTCTGAACCTGCACCATTACAGTCAGTGGGAATTATACACTGATTTCACAAGTACAGAATCAGGGCTTAGAAGTTCTGCCCAAATGAATTCTACATCTGAACATCTTCCTTCTCTCTCTCAAATCCACGACACTGTCAAGGCTTTACACACCATCTACACATTTTAGAAGTTCCCTGCCATGTCGCTTTTCTTATATCTTTGTGCTGTGACGCTTCACACTGAGCCTTTCCTTTCTGTTTTGCTTTCTTTCTTGCCTGCTTTCCCAATCTCAACCCAGTCTCCCTTTGGTAATAAAGGGAGCATCTCTCCACCACTGCAACTGCATTCTGAATCAAATCACCGGTGATTACCACCATCACCCAAACACCTCCTCCAGGCAAAGCACACGGAGGCAGAAACCTACCACAGTCCCATTCATCTGAGCTGTCGCTGCAGTCCGCTTGCCCATCGCACCAGAGCTCCCGTGGCACACATTCATGGTTGACACATTCAAGTTCGCTCTTGTCACAAAACGCTGCAAGGACAAAAACACGTTTCGCTCTGAGAAAGAAATCATCAACGTGAAGTTCACACTGAGACTGAAAAACACGCGAAGGAGGTTGAAGGCAGGCACAGATCAGATTTATGGAGCAAGAAAGTGAGACAGATTTGCAACAAAATTCAGGATGGACATCACTGAGGCAGAAGGTGATTGCTGCCCACAGTGACAGAGGGCATCACAACTCAAAGGGAAGGAAAGGTGTCTGAAATGGCAAGATCCGTGATTACTTAGTATCATTTGTTGTCCTGTCATATGAAACCTGCCTATGCCTCTCACAAGCATTAAGTGAAAATACTTTGTTTCACTCTTTTTAGGATTTCTCCAAACCTGTTTATTTCTTCATGTTCTTTGAAAAAATTTTACTCTAATACATATGTATTTCCTTTCATCCACAGCAATTCCATATTCACTTTTGGATCCTCCTTTGCTATTTAAAATCATGGCATTATTTTTATCTCCACTTCAGAGATGGGGACCTGATGTACAGGTAGACATGCTCCAGTTCATAGTTGGTCGCCCACTGGCAGCATTCGATAGGGATTTCCTGAATCCCTCTCCAGTGCAAAAACCACAAGAGCTTCCATTTGCAAGTGACTTTTAGCTTTCCCCCACCTATAACAAACCCCCTTCCAAAAGGTAGGAGTGTTGCATTACAGAACCCTCCTTACTAACACACTTCTCTTCCAGCTCCTATAAACCCCATCACTGGGGAATTTTGAGAGCTGGGGGAGGGTGGAGAGGGAGAGAATGCATGGAAGGAAGCTGCATCCAGTTGTGCCTGTCTGTGGCTGTTGTGTGCCCCACAAACCAAGCATTTATTTGCAACACCAGAGCAGAAAACTCCACAGTGAAACTCGTACAGATAGAGCGGGCAGTGCTGCCTACTCTGATGCAGGTAATCTTTCTGGCTGTGGAATAAAGCGTGCGAAACTAGAAAAGCTGGAAGCCCTCAGTTGGGGATACTTTGCTGCCATTTTGGAATATTTGAGCCCCAACACAAAAGCAGAGAGGAATTATAGTCTGGTAATTACAGACTAGCTTAACCTAAGCCCTCGGAGGATCTTTTCTCTGCCATGATCATAATGTGTGATCATGAGCAAGTAATTTTAATACTCATTTTAATACCACCTTTCTTTTTTAGATTACAGCACACAGGCTGCTTGGAAGTCAAATGGTATAATCTTCACAATAAAAAGCAGATTAAGAGATGTTCCATGAGCTACCTCTTCCCAAAAAGAAACAAAGTTAGATCTAGTGCTATGTGCAGGCTGCCAATCCTGTTGGCAAATATAGTCATATGCTCCACACAGCACATGAAATTGCCTGCCATCCTGTCCCTGCCAACAGAACTCCAGAGACTCAGGAGCCACTTTTTTTGAATTGTAAAATTATATCCTCCACTTCTAGCAAAAATGCTGAAATACCGGGATTGCTGAGAGCTCTAAAATTTCAGCTTTCAACCAAGTTTACCAAACATCTCTTCTTTCTTGTGCAGGCTGAGTGTCACCCAATATGTCTTTTCTAGCTCCTTGTCTTGGGGACATGCCCACACACCAACTTTTCTCAAAAGAAGAGAATTCAGAGTACCACTACTGTATTTGTGAAAGTGAAGTTAACATCTCTCGGCACCCACTCCCAGTTTCACATGCAGGGTGGGAGCTTGCAAAGCAGCTGCCATTTGAAGGTCTTCCAGCTCTTCCCATCCCACCAGCTGGGTGCGTGGTGGAAACAGAACGCAGGGCAGCTCTTGCAGGGGACGAGGGGACCTATTGCTCACTGTCAGCACTTTGAGCCCACATACACTGTGTGCGTGGACAGTGCCACAGTGCACTATACTAAGTTTTTTATCTCTGATACTTACCACAGTTTGGATTGCAGAAGAAGCCTATGGAGCTAAGTGGGGAGAAAAAAAACCTAAGAAACGTCAAGCAGAAGAGAAATCAACTAAAGCAGGGAGACATATGAAATTTACTGAAGAACAGATCAGAAAGGAAAATCAAGCGGAAATCAAGAAGAAAGGAGCAGTGAGCAGCTATACCTATATGGAATGAAGTTGAGAAAAATTGGGAAAAGGAGTCAAGAAGCTACAAGGAATAAAGAAAAGAAGCACGAAGACACAAGAAGGAGGAGGCAGAGAGAGAAAAAAAGAGAGAGGACTGGAGTGACCAAGGAGACAGCAAGGACCCAAGGATGTGAACAACAGAGGACACAACACAAGGAAAGAGATAAATTGGTGCCATAGGAAAACTGAAAAGGAAACTGAGGGAATGAGTAAGTCTTTCTCTCTATAGAAAACCTTTTTGCTTTTATTTAATTTGCACCCCAAGATCCCAAAAATGTGATCAGCCCCTTATGGGACACTAAAAAACTGCATAAGCCCTTACAGCAGTTCTTTTCATCCATCATGTCTGGGCAGTCTGGGAAACCATCACAGATCATAGTGTGTTTGATGCACAGCTTCTTCAAAGGACACTCCCAAAGACCCCTTTCTCTACAACCTGGAGGCAGAGAAGCAGAGTTTTGGAACACTTGCAGGCAATATCAAATCAACTGTTTTCTTCTTCCTCAATAATCCTGAAATACCCGAAATATTTTCGCTTGCAATATAAATTTTAAAAGGTACCAATAATAGTTAATAACAAAGAAATGGAAATAACATTGTCACAGTGCACACTTGATAAATGGTTATAAAGTATATAACACTTCACAATACTTCAATGCTTTTTAAATAATAAACTATATTACGCTACACATATCTATAAGTAATGGTTTAGGCATTAGCTTAATTTGCTCAAAACCCATACACCACTACTCTTGAAATACATTTACTAGTAATATATTAACTTTTCTAGTCTAGAAGTCTGTAGACTTTCCTTTAAAAGCATACCACACAGACCTAAGGTCTTTCAAAAGCAAATCCTACGACAGCATGGAATCTCCATGAAACAGAGTAGAAACATGTAATTTTTCCTGGCAGTGCTGATACAGAATCTAATGCAGATCACAATGTAAGGGAGAGAGACGCTGGTAAGTATTGACCACAAACAGTTTTCCTGGTTCCATAATCCGAGACCAAACCAGTTGGAAAAGATTAGAAAGTTCCAATGGCTGTATGAATCTTCAAAAGGGTTCAATATTAATGTATGGAACACGCTTCATTATTGCCTCTTCAAAATCCCACTAACCAGCCTCTCTGATTTCCAGAGGAATACTTATAAAACTATGTCAAAGTTTTCTAAGTTTTTGACCCTTATTCCTGCTAGTCAGCTCAAGGAAATTAAGAATGGCCCACGGTACATTATAGAAAAGTGTTTTCTGTTGTTTTACCTCACTATTTATTTCCATCAACTAATAAAGCACTTCACTGTGATATCAGTTTAAGTACTTTGACGTAGTAATGTCCTGCACATCTGACATTCTGGTTTTATAGGAAGCCATAAAAACAATGCGTTCTCCTGACTAAAACAGATGGTTTGGTTGCCTCATTTGGCCTGTTCTACAGATGATAATACAGGCTTTTCATTTTAACCCAAGCTCAAATTTAGGTGACAGCCCTGATGGCCCCACACGCAAATAGTTGAGGTATAAGCTCACAATCTGCTTTTCAAGCAGCACCTCTGTTTGTCCTGGAACTGCAGCAGCGAATCAGCAGTAAATAACTAGGCAGATAATGCACTTTCCAAGAAGCGTTATTTCAGGAGTGTTTCACAAACATGAACCAGAGAAACACTACTAGCTCATATAATTACTGAAATTACTACCCATGTTTTAACTGTAACTGGATGTGTGGAGTGCTTGACTTTGTTCAGATTGAAAAAGCCATGTAAATAAATGTTAGAGCCCAGAAAAATAAATAGCCTTGAGAATAACTCCACACGAACAAAGAACTTTCTTGGGTATCACCATGTCTCCTTCTTGACAATCTTTGTGATAACTACTAATGAAAAATTAATTGAAACCAAATAAAACCTTTATAAAGAACAAAGAACATCAGTCAAGGTAGGAACTTGATATGAAAATAAAAAAGCTTAAAAAATATAATTTATGAACCTTGCAATTTTTTAGCAGAGTGTTTAAAATTAATTAAATATGTTTGCTTTTCTCCTTCATCACACATTATAGTGTTACACTGTGAAGTGTACCATGACTCTCCACAATTTATGTTTGAGTATAACATAGACAAATAGAGAGACACTTCCCTAGAAAAATTCATTACTTATTGAATTCAGTGTTCAGTTTGTAGAAGCTATATAATATTTGGTGTGTTTCTATTTCTTCTCTAAACGTTTTTGTGACATACATTTTTAATTTAATGACAATTAAATGGAAGTGAAAATGGAGGTATTTACATTCCTCCCATCTCAAACATACGTTTTGGCAAGAAATAGGGATTCAGGTATGATCTTACTTTCACTTTTCAAAAAATGAAGCAAGTTACCATTTGTTATTCGCACGTATACTCTCTATGCAATTATTATGGAGCCATTAACATTAAGACCACCATGTTTTTCTCTCAACTAAAGTTCTACAGTCAGAACTCTGATTGCAGAAAATAGTGAAGGACAATAGTGGTTTTGAATGTTTTGTCCTCAATTTCTTTAGTACTCTTCTAGGACCCTCATCTGCTCTCTGCCAGAGGCATTGTTCAGCAGCCAATAAATTAATATGATCAATTACAACCAAGCATATTTAATACCACAAACTCTCTTGACATCTATCATATTAATAATTTTCAAAAATTATTTTCCTTACACTTTACTGAAATGCACATTCAGAAGTCTCACATTCAGAAATCTGGGTCAAATTTTCTCCCCAAAGTCTACATGGCACTAAAGTCTTAGGATTTCACTGCAATTGCATGGGTGAGATTTCCTCTCACAGAGATCACATGAAAGCACGACAGGGATTCCTAACAGGAGGAGACAGTGGGTGCGGAGTATGGCTATACCTTAGTCCCTTTTCACTGTTCTACCTTACATTTTTGGCCAGAGTAGCTCGAGCATCCAAAAGCTGTAGCTAGTCTTTTCCAGCCTCCTCCCTGCACTGTGAAGTTGTTCCATGCCTGTCATTTAAGGCATCTCAAATACAATGTTTTTATTTTAAACACTGATTGTTATTTAATGGTATGAAACCAATTTCAAAGTATAAATCTAATAAAATATGAGCTAGCCATTTACACATGGAAAGATCATCAAGTTCTGATTCTGTCCTGCACACTTGGAATATGAATGAGTCAGAGGCAGTTACTTCTGGAGCTCTACAAGGACTTTCTGTTCTTCAGAAACAGTATTACCCCTGGTCAATGTAATGTCACTCTGACAGCAGTAATTTTCTAGCAGATACAGTCTTCCATATTTATAGAAACTGATAAGAATTCTGCTGATTGCTAGTGACATTCTGTCTAGACTACAGAGACAGATCCACTCGAGACATGAATGTTATCTATTAGAGCATTATTTCATATGTTAATGTCTAGGAGAATAAAATTATCCTGAAAGACGCATAGCAATTAGTGTTCTAAGTAGTTAAGAACAGGCAGCAACAAAGAATATTTGGCAGAGAGGACACTTGAGACAATTGATTCAAAGGTAAAGAGATGACAAACTCGGAAAGAGTCACTGTGATCATCAGCCCTGCCTTTCCTTTACAATCCAAACAAGAGAATGACCTAGTCTGAAATTCTGTTTCAGTGAGACTCCTTTTTTTGGTTTTGCTTTCTTTTAGCAGAGGGAGGGGAACGGGGCAGAAAGAGTACAGAGAATACAACCATGATTTGAAAACTCCCACAGACTGAGAATACATTGTGCCTTAGTGATAAATAACCCCTTGGTTACTCCAATCATTAAAGCAACTTGCTCTTAAAAAATAATCATTTTATAGAGCTTTCAGGTTTGAATTTTAGCCTAGCTTCAGCTTTCAGGTGTACGATCTTATTTTATACTCAGCTGCACAAAAATAAAGTCTTTTATTGCCACAATTTTGTTGCCCACATAAACTGTGCTTCCATCTTAACCTGCTCTCTGTTAAAAAAAAAACTCAGGCTGTGCACCTTAGCCCTACTGTGCTGCAATGTTTTCTAACCCTTTACTCATATTCACATCTCTTCTCTAAATCCTTAGTGATTTATAATTGCTCTCTTTGCCCCTGGGAATGCCAGGCCAGCATGCAGAACTCCACGGAGGCCACACAGTAGTCACATAAGGAAATAGTTTAAACTTCCTTCTCCTCCAAGTTCTCCTGCCAGCACCTACAAGGATAAATAGTGACCAAGAGATTTGTTCGTTATTCTCAAGCTCAATACATCCCCTTAAGTTAAAAGTCAAGAGCATCTCTACCGTAAGTAAACTCAGAAATATACCTGAGGATAAACATTGTGGTTACCATACTTGTACCTACAGCTTGAGGTCGACCAATCTGAAAAAGCATGTAATTCTTGACATTTGCAGCACAGAATCCACTTCAGCAACACAGATCTCTTGTCGATACATCATAATGACAACATTACCAGCTATAAATTTAAAACTGTATTTATGACTTCAAGATTTAAACTGCCAGGAAGTCATATTTTAGCTTAGTAAAACCTCCAGCAATATAAAAATAATTACATCTGCAGCATTCTTTATCTTGATTACGGAAGGAACATTCAAACATCCTGGAATATTATTAGCAGATTCTAAACGACCAAACATCATAAATTATGTTGACATTAATGAAGAAGGGTGCTTGCTCAAGTAGTTTTACTGTCACTGATCTTTGAAAAAAAATATACTACCCAACATTTTTCCACAGAAAAAGGGGCTTATCCTCTGAACTGTCATGCTACGGTTCAAATAACTGACGGAAAAACAAAACTCATTTTCTAATGCTTCAACTACTCCTTATTCAAAAGACCCAGCTCATGGAATTTATTTACCACAGCTGTCCTCATCACTATCATCCTCACAGTCAGCTTGACCATCACATCTTCTGGATGCCAGGACACACCTCCCGGAGCGGCACTTGAAGTGACTGGGTGAGCATTCTGTCAACGACAAGAAACAAGACCCCATAAGCTCCAAGCTTAACCATCACACCATCACATGCATACTTACTTATTTATCGCTGCGACTGTTTCAGAAGGGTAAATGACAGGAATAGAAAGCTTGTGCAATACTGAGCTGGAACTATGTAGCAGGCAAGACTCTTAACAATGGCACTCTGAATGGGATGGAGAAATATTTTCCAGAGCTCCCCCTCACATGCTACCCCCTCTCAAATTCCAAAGCTTTGCCAAATAACTGGCATACAATATTTAGATTGTGGGCACGGATTTTCTAGCTATTTTTCTCACTGTCATGGTGTTGTGTGAAGCAGAAATAGATCATCTGATATGTTGAAATGAGTATAAGAGATCCCCCCCAAAAAAAAAAACCATATATTTTGGCAATTTTGTGGCTACTTGAATTAATAAAACCACCTATAAATTTCCATGAACTAACCCATGGATTCCTTCTGCTTCATTTTACAGAGCACCATTTTGAGAAGGCTTTATTTAGATGATTTTGAAAAACCAAACATTTTTTCACACTGTACTTGTCACTGACTTTGATGTAGAACCTTCATCATATGTTGCCTCTTTTTTTCCTTCCTGCAAAGTCGCTCAGATATTCAATACCATGCATTTTCTTGGGTAAATTTTAGGATTCAGTAAACATTTGTAACAAAAATATCATCAATGAACTCAGGAGCCTTAGAAAATAACATTCTAATGACAAAAGGTATGTGAACTATAGTGCCAACATTTAATAACTCATTATGAAAATATCTAAGTGTACAACGCATACTGTCTTGGCCAGCAGTATTTCTTGGGTTTAGCACTGACTGGAAGAGAAGTTAAGCAATTCAGCACATTGTAATAACTCTGTCAATTATAGCTTAAGTTGGAAAATCGCCTATATTTTGTAATCATAAACATTTTCAATGTTCTCAGAAGCTTAATTTCTTTTATTACATGTGGGTTTTTTCAGAAATATTAATATATGATTTTAAACTTCCTGGGGAAAACTTTCTAGTCAACATTGGTAGTCAGTAGAAATCTGACACTGAATCGATGTAAAATTGTAGCAGTAAGTGAACACCAACCAACTCTGATAAGACCTCTTTAATTAGTTATGCTGTTTCTAAAAGAATATAAAAGCCCTCTCCCTTTTCACTGATTTTCCAGGAATATCTATTTGAGTGCTAAAATGACCAATAAGCAGTGAATCAATTTACCAGGCAGGCAGAGTCCCTCTAATTAAAGTGAAAATTTTTTTTAAATTACGATTTTTATAAGTGAACCGTATTTATCTCTAGAAATGGAACACACTAGTCTTGTATGCAGTAGTATATTTAAAATATAACCATTCTATGTCACATTTCACAGCCAAATGATCTAATAACACAGGAAAGAAGGTTAAAAGGCATTTGATACCTGAGAAAATTAAATCATATTATTTTTCTTTAACACACCCTGTGCTAAAATCTTACTTTTCCTTTCCTACACACTGCTGTGTAATACTGGATAATTTCCTTCCATCAGTCCACTGCCGTAGAGGGAAATTACCTCCTTGTCTCTCAAGAGTCCCATGACAGAGGATTTCCTTACTATGATATTGCACATCTTCATAAAATCCTCACAGTGATACATTGCACATGGACATTGTGTGAAGAAGTAATACTAACTGCTGTATATGCTTTACTGTTTTTTCATGATTCCTTCAGTATATTCACAGCAATACATCTTCACTAAAAGAACTTTCGGCTATAACTAGCTTTCACCCATTGCCTTCTCTGAGCAAGATGAAGACTGTGGAAAGACCGTCATGACTGTGTAGGTGAGCAAGAGGAGAAGAGTGAGAACTGAACATGATCAGCACATTGCAGGCACTGTAGCACACACCATCTCACTGTTTTCCCAGCTACTTTACTGGCATTTTGGCAAGAAAAAGAAAAGGCATGTCAGAATCCCCACAGATCTCACATCTGATGACCACTGCAGAAGGAGCAGCTGTACAGCTTTTCTCTTCATACATACAAAGAACATCTAGAAGCATTTAAGGCAATTCATTCTTTTGTCCCATGTTCACACCCACAATGATTAGTATTATGGCTGAACTCAAAAACTGAAATTTGTCAGTTGCTACTGAAGCTGGTTTGGCACAACTCTCTACAAAACTTTCCCCGACAGAAACCAAGACCAGACAATAGCTGGCAAAGACATTAACATTACAATATTTTTCTCAGAGCTGTCATGGGGCTCAGATTTTTTAAGATTGCCAAGAGTCCACTTCCTGGTTAGAAAAGCATTATATCACCTAAATAGGTAAAAAAAGTGAAGTATAAACACAAGTAAGCAGTAGGTGTGGTGTTAGCAACAGATCTCAGTGACTTTCACAGATTGAGGGTAATTGATCCTTCCTTTGGATACATTTCTTAAGAGAACTTCCTCTTATCTGCAATCTGTAGGCATCCAAATTCCCCGAATCATAGAATCATAGAATCTTCTAGGTTGGAAGGGACCTTCAAGATCATCTTGTCCAACCACCAACCTAACTCTGACAAAAATAAACACCCACACAACAAACAAAATGCAACACCATCACTAAACCATGCCTCCCACCACCATGTCAACCTGTTTTTTGAACACCTCCAGGGATGGTGCCTCAACCACCTCCCTGGGCAGCCCATTTCAATGTCTGATAACCCTTTCAGTAAAAAAATTTTCCCTAATATCCAGCCTGAACCTCCCCTGGCGTAACTTGAGGCTGTTTCCTCTAGTCCTGTCACCTGTGACTTGGGAGGAGAGACCGACCCCCGCCTCTCTACACCCTCCTTTCAGGTAGTTGTAGAGAGCAATAAAGTCTCCCCTCAGCTTCCTTTTCTCTAGGCTGAATAACCCTAGTTCCCCAGTTTGGAATCATTTCCACAATTTAAATATTATAATTTAATGAGGAGGCATGAGGGAAAAAAAATCAGTGACTTTGGGAACCTAATTAAATCTTTAATTTCCTCTTGTATGTATTTAATAGGAGTTACCTTCTACATCTTCGTCTGGTGTTAGACATGTTTGATTGTCTGAGTTCTCATCTGGAAACTGAGTGCAGTCAGTATCTTCTGGCCACTGCAGACCTACAATCCCAAGCACAGACTCACAGCGCTCCTTAGACTGTACACACAATGTCCTGAGGAGACAGAGTGGAAGTGCACAAAGCAACTGAGTGAAAATCTTCGAAATTCTCAGGTATTGGAAGTAATAACTGCAGCCAAAGTTAAAGACAAATATTAAGGAAAAATCAATTAATCAGATTTCTTTACATGAAAAAAATAAATCAAAAGATACATTGCTTCTGTTGAGACATTAAGTTACTGTATGCAGACTATTACCTGAGTTATAACATAATAGCCACATTTAACTCCTTACAAACATCCTCTCCTCTGTAAGGGGTGGCAGAGAACCTTTTTTAAGATGCACTAGCTGTGCTTCTTCAGGAAAAAATACACTTTGTGCCAGTGAAATGCTACCTTTTCTGATGATGCTACCTCAGAAATCACGTGGCTTCAGAAGGACAAACTGTTTAAACCTGCAGACAAAAGAGCAAAGGACTCCCTGGGAAATTCAATAAAATTAAAAGTTTGGGGAAAATCAAAGCACAGATTAACTTAGTCTCGAGGGTGCTGTCAGTGTCTCACACCTGGAAAAAGGCATGAATATAGTCCTCCTGCTGCATTTCTACATCTTTTTTTAACCATAGAAAGACAGGACTCACCACACAAAATTAGTTCAGTGCACCTAGATTAATATTCTGCCTCTCAAAATACCCAATGTCAAATGCTTTAAAAGTACAAAGAGAAAATGCATAATAGAAAAATCTCCTATTATTTTAAGCATTATTTTAAACACACTGCAATTATTTTTGCCTGGAATCATAGCTGATGTGCTGTTCAATACAGTAGTCTTGTCTCATATCTGTGGTATTTTGAATCTCTATTCATTTCAACTGCCTCTCCTTTTTTTTTCCATTTTATTTTTATGGAGTATTAACTAGGCAGTATGGGATTAGGAACCTAACATCCTTTTCATCTCTTCCTCTGAACAGAATCATGCATCATGCTTAACAGGTATTTGTCTAAGCTGTTCTTAAAAACCCTTCAGTTAGCAAGATTTCATATATTTCCTTATCACTCATTCTCACACACAGATATCTATTATTTTCCTTACATCTGACCTACAGCTGTCCTCACGTACTTTAAATTCATTGCATCCTGGTTTGACCTCATTGAACATAATGAACAATTTTTTTTTTTCTCACAGAAGCTCACCTTTAATCTATTTGAAGGCTTTGATGTCTCCCCAAGTCTTCTCTTCTTTCCAGACTCAGCAACTCATTCAATTGTACCTTTTAGATCACATTTTCTAAAACTATAATCATTTGGACTTTCTCCTACCATTTTGAAGAAAATTCTCCTTTGTTCTTATAGATTGAAAAATATTCAGCAGTAGGATCCCCCACATTTCTATTTTTCTTCAGTTTCCCTCATGTCATTTATAACTTGCCTTTTACTTAATTTGATTAATTTTTCTAGATCTTTCTTCTAGGACCAGAGACTCACAGAATCACAGAATCACCTAGGTTGGAAGGGACCTTTTAAGATCATCTAGTCCAACCAATGAAAAAAACCAAAAAAACCAAAAAAACACAGACAAAAAAAACCCCCACCAACCCAACACTAATCCATATTCCCGAGCACCATGTCAACTTGTCTCTTGAATACCTCCAGGTATGGTGCCTATACCACCTCCCTGGGCAGACTGCTTTCACGGAAGGCATTTTATTCCACTTATTTTCCTTTGACCTTTTGATCAATGGACCGTTTTTCTCTCCTCCGGTAAGCTTCAAGAAATGCAGTGACCAAACCCAAGCAAACAGATCCATTTAGGATCAATTATTTTATGCTTCTTTGAGAAAACAATACATTATTAATCTTCTCATAGTTAATTTTGGTTTGGGTGATTCCATGAAGAGTCGTCAATGTTTTTTCACACCAAATGGTTCACCATTGACTTGAGCAGCTGGAAGGAATGCACGACTGGATTGACATCAGTTAACCATGCTGCAGTCCTTCTTTCCTTTTAGATCCTCCTCAATATCAAAAAAGTTGACTCACACCATTTTATAACCTCAGCTTTCTGAATGCCAGAATTTTTATTTACCAACAGCAAAGCCCCAAAACCAACAACAATAATATGACAAATACATTTTCAAAATTTGATGCTGTTAGCTAAGACATCTAAGCCATTTCTGTCCAGAACACTGTGTGCAGTGTTCTCTGCACACTCAAATCTTTGGCCAAAGCTGAGCCTTTCCAACAGCTATTGCAAGGCATTTAGTTGTCAGTCTGTGGTGAGGGACTTCAAAGTAGTGCCCATCACAGCACATATGGAAGATTATTGCAATGCTGCTAGGAAAACTGGAAGAGAAATTGGTACTTTGATTTTTGTTTTTTAATTTCTCCCATATTCCCATACCAAGTCTCACAGTTGAGGGTATGAGAATACCTTGGTATCAGACTTCTTTATTTAATTCTCAGTTGAATCTCATCTGCGGTCCTGTCTATGAATCAATCTACCAAGTTAACAGTTAACAAAACTAGGCATCACAAAGCAGAGGAATCTCCCCCTTCTTGGTAAGAGAAAGAAATACAAGATAAAAAACAGATGTAGCCTAGAAATGTGTAATTTTCTGCAATGGAATCCAGTCTAGCGCTTTTTTAGGAACATTAAGCATATTTAGCAGTTAACTGAACTATCTCTTTACTCTCCCAATTCAAATACAGTAATGGGATGCCTAAATTGATGCCAACACGTGAGGGGCATGAGCTCTGACCAGGATTATTCTTTAATCTGTCACAGTTTTGAAACAACACCAAAGTCAGCCGAAGACAACTTAAATACACAGATAGTGTAATCTTCATGTTATTATAGGCTAACTTGACTAGGAAGGCATTTACTGGTCTCAAAATAAGGGACACTGATAGATTTATTGGAATGTTGTGAGACCCAGAATCTCCAGAAGCTGCTCTGCACCTTTCAGAATCAATTCATAGCAAAGACAGTTTGTAATTACAAGGAAACGGGAATTTCTGAGCTTATTCCATATATTCTTCATCTACGAAATTCCATTTGTACCTTCAGCAGGAACTGAAGCTACAGTTCCCGCTGTACACACTTAGCTTCAAGGAACAGTTATAAAAATAGAGCTTTGATTCCTAAGATTTAAAATATTATGTTGTGTGTTCAATCTGATTTAAATGTGATGTCACCCTACTTTGAGCAGGAAGTTGGGCCAGATGAATTCCAGAGGTCTCCTTCAAACTAAACAACAGTTTCAATGAGTTCTTCTTTATCTGTTTAATACCTATTCAACTGCATTGTGATACTTCCTAAAATCTGTTAGCTAGGTATGTAATTGCTGAAGCAAGAGCCTATAACTTTACTTTTGTCCCTCTACATTAAAATAAGCTAGCCCAATTTTTATTTTTTTTTAAGAAAACAGTGTAAAAGACTTGATTTTCAAACAAGTATGCCTGAAACAGAGCTTGCACACTTACTTCAGATACTAATCACACACATGTAATGAACTGCATTTAATGATCCTATAGAATATGGTTCTCTACCTTTGGCGATGGAATTCCAAAGCAAAATTTCTGGTACTTTCAATGGAAATAGAAAATTGAGAAAGATTAATATGACAGACAATGTCAGTCAAGAATTAAATGAAGTATAGTACAGTACCTGCAAGGTGGGATCCGCTGATTTGTATGGGGGTCACATTTCGGTACTAAGATTGTACAGGCAAAAAACATAAGGTACTTGTAGCAGTTGGTCTGAACCAAGGCTGGGAAAAGAGAAGACTCCCAGCTGATAGAGGCTTCCTTCTGCGTCCTGTGGCCCAGGTAGTTTGGGTAATAAGTATAGTTGTAAGGCAAGTTCATACAGAGTTCCAGAGTAATTGGTTCGCACTGACCTTTCACAGAAAGAAAACAACAACAAAAAGAAACATAAATGGTGTGAGATTAAATTAAATACAGAAGGAATTATTACTTAAGAATTTAACAAATTTATCAGTCAGTGGATTTCCTCTCAGGCTTGAGAAACTACAAGTTTCAGAGCTCAAGATCCCATATAAGCCTATTCATAATAGTAAAGAATTTTTGGATTTCTTCCCAAATTGGTAGCCAGAAATATTTATTTTTCAATTTCCTACCTCAACGGAAAGCCATAGACATAATTTCACTCCTATTCAGACTGAAATTCAGCTATTTATTTAGCACTGAGACCAATGTGAAGTTATTTAACTTTATTTACTTTTGAAATATGAGAAAATTTTCCATGAAAAAGCATACTATTCAAAAGTCATTTGTTATCAAAAGACCACATATATTTGCCTATTCGGGAAGCAAACATATCTTTACAAGATTAATATTCTCCACCAGCCAGTTGCTAGGGTCTATTGCCAACGCAGCATGGCTACTGTGTGATCCTATAGCTGGATCTTTGAGATAAAGCTGGAAGAAGATCCAACAGTCAATTATTCAGTTGATCAGCAGAACTGAACCCCAGCTTTGGGGTATATGAGGTCCATGACTTCAACAATCCTCCTCACACTACTGCCATCTCCTCTTCATGATGAAGTCTCCCTTCTCCTCCCGCACTTCAGACCCAGATCAGTTTGGTTTTATCTATTGATTTTTCCCCAGTAAGCATCTTTTCTTGAATATTACTTGTTCATCAGTATTTCATGATGAAACCCAAGTAAATGAGCACAAAAGTACATGCAATGCTCCAAGTGTTTGCATAATATAACATTATTCAAGACTAGAGGGTAGAAATGCACTCTTTTGTTATGCCTCATGTTTATAGGGGTTTAGGTGAATTCTAATCCACTGAAATGCCCCTGTAGGATAGCTCTTTACATGATTTCAATATGATTACAATTTTTACACTGTTTAGAAAGTTTCTATCACATTACGTGCAGAAGTGTCGTCATAGGTTTGAAAAGAGTAACTTTGACTCTCACACCCAATTCCCTACATTTCACAAGCAGAGTAACAAACAGAACATACACTCCAGGGGAATATCTGAATTTAAGTAACCCAAATGTTAATCTTTCCTTCTGATGTCTGTCCTACAGCTTAAGAGATCTTGCTACTCCCTTATTACTACCTGTATTGCAGTAAAAATAGTGTTTCCTTATGTTCAGAGGGAATCTCCTGTGTTTCAGTTTGGGCCCATTGCTTCTGGTCCTGTCACTGGGCACTGAAATAGCATGGCTCTCCTTTACATTCTCCCTTCAGAAATTTATTCTGTTATCCTAAATATGTTGTAACTGCATTATAAGGCCAGCCTAAACTGATCAGATGCTACTACACGTGGAGAACATCCATCATATTCAATGTTGCAAAATGTGCCCTATGCTTTGGAACTTTCCAACCAAATAGTTATTTGGGCCAGAAAATACTGCTTTGTCAAAACTGAAATTTTCCACGGGAATTCTCATCTCTTACCAAAAATGGAATAACTCTGGTCAGAATATGAACAGTGAAAATAAGACGAAAAAAGACAATAGTACTTCCAGATGTTATAAAAAAAAAAAATCGCTCCCAAATTCTCTTGCTGTTCCATTGTGTATAAACAATTAAATATTCATTGGACCGTAAAGGAAGAGAGATGATCCAGAAGTCTCATTCAGATTATGTGTTACTCCTGTTGAGAATTACTGTTACCCATAATACGATGAGGAAACATCTTCATTAAAAACCTCTTGGGTTTCTCATGACACAGAATATGAACATTGTTTTAGAACTTAAATATCACGTCAAAAAAAATTTTCATTATCCTGTAACATAGTCTTAGCCCCTCAAACATTTTCCAAAATTGCTGTTTATACATACAATGGGATATAAAAATCTGCATTGATCAGCAGAAGATTTTGGACCACAGGACAAACTTCTTTGGACCACAATAAGTCTCATACTGATTTATCCACAAGAAAGATGAGTCTAAGAAAGAAAGCAGACTTTCAACTCTTTCTTATTGTGAGAAAGACTGAATTGCAGTCACACTGCTTGAAAGACTATTGCCTTTTACAGGACTGTAGGTGGTGTTAACGAAAGGTAATTTGCTTAAGAGAGAACTGCTCCCTGAGTATATGAGAACCAGAGGCTACTGTGGGAATTTACCTATTTTCCTACTTTCTGGGTAAAGCTGCTGCTGGTGCCTCATTTGCCAGCCAAATAGAGGACCTGTCTTATGCACGACTGGTGACTACACAGCCATCAGCCGTGAGATCAATATTGATCCTGTCACAATGTATCAGCTATACATTTTATGTGTTCTTTATTAGTCAGCTTAAGTTATAAGTATTTAAAAATAAATAAAATTACAAGATACTGTCTTTTTTTTTGGCCTGAGTAAATGTAAAGTTGCTACAGTTTTAAACATATAAAACAAGGTTTAGTGTAACACCTGATAAATTTTGGAAACCTTATGAGTAAAGAAGCTGTGAAACAGCAGATAGAAATATGGAAGCCCTCACTCTTGGGCAAGCTGCAGTTTTGTGGCAAAGATAGTAATGCTCAAATAAAAAAGCTGAATCTTCAAATGGAGAAACTGAGAAGCAACACCTGTTCTTAGGGGCACAGGCTGCTAAAGCTGCTACTTCTCCTGCAGGCAGAGAGCTCTGGGACTAAACATCCTTCACTCCCATGGGCCTTCAGCCCACAGAGAATCAGTCTTATAATACACATTTAGATTTGTGACTAGCTAGAATAGAGTTATTCAAGTTAGTAATTATATCTCAATGAATATTCATGTATTCTGAACGTAAAACATCAGGAAAATATAACCTTTAAATCTCACCAAAGACAGGAAAAGATTACTTGAAGAACTGTTTTCTTTGCAGGTGTCAGATACCAACAGTTCCAAGGGATTTCAGCAGGAATTGCTGATGTGGTCAACAACAAAAGTAATCTGATCTGTTGTGATATCTCATGTTTGATTTCTCCTTTATTAGTGTAGGTATCCCAAGATACATTGCTTCCTTTTCACCAGAAGAGGAACAGCCTCTCATGGAAGCTAATATCTGATCATGAATTGCAATACACAAAGGAGAAAATGACCAAGATAATTCAATGAAGATACCTGAGATTTCAACCAAAAAGAAATTAAATTATTTTAAAAATTTAAATTTTATTAAAAGTTTTTAAAAAATCAAGTGGATTCTTACTAGTTTTGTGTTATATGTATACCTTCCTTCCCATTTCATGCCCCTTTCTAAGTAATTCTTGGGGGAGAATGATGGTTTGGTTCACAACAGACAAGCAAGAAAATCCAACACCTACTACTCCAATCACCTTAGAAGGCTCCTTCTCACCTGAATAGTTTGGTTATGGATATGGATTATTGGACAGACCTACACAGGCAATGTACATAGTAGGCATCTGCTGCAGACCACCATAGCAAAAAGAGGAGGTAGATGAACACTTCTTCAGAGATCTGGAAGATGCCTCATGATTGCAGGCCCTGGAACTTGTAAGAGTTTTAATCATGCTGATATCTGCTAGAAGGACAGCAAGTTGGTCTTAAGGAGAGCCCATTCCAATGCAAAGCAAGTCAAGCAAGTGTGGCATAAGGCCATCTTGGCTGAACACGGACCTCCTGACCGAGCTCAAATACAAAAAAGAAATATACAGAAGAGGGGATAAAGCACTTAAGTGGAACACAGAGACATTTCTAAAGCATACAAGAATGGAGTTAGGAAAGCCAAAGCTCAGCTAAAATTGAAACTAATGAGCAACATAAAGGGCAGTAAGGAGGGCTCTTGTAAGTACACTGGCAGCAAAAGGACATGTAAGGAAAAATGTGGGTCTGCTGCTCACTGGGGCAGGGGAACTAGTGGTCAGGGACATGGAAAAGACTAAAGTACTCCATGTCTCTTCTGCATCAGTTTCCATTGAGGAATGTCATTGGAAGGCTGCTTTATATCATCTTCAGGTGATGCCCTTGGAAATACTCAAAATTCAGCTGCACAAGGTAATGAGCCACATGGCTAAATTGGCACTGCTTTGATTAGGAGTTTGGACTAATCAACTAAGCGTAAACTAACTTCCTTGTAACGCTAGACATGGTACTTAGGATTGTCCCTTTTCAAAAAATTAGGAGAAGCATTAATAGAAGCACATGTAAAGCATATATGCCAAAGGATCTTATAGTTTTACTTCAGCAGCATCCAGAGGCCCCAGTATGAATGGCGCCTGTCTCAAGAAAAACACTTGTGGGTGACAGTCACAACTTTTTGACTAGTTGATCTTCCCATATCCATTCAAACCTAAATGGTCTAACATTATTGATACAAGCTATCATATAGTACCAAACTATACCTCGCAGAGGTAATAACTGTTCAGCCCAAAACAATTATAGGCTATGTCCACACATTCATATGTAAGTAAAGGCAAGCCTGCCCACGTGCCGAGGCGACCTGAACTGATGTGACTGTATTAACACATCACCAAGTTTTAATTAATTCTGAATTCTGAATACAGTTGTGTCCTAGTTTCAAAACCCAGCCAAATATACATCAAATATCTGTTCATAGTGCTACGTTGCACAAGTGAGAAAGAGCTACTGAGAAGCAAGTGTACAGTGGGTACAGGAGGCTCGCATGGAGTGGTATAGTACAGAACATAGAAATGAAGACACGCAGAGTTGAAGACCCCACTCCTCTACAATATGTATTGGTCAGAAGAGTAACGAGTTTTGCCACTCTGAATATCAAAATTATTCCTTCATAAAAGGGCTAAAAGTTCTCCAGGCTACTACACACAGTACATTTTTTTATATTTTGAAAATAAACCAGTAGCTCCTGCTTTGCACTTACACAATGTTGTTTACTTTATGTGAACACTGAATGTCATTAAACGTTAAGAAAAAGTGCAAGTGTAAACACCCATTAAGAACACATCAAAAATTCACAGCAGGGAAAATATCTCAATATCAGATGTTATGAGCATCTCTTAGAACATCAATAATCAAGAGTTATGATGAAACTTTTGTTTGAATTTTACCCTTTTCAATATACTATCATTACACGTGTGCATTAGATAGATAGTAAATTAAAGTATTACTTACTGTGTCCTACCCTTCATTCTCATTATACTCTAAAACACCCTAAAAGAGTGACAGTATGAAGCATGAGACCTACTTACTGCAGTTTGTCTGGCTGTTTCTCATCTCACAGAGAGAAGTTCCACAGGGATCAGGACAGGAAGAACATCTCTGGTCTCCCTCCTGACAGAGGGTTTGACCTGAGGAAAACAGAAATTTACTATTCTAATTATTTAGTAGACTTACAAAAATGACTGGAGTGTAGCGATGAAAAATACAGAGTTTACATTACAATTAACTACTTCCTTTACATAGTTTAATAAGCATTCTACAGCATTTCAAGTGCAGTAAGGAAGATGCCACTTTTCTTTACCTCTATGTTTAATATAAGAATTTATATCCCAGTTTCTGATCTCTGAAAGCCATTTACCACAATCCTCTGACAGAGTGCGAAAAGACATGTAAATCACATTTCAAAGGGAACAATAAGTCCTAGCTGAAAGAAAATACCCTCTGGGAATTATTCTTCAGTGCCATTCAGTTGTTCTGCTTCTCATTTTATGATTGTTTTGGTGGACAATAAAAGCCATCCTGAAGAAAAGTCGTCAGAGCTGAAGTTTTATTGTCCTCCTTTGGCTGGTTAAAAAACAAACAACAACAAGAAACCCAAAAAGGCTCTAATCCTAAACATGGAATTTGGAATAATTAAAGGCAGCACTTCATCAAAAAGTTTCTGACTACATTACCTGGTTAGTTAGTTGCTTGACAAATCCCTGGACTTCCCTCTGTCTCGTATTGGTGATAGCCCCTTTCCAAACCATTAAATTCTCTGATCCATATGACTTTCGCAAAATCAGTCATTTAATTTATTACTCTCTCTGCACAGACGCTGAACAGTTTGCATTTTCTCTTCTCATCCTGTTTAAAATAGTTTCTTGGAACTATTGCTTAGCATTTGTATTGGACCACTGTCCACAAACATTAATCATTCAGTCATAGCATCCTTATATTGGGGACACAGAAGATGCTGAAGAAACACCTTGTTTCAATGACCTTGACAACAGCCTTGTCCCAAACGGCTGATATTGTAGTTATATCTATTCATAATTATGTGGATTTACTTCCCTTCATACACATTATATACTGAAGCAATGGAAGTACTATCTTTTGCTCTAGCAACCAACTGTCTTATTTTACAGGTGCATCTGATCACAAAATGGAAAAACTTTTGACTCCTAAAGCTATTCCAAATCTTTACATTAAAATTAATTTTTAAAGTTTGCTCCAATGTCTTCTTAACCCGCAGTGGAAGAGTTTCTCAACTCTTTAAAAATCCCTGTGCTTCAGTGCAGATTCTTTTGCTGTAGCACAGTCCATGTTGAATCTTTATAAACACTCTACTCTGTATTTTGAAGGGATCACAGAACCAGCTGTGAGTACATCTGTATTAGATGTCTATTGTCACAAAATGAATGACAGCAGTAATGTTAAGAGATGCCATACCTTAAATTTCTTTAAGGTATGTAGTGTAGGATGTATATGTATATACTTGTACTATTATACAAGGTGCTTGTATCCTTAGATAGGAAGGTGGTAAAGCACAATTTTACCTCAAATTTCTATGCTGATTTCACATATTTACTGTGTTTGTAACAAAACAGATATTCCAGAACACTTTAGCCCTAACTTCACTGTTAGGCATATCCAAATTATTTAATTTGTACAGCAGAGGAGTCTTTGTATTAATTGTATGGCCTATTACATTTTCTGTAGTTGCTGAAATCAACAATACACATAAGAAATGCAAAAGAAAGTTCAAACAAGAATTCTGCCTGACTTTTACACGGACTTTGCAATGAACTAAAGAGGAATAATTCAAATGAAGTCCAAATTCTGCCTATCTATTCTCATGCAAATTTAGGACAGACGGGTTGCATAAAGGAAGCATTTTGCTCTATGCAATATCGCAAATTATTAGACAGTGGGGTTTGCACATTGAAGAATGAATAAAAACAACATGGAAAAATTTCACATTTAAAATCTTTGCAGTTTAATGCTAAGCAGAAAAATCTCTAGCATATAGTAAGATCATTTACTACATAATTATCACCCCACCCTGCTCATCTGCATTTAGCATCCTTGAATCTCTATCTGTTCATCTTACCAATAAGATTTTGAACCATTTCTTCAACATCTACAGCAGCAAAAAGCAGTGAAACCAAAACACATCATTGACTTCTAGCCTAGATCATGCATCAATGATTCCAGTTAAATTCGCTTTTACTAGTGATAAACAAATTTAAGACGCTTAAGTTAAATGAATTTCAGCAGTTGACATGGTTGCTTATAGAATTCTCTAAATAGTTTTGTACTTTTCAATTTATCTCATTCTCCTGCCTCATCTCTTTTATATTAAAAAATATAGTTTAATATTAGTAAGAGAAACAGAGGATCATGGAATTCATAGAATAAGACTGAGGTTGGACATCAGGAAAGATAAAGAATAAAAACCGAGCATTTCATGAGATTTTACAGTCAGAACTAAGGACAAAACTTGGTCCTTAGTTTTTAGATTGCCACAGTCAGAACTAGAAGAAATTTCATGCAAGACCTTCTTGCAACATGAACATTAATTGTGAACAAGAATAATGGTAATTTCTGTGTTTCAACTTCTCAGTTACATTTTGGAATGGAGATGTTTAAATTGGAATAGAAAGATCCCAAGAACTTGAACTTATGAACAGAAGGGACTGAGTGGACACGCTATGAAAGGATTTCTTCTATACTGTTCTGGACTGGTTTCCTAAAGAAATGAGGCTCGTATAAGCACACTGTGTATTTATCTTATGATACAGGTCTTTTCTACTCTAATTATTTTTGAATAGGTTTTCCTATTACCACTACATATGACAGCACTAGAGTTTTCTAACAAAGCAAATTCCTTTATTTCTTAAAAATAAGATTCATAAGAGAAAGACATTAATAATTCTCGCATTGAAGGAAAGGCCGCAATCTGAATCTATATCTTACCAGAGACAAGAGAATTACATGTGAAAAATACCTTCAATTACTGAAACTGTAACAACGTGACAACATGTCTTCCTGAGTGTCAAAATATACCACAGGACGCAAGTCCTTGGGCAACCATGTTCCAGGGCTCAAGAAACTGGTTTCCTTTTCTTTCATACAATCCATCATGAGATTGCTATTAGGTAGCTGTGAAAACGTACATTCTTATATATTTTCCCTTAGTCACACTAAATCATTAGTTTACTTATGAAAACGTCCTTTCTCTGACTCCCAAGTTCTGATGAAAAAAAGATTTTCATGAGAAAATTCCTCCTCAAATGAGATCAATTCCTATGATAGTAGCTTCTAATTGCTGGACACAATGGGAATATGCATAAATTTATTTCAGGTGACAGCTGATCATGTCAGATAACCAAACAGTATGCAAAGTATCACCTCCATTTCTTTAACCTTTTATATTTTTAAGGACTAATAAAACTCTGCTTACAACTTCCTGTGCAAAACCAGACACCAACCAGCCTTAGCAAGTGTTAATTGAAAGGCAAAGAAAGTAAATTTGTCGGACAGTTTTAGCTAAAGGCACTTCAGAATAAAAGCAGTCAATGGTAGGTTCAGTAAGAAGAGTAAAATGAGGGATATCCTTACTTTCACTGCAGTTTTCTTCATCACTTCCATCTTTACAGTCATTATCTCCATCACACTGGAATGCACTAGGAATGCACTGCCCATTTCTGCACTCCACTAGACCCTGACTATGACATGCTAGAGGAAAAAAAAAAAATTATATTCTGATCAATTTAGGTTAATCAAAGTCTTAATTATTTTTGAACATCATCTTGAAGTTATTTTAGGAGGAGCAGACAACACTGCTTAGCACTGAAGATCACTAGACATTTTTCATTGTATGTAAGCAATGTTTTCAATACATCAGCTGTGCTGATCTTTAACTACAGGGACTGAAAATATGTATGTCAGGTATTAGCAACAGGCAGAGATGAAAGTTCAGCTTTTCCAAGAAAAAAGCCCCATCATTTTTACTCCTATAAAAATTGTCGCCTTTTCTTTGCCCATTTACTTACATTCCTTTATTCAGATTAGGTTCTTAGATTTCAGGCAAAATTGTAGGGTGGTGGCTGCAAGGTCAAGCACTGAACAGCAGCAAGAATCAAAGCATCATAAGTGTACGTCTTATGAGAACCTTGATCTCATTAAAACATGTGCCAGTTCTCCATGACTTGATTTTGCAACCTCAGCAATATTCTAGGATAGTTGTTTTGCAGATATACACCACCATCATTGGAGCAGACACAAGTCCAGCGCTGACAAGGTGTGATAGGTCACATACAGACATAGCAGAAAGCTGTCACAAACTTAGAACACCTACAGTTTAAGAGGTTATATAAATTCATTAATTACTTTTTAATGGGAACATTACAATTAACAAAAAGCTAATTCTGTAATTAACAAGAAGCTGAAACACAAAGCAATGCTGGTACTTCTCAACAGTGGCAACAAATGTTTAATTTGCTGCAGCTGTCTTCCAGAAGGGACATTTGTCAAGTGCAAACTTGTGAACCAAATAAGCTTATAGTTTTGTCTTACAAGTAATAAGTAAGTATACTACTTATCTTACATTTTATTTTTTATTTTTAAAGAAAGAAACACAATAATTTAGAGATAAAGGGAACTTACAGCAATTGTTTTCATCTGATTTGTCTATACAGTCATGGTCACCATCACATACCCAGTCAGCTGTTATGCATCTCCCATCTCCACACTGATGATGTGTCACTGGATTACAATCTAAATAAAATGCAAATTTGAGGAGAAAAAAAAAAAAGGATGGTAAATTCCATTTATATTATTGTTCAATTTTTATGTAGCCTGTAAGGTAACCTTTTCTGTACCTGCAGATTTTTTTTGCAAATGGTAGCTAGATATATTCTGAATGCTATTGCCTATACAGATAGAGATGCACTCATTCCTTCTTTCAGGAGCACGGTTGTTTCTGTTTTCAAATAAACAAGTGTCTAGGATTTTTTAAGCAGATTAAAAGATCCTCTGGCTTCCCACTCTCATAGAACGATTTTCAGTTAACCAACATTTTCATTTGCCATCATAGAAAATCATTCCCTATATTTACCTTTTCATGAAGAAGTAAAAATAAAATAAAATAAAATAAAATAAAATAAAATAAAATAAAATAAAATGTTTCTCAACTGCCATATTTGGCACTTAATCAGAAACTGTATTTTTTTTATATGCTCAGAATTTTCCATAGAATGATCTACAAAGAAACTATTCCAATTTTCATCTTACTCTTTCTACCCAAATGCTTCCACAAATAAAGAAAAGCATTCTGTTGAACAGGTTGACCTTACACCAAAATAAACAGGGAGCATAGACACAGTCCAGTCTGCCAAATCTGCTATGGAACCCATTTAAAGCCTGTAAAAAAATAGTTAGATCTTAAATTTTATATAGGAAAAACTACTCAAGATAGGAATGGTAGGAGTCAGATTA
>JAOXNO010000033.1:67962750-68006776 GCA_028565335.1 Limnodromus scolopaceus
GAGGGGTCCCACCTGTGGGGAGGAACGGACAGGACAGGTGACCCAAACCTGACCAACTGGGGTATTCCATCCCATCTCCCCATGCTCAGTATAAAAGCTGAGGGATCAAAGGGTCAAGTCTCTTCCTGCAATGACCAACATCCGAAGAGGACCCTCTCTGTTCATCTGCCTTTGATCCCGATCAGTGTGTTCCTGACTCCAGAGCTGGAATCCAGTTCCCATCTATCACTGAGTCCAGTCTGGGACTTCCCCAGTGCCTGCTGGTGATGGGACTGCCATCCTGGGAGTGTGATACAGTTTTGTATATATTGTATCTATTTCATTATTTTCTTATTTTTTATTTTAATATTATTTCTTCATTAAAGTAGTTTAGTTCATTTTAAACTTCTGAATCTCCTTATCTCTTCCTCTCCTCTTTTTGTGAGGGGGAAAGGAGGGGAGAGGAAGAAGGGCTATCTGTCGGTCCAGTTGCAGTGACTTCAGTTGAAACCACGACAAAAACATACAATTGGGTAGTGGTTGACCAACTTTCACTGCCTTCCTCCAGGCTTTTCCTCCACATCTGGCTTTTCCAGGGAGAATGCCAGGATATATAGAACAGCTGGGTAAATAATGCCTCCTTCCTGTTGAAGCTATGCCACTGGAACCAAGGAAGTTCTTTGTGCCCTTTACTGGGATATGTGGGCATTTTAAATGAGCTTTTTCCTGGACAACATACAGAAAGGCTCCAAGACCAGGGACTTCAGCACGTGTCTCTCCCCTTAGCTGAGGTGCTCAACTACTAACAACAGAATCATGCCACCGTTTGCTTCTCTTGTCTTGGCATGTGTCTCCTGTCGATTGCACAGTGGTCCCACTTTGCAAAAAGGGTGTCCTTCTAAGTATATTGCACACTGAAAGGCACAGCACTCTCCCAGAAGGTGCAGAGGAGTTTCTATCCCTCCAGCTCAATGTCAGCAAAGTGTTCCACCTCCTGGGTGAGTGCTCTAGCTTTCAGTTTCTCAAGGCTTTATAACCTCAACTCTAGAACGTGAACATGAATCACTTCTTCCCCTTCCCACACAGAAGTATTGGTGCTCTCTGTGAGTTTTACATCATCTTAGAAAGTCCAAACATAATTTATAGCACAATGTGAAGGACAATGCTTCAGGACATAAAGTAAAATAATATAGCTGTGCCATGAGCTTTGTAGTCAGTAATTAGTTTAGATTTAAAAAGAACAAAAGGCATGAAACTGTAAATACCAAAAACCCCAAACTAAATGAAAATATTTAAGTTCTAGTTTCATGTAAGCAGAACAATAGCCAGCTGAGAGTAAAACTCTAAATGTTACTTGTTTTGAGTATGCAACAGTGTGAAGTACTCTGGCAACCTTTATCCTTATTGTTCAGCTTGTAACTCTGACAGTTTCTATGCTTCCAGTGCTCCCTCATGCAAATGAAACAAAGCTGTCTTTTTCTATGTTGTTTCCTCTGGATAAGTTCCTATGGTTTAATTTCCATCCATACCCCCTTTCCTGTTTACATTCATACCTCGGTAGCTGCAGCAGTGTCCTTTAGGGTATGGCAGCTCTCAGACCCACACAGACAGGGTAAACAAAAAGAATGCAAACTGCCTTAGCAGGAAATAAGATTCACTTATGAAAATCTAGCAGTCTTAACACATATTTTCTTCAAGATATTGGCAATAATATATAGTACAGGGTAGCTAGTTACTTCCATCAGAATAAGATGAACACTTTGCAGCTGCCATTTGTAAAAGCTTAACTTAAATTTTGCTAATGATGAGACAAGCCCAGTTTTCATAAAATTAAATACAGACTCCTATTCTGTACTCCACTAAACACAAATAAAGCCTGGTCAGTCTTTTGCATTCAGCAACCCTTTGATCTCTGCTCATGCATACCCTGTTTTAACCACTTCACTATTGTACACATTGATTGTGCATCGCCTAAGCCCAACATTCTAGGTCATTTTAGGAGTGCTACATTTTAAAAGACGTATGTTTAAAGATATACCTGCACACTCAATGTACAAATTCTGCAACTTCTTAGGAGTAAATAAGACCTTAATTCAACAAGACGGTCTATTCTGGAGTGTGGCATGCAGTGATGCATGTGTGTAAACATTTTCTTTTGGATTTTATTACTAAAGAGGTCTTCATCTTGTTTGCCCTTTGTGAAAGAGAAGTATGACGGAGAAAGTCACATGAGGAGGAAGAGGAGGCAAGTGTACGTATTGGGGAGGTACAAGCACAGCCAGAGAGCCTGTTGCATTTGGTACGTTACATGTAAAACGTGGTCACCAGGATACTTCAACAGTTCCAAGTTGTGGCACTAAGAACTTAAACATTCGTAGAGCAGCGTTACAGCTTTTTTCCTGTCCATATTCCTCTGTGATAGCTGGCTGAGCTGAATTCTGATTCCTCAGCTGGTACCTTCCATTGCACAAAGTCACAGAGCAAATGGTATAAGCAATATGGTGAAATCCTAAATATCAATTTTCAGCTGCAGCTGTGTAAAAAGCGACACTGCTAAGTAAATTAAACTATACTTTCAAAAAGACGGATGGATTCTGCTAAAGCCTAACTATTGTCTGCATACTTATTATGGACCCTCAAAGAGAAGAAGAGAAAAATGCATGTCAACAGCCAGGAGTAGAAAAGTGATTGCATCATGTGATCAATTTCTTGATGCAGAATCCTGAGAGTAGATTCTAGAAAGAACTATTTATATGGAAAAGATTAAAACCAGAGACATCTACATTTCATAATGTATATAATTTTCAATATTAAAACTAAGGAGGCACAGCTGTAAGATTCACTCATGTAACATTTACACCATTTAGTTTCAAAAGCACATAGCCCATTTAAAATATCTGCTTAAAATCAGATAAATCGTGCATCAGAAGTTTCTGTTTCTCTCAGTTGATTCCCCATACAGCCAGTGTAGACATTTAGCTCAGATAAAGTCACCTGCACAGGAACAGACAACACCCTCCTTCATAACTAAAAAACAGAGACATCTCTCCAAGCTGGTAGCATCTAAAACAAATATAAGAAGACGTGTACTTTGGGACTGCAGATGGGGGAAGTTTTGACAGGAATCTGGACATCCCAGGAAAATGCCTCTGGGTGTGTTTACATTTTTTAATCTGGAATCATGAACCAAACGAAAGGTATGGAGGTGAACAGGCTTCATCTCATTACCTCATCTTGCCATCAAAAGAGTTGATCACAGCATTACAAAGCACAAATCAATGCACCCAACAAGTTACTGAAATTGGCACTGAAGCAAAAAAACAAAGATGGGGCATCAAATGTAGAGATGGATAAAAGAAATATTAAGATTAGCATGAATTAAATACGAAAGGAAATATGTGTGCGCATGAAGGCATCAGAAGCAAGAGTAGAACAAGATTTAAAGGAGTGCTATATGTTAATTGCTACAAAGCACAGAAAGTGTGACTTCATTTAAATGATCAAGCAGCAAGAAGATGAATAAGAACCTGACCTAAAGATAAGGAAACAAGAATCATAGAATCATTTAGATTGGAAAAGACCTTTAAGATCATCAAGTCCAACCATTAAATTAACACTGCCAAAACCATCACTAAACCATGTGCTTAAGAGCCATTTTGACCCGTCTCTTAAATACCTCCAGGGACGGGGACTCCACTACTTCCCTGGGCAGCCTGTTCCAATGCTTGATAACCCTTTTGGTGAAGAAATTGTTCCTAATATCCAATTCTAAACCTCTTAAATCACTAATAAGAACAAATCTTTTGAGATTAATCTAAACTGTGAAGTCTGGAACTCAACCCCAGGTCTGACATTTTCCAAAGTCTAAATGCACAGGCCTGATTTGTGGTATCGTGTCCTACTATAGTCCCTACATAGTCATTGTTCCATATTTTAATAATACATTCAATGGCAACTGAGAGAGTCCAAACGTCAATATGTGCAAATACAATGCAAAGCTCCTATTCTGTACCAATAGTCGTCTTTAGTTTTTAGTTTTCCTTGGATGGATTCAGTGCTTCAATGGAACACTGCAAGGTTTAAGAAACTTACTGCAATGAACCTCATCACTCCAATCATCACAGTCATTGTAGCCATTACACTGGAGTTTTCCTGGGATACAGATCCCGCTGGCACACAAGAAACTCTCATCTCCTCCACACAGTGCTGGAAAAAAGAAAATAAATAACACATGTTAAAGTTTTCAGGGTAAGAAGAAATAAGTGGAAATGAAAGATAGTCAGAACAATGAATCTTAATTGAAGCAACAAACCCCAAATTCAAGCACACCCAAACTGACATTTTCATCTAATTTTTTTTATTTCAAAAAGAGGTATCTAAGCTGACTGAATCAGGAAGGTTCAATTTATCTGTCGTGACTTAGGTTGGACTGGCCACTGACGCAAACGACAGATGGTCTCCCCCACCTCTCATTACCTCTAAAAAGCAGCTACACAAATTAACTGTTAAAAACTGACCTTAGGATGGGATTAAACAAGTTCTTTTTTTCAATTAAATAGATGAGTTGGATTAAATATTCAACTAAAGTTACTATAGATGGATCTTCCCAGCCTGGGTGTTCAGGCAGAAGATTACCAGAATTAACAGTGTCATACTACAGTCATATTTCCAGAAGATAAGGACTCCTCAGACATTCTTGTAATTCCCTGAACACTAGAAGACAGTCATCGTTGCTACTGGATATGTGGGGAATTGATATACCTAAAGAGACAAAAAAACTCTAGAACTTCAGGCATCCCACTGGAGATACCTTGCAGGGCCATTATATTCAGAGGGAGGGAATTCATAACACCTTTCCATTCAAGTCCTTCAAGGCACTTAAAGATACAGATCACCATTTGTTTACATCTTAGTCCACACAATAGAAACCCAACTTCCAAATCTTTGCTTTAAGAAACATTAGCGGAGAGAAATCCCTGTAAAACATACAGATGGGAAAATATATAAAATGAAAATTACATGGGGATGCAAAGTAAAGGTGTCAAGAAGAAAAGCAAATATTCAGCACAGAACCTAGTTGATGGATTTTGTGGTTGTGATTTTTCAAACGGCACAGTTAACCGTCAGGCTACTCAACAAAGCTAAACAAAACAGAAAGTTTCACCTCCAGTAAAAAATCAACAAAATACCCCCTATAAGTTTACTTCAAGGATACATATCTGAAATGAGAAATAGCTTTCAGAGATGAAGAAAAAAAATCCTGTTACTTTGCCAGTGTAAAAGTTATTAAATGTATCCATGTATGAGAACAGCAAATTCAAACAATGAAATCTCATGAAAATTCAAAATTCTACTCATAGAAATTCCATTGTAATTCAAACTTTGCATCCAAGTTTGCCACGAATAAATACCTCTAACAGTAGCTTTCAAATTTTACCAGGTGTGAAAAAACAGAATCTCTTCTTCCATTAAAGTAATTTTGCACCTGATCACAACATAGCTCCATATTTCACATTTTAAAATGCCTAAATATGCATTTTTCCTATTCTTATAGGAAATTCAGTTCATATTTCTTCTCCCTTTATTCTCTGAACCTGATGCTTAATGAAGTCTGGAAAGTATATATCTATAATCCACACCTCAAAAGTAAAAAAATGCATATCGAGTATTCTCACCATAATTTTGTCTTCCTCATAACACGTCTAACCAACAAGCACATTCATGCAGAATACAGTTAAAAATTAAATTAAGGAATTTAGGAATTAAATTGAGGAAAAATAACCAAATATATAGTGATATAATTTTTTAGCAGCATGAGCTTTTATGACCTCAGTTTTGCACTGCAGTAAATGATAGCACAAAGGTAATACACTAGATTTCAGATGAAGACATTCACAAATCAATTACTACAATGATGTTTATGTCAACATCTTACTTGGTGCTGTACCCAGCAGAATTCCTAGTATAAGGAATTATCCTTAACAGTGAAGTATTAACCACAATAATGTGTTGATTAAGCACATTCTTACGCAAATAAAAATTGAGCTTAAGTGAAAAAGATCAATCCTAAACTCGCACGCTGCTAACATCCCATTTAAACTCCTCTTTCTGGAGCCAACACTTTACTTACAAAAGGAGGGAAAGTTCTTTTTAATTTTCCCAACAGAACAGTCTGTCATGAAGTAACTCAGAGCATACAAGTAATCTCATTTTATATGTCTTCAGAAGAATAGAAATATAAAAATGAAACAAAATGGAAAGCAAAGCGGTGCTGATGAAATCTGACAGTTTCACAAAGCATGCAGATACAATTTAAGGATATAAAAGATGAAAGGTAGAAAGAGATGAGAAATGTGAACCGATAAATGTTGACTCTCCATGCTTCTACATCAATTTTTTATCTGCTTTATTTGTTTGTTAGGTCATACTGTTTCATGGAATTTCAGGAATTCATTATTTAATGATGTATCTTTTGAATTTAATAAGGGTATCATAAAAGAAAACTTGATGGAAACTTCTTTTCTTCATACCTCACACACATGACTTTTATCTGACAGTGCTTTCGCCTGCAGGGTAGCAAGTGTAATGCCTCTGTTTGTTCCACATGTGAAAAGCTGAAGGATAGGAGGCCCAAGTGATTTGTCCAATGACAAACAAGGAATCAGATGAGTAATTCAAAGTGGTTTATAGAAGTGTATCCCTAAAAATCTAAACCTAAACCAGAAAAATAAAATAGGTTATTTCCCTGTTCTGACAAAGTAAGCCTCTTCTTGAAGCATGCTGGTCTTTGCAACAGTCTCTTATCGGGAATTTTGGCTGTTGGTGGGAGACCAGTATCCTTCAGCCCTGCTATTGCCTTCACTTTGGCAAAGGACAGTTTGTCAGTCTCTGTGTTACTCCAATACCTTTCTCTCTTCTCACTCTCTCAAAGCACTTCCAATGATGACCAGGTCACTTTCTAGACCTAGACTTGAGATCTCCATGGTTTTGTACTATTCTTCAGTTGCGCTGGGTTTAATTTCATTGCTGTCCTTAATCCCCCATTACCAGGTACAAGCTTCATCCTAGAATACAGCTTTTTGCTATTCTTGAATCCACCAGGATAACCTACCCATAGTAACCACCAGAGCCGTGAGTGCACAAATAGGCCTTGCCTTGAATGGCCTTGCATGACCCTGACCAGCCTCAACTGGGGCCTCCAACCCACACCCTGCCCATGGGCTCAAGCCTTGCCTGAGCACTACTGTAGGTATAGCTCCATCACCTAGATGGATCCCTCATATGCACACCACAGCTGTTCTGCAGCCCTAACTTGTTCCTAGATCACTTGGAGCCACATCAGAGGCTTTTCACCAGTCCCGTTGCTGGTCCCACAACCTGACTGGTCTCTCTGCTTGGACCCTGGACCTGGTTCACCACTTTGCCATATCTGTGGCCAGCTCTGCCTGCTGCATTGAGGCTCTGCATCCCAGCCCAGCCTGACCTCAGCTCCAAGCTTGCTTTTCTGGAGGGAGCAGACCCACTCCCTCACCTGATGGTGACACCTCAGGTCCTTGGCTGTCAGGTTACAGCAGGCTGATTGCTCAGCCTGGCTCCTCATGGTGCCTTATTTCTGTTAGTCTGATGCCACCTGGCAGTCAAAGCCATATCTCGAGTTCCAACAGCATTTTGATGCCTCTGGCCAGCTATATTAGAAAAATAATATGATATTGACAGGCAGGTATTCCTTGTCTTTTGTTCTCCATTATTCTGTCAGTTATCCCAGATGCCACCTCTGTCTTTCTGTGACTTCACAGTATACATGGGAAGACATCTTTCACCACAAAAGCAGTGTGGCTGTTGTCCCTGCGCAGCATGTTAGGTGTGCCACCACTTGCAAAGTAAGCATTCATTTCCTGAGCACCCTACAAATAACCCAACTCCTAGACAGTAGAAGATTAGTAACTGGTTTGTTCCCTTCATTAAAAGTGAACAGTCATGTTTTGACATCTAGAAGGGCTGATTTAGGTCCTCAGTAGGGTGAAAAATCACCTTCTGTTGTTGGTATATTATAATTTTCACAGTTGCAAAGTATTATCTGTCTCTCGTGGTACCTGGTCTTAAATCTGAGGGAAATCCAAATCCCTTATTTTAAGGAAAATCCCACTTACAAATACAGCTAATATTCTGTTACACAGTACAAGTCTCCATCATCATTTTCCCTTAAATTCTTTCTTTTCTGCTTTCTGATTTATAAAAAATCCCCCATTATTTTGTGGTTGAGGAGCAGACAGAAATTTTCTTCAAAAAGCTCATTACTTTCTCTAGTAAAATTGAATTTCATGCCTTGCCTTATTAAATACCATAAACTTGACTTGATTATTAATAGTGAAAAAAAATCAGCCACTTTCAAATACATATGTAATCTTATTTGTTAAAAATCAGCTCATTTATAAAAGCACTGTGAAGCAACACCAGGAAAAAAAAGCTGAGGCAAGGCAAGATGTTCTTACATATAAGGAATAAGGAATCTTTTATGTGTTCCAGAGATAAAGGTTCTCTTCCCAGCTGTGCTGCAAACTTTTTGCATCACCTTGGACAATTCAGGCAATCTCTGCCTTAGCTCTCTACCTATAAAAAGATTTAAAAACTTCTCTGGTTTCTTGGGCTCTTTGAGGAGAAAAATTACTAGCCACAGTACTACAAAGTTAATGTTGCAGGAGTCTTATGAACTTATTTTCACACTGACAAACTGATATTCAGGTTTTCCCACAGGGATCAAAATATATTTCTGGGAAACATCAGGATAGCACTCAGAGGAACATCACTGAGTGCAAGAAGGTCACGAGGAAAATCAGAAGGACAAATCTCACTGGAAACAATACAATTTTTGAGATAGAGCAAAGCCACTTAAAACCACCATCAGTGAATGACCCATTTTAAAAGAACTCAGCAGGCAGTCATGAAAAGACTATTACACCTCTCAAATCTGCCCTTGGGACTAAAGAAGAAGCCTATAATGTGCCTACAAAAACCGTAATAATTTCTGCTCATGATCAGCCCTTCTGTATAGCAACGTGATACTCTTCACAATCTGCTGAGCCACGAGGTGCACAGTGGATGCTGCGATGGACCACTGAGCACCAGACATGCCTAAACATGCAGAGTGTGATTTTCAAATATGACAAATAGCTCCAGCTTGCGCTGACTGCAAGTGCAATTAATTATCCAGATTTCCAATTTTGTTTGTTGTCCCAGCATAGAAGTCCTGTCGATTGCATAATGGCAATTGACACACACACACACTCTCAGCACCTTCATATTTACACTTAACTTTTGGCAGCAGGAGACTATTTTTTCAACATATTTTCATGCTTTTCTAAGCCTGAAATATTATTTTATCATCCCCAAGAAACAGGGGAATCTTAGACTTAGTCAACAAACACACATCCCCTTGTATGAAAAATGTGTTTGCAATAAAAACTTATGTGAATAATTTCAAAATCTTTTCTATTATATTCCCAGGTGCATTCTCCACTTGGGCAGCATATGATCTTGATTTGTCAACAAAAACATTATTTTCCAGTTGTGTAATGGGACCATGGTTATTGCAGTGAAATCTACTTATGCAATATATTTTAAAGAATGTTTGCCCAAAATACATAGGAGACTTTAAAACAAAATCTTTCAACTAGTTTGTGCCACTTAATGTTTGTGCCTCTTAATCAGAAGTAAGGTAGGGCAAAACCATCAGCCCTATCCTCTTGCATACTCTTATAATATACTCTTCAGTAGGTTCCCTCACTCCCCAGTGTGTGGTTGGAGGTTTCCTAACTTCTAACTGGAGAGTTACAGCCTCACCCCTATTTTACCATTTCTGGAAGGGTATTACAAACTGCAAAATACAATATTCTTAACAGCAATATAAGATTAGATAGCATTTGCATTCTCGTTTTACAGGGAAAAAAAAAAATGAAGCACCAAGATAATAAAGTTAAAGTTATAAGAAACAATGAATAATAACTTTCGTTGTCCAATCTAAGACATGTCAGTATGTAATTTTTTTTTCTGAAGAGTAAAGACTGATGTTATTTCACATGTTCAAAGAACAGCTCCTGTTACCTCTACTTGTAGCTGCAAGTGTACACTCCAGTTGCAAATAAACCCCAGCTAGACAGATGATGAGTCCAGTTAATTGGGAGTGTGCAAAGAACAGTTGAGAAAATTTTTATTCCACTGCCTTGCTCAACATTACACATGGTCTCTGCAACAGAGACAGGGAAAGAATCCCATTCTATATTATAACATCACATTTACTTTATTATGAGCCGATCTTTTTGTTTCTCCATTTCTCTGCTTTATGCATTGCACTTTCCAATTGCTACAATGAGTGAGTCTTTCAGGGGGCCCCAGAAACAACAGTTTTCCTCAGTATGAGACCAGTGTTTATCCCACAGACAACGATGTCAGGTAAAAATAGAATATGATAACGTAATCAAAAGACTGTAATTCATCATACAAGGAGCTTTAACTGACTTGGAAATGTTACATTCTTCTAACTTGGGTTTTCATGCAATTTCCTGCATTTTCAAAAAAGAGAACAGCATAAATAGATCAAAAAGAACATTAAAGGAACCTTTTTGACTTTCTTACAGATCTCTGCCATCAGTACAGATCTTCACTGGTAGTAAGACAGCAACAATAACGGACTTTTACCTTCTGTGTGAATATGCCTATTTGGCCTGGGAGAACAAAGTTAAAAAACTGGAAGGATATTTATCTGACCATTTTTCCTACAAATCAGAGAGCAAAGATTATGGAGTCCCATATTCACTTCTGGACTGTGAACAAACGCGTGTTCAAGCACTTATAAATCATTCTGACTCTCCCTTCCTAATACATCTCTGTCTTGTTCTGCTTCTGTCATCCTGATTTCCATCCCAATCCACTTCTCCATTTCTTCTTACTTAAAGTGAGCATCTTCCTACTTAGCTTGTATGCTATATACAAACAAGAGGAAGAATGAAATCAGTTTTCCTTGTCTCAGTTTTAGCGCTCAGCAGCAATCAGAAGGAATTTTAAGAAAAATTAATCTCACCTTCTAATAGGTGATGACTGGATATGTTTGGTCCAGCCAGTGCAGTATCCAGGGCAAGGAAATCACACACACTGTGAACAGCACCTCCAATGAACGTAACTTCTGCTTCTACCAAGCTCGTGCAAAAAGAGTGTTTCAGAAGGTTGACAATTCAATCATACCTCCAAAGATCAGATTTTAATGGAAATTATAAAAGCCATTTCTTACAATGTAAAACAAACACTGTCATTGAACACTGAATTTCAATATTTGATCTGAAACCTAGAGGATTTAGATATGCAACCATTTACAAGACTTTCCTGAACACAAGCAAACAGCTGCATACTCAGAAATGCTGCAACTGTTTGAACAAAGCAGCAGCAGAAGAAAAAAAGCCCAAAATAGATGCCTGAAACAAAAAAATTATGCACCATACCACTCAAATTTGCTAAAATTATTTAAAAATTTAAAGGTGTTATTATAAAGGAATGTGCTGTAAAATGTTAATTATTCATACCTATGTCAATACCTCACACGTTTATTAATATAATCATGCAAATATTCACATACCCAAACTCCCAAAGAAGAACAATGTTAGGTAAAAAGAATCCAAAGAAAATGGAAGCAATCCTTGCTGATAGAAAAACTTCCTTGTTTTAGACCTTTCGCAGAAAGGTTTACTGTCTGGAAAAGCTTCCAAAATCCCTGACTAACATTGGTGGCAAAAAGTGCTTTATTTTACCTGCATCAGGTGTCTCTCAGGAACCAAGACCATTTATGCACTGTACTTCCCAGCTAGATTACTGGAATGCCATCTATAAATATGTGGGCAGTTCCCTGGAAAGCTTCAGATGGCACAGACTGAAATAAACACATTATTCTACCATCCTCAAGATTGATATCTGGTTGCATTTCAAGGTATAGCAGCAGATAAAGCACTGTATGTCTGTGAAAATGACCATGAAAAGGGCTTCTAATTTTTTTTCAAAGTGAAGAGGAGGCAACATTCACCGCCTAGTGATACGAAAGAACTAGGAGATACCAAATAAAATTGCCTTTTAAACAACCAAAAAGTGGTACTCATCATACAATGCACAGATTAGCTGTAACAGGATACTATGCATGCTAAAATGTACTTAGATTCATGAAATGAAGGGACAAATTAATAGAACAAAAATCTATGGTGAGTCACTAATTACAGAAAAGTCCTTGAATCTCAAACAGATGGACAATGCAGGAGTATTTTGGAAAAGTATTGCCACATAGTCCTGCCCTGCTCTGCTATTCTTCTCTGGGCATCTGATTTTGGCAGCTTTTGGAGTCAGCATTACAAGAAAGATGGACTTTTCATTTGACTCAATAGAGTCACAATAGCACAGTGGAACACAGAGGAATCTCTGTATTCTCTTGCCTGACAATTTTCATCACCTGATCCCCATACCATATGTACCCTGAGGTATAGTGTATGCATCTTGTAGCTGTCAGTTCTAGAAAGTTTTGATATTAGGATCACGATCACAGAATTGGGAAAGCTGGCAACTCCTTCCCCTCAAGAAACTGTCAATTTCTCTATTTCTTTATGATGCAAAACACTGTGGGAGAAGGAACACAAAAGATCTTTCTCTTCCACTCAAGTGAAGTGGTGTAAAAAGGCCACATAGGAAACTTCAAGCTGGAAAAGAAACAGGCAAAGAACGGGAAAGACAGCAGAGATAAACAGTGGGGGGGCAGAATGGAAGAAAAAAAATATCAAAGGACATCATAAAATATAATGCAGAGTCAACAGAAGTAAAGAATGAGTGCTTGGGGGAAATGAATTTTTCAACTGTGAATGTTTCCTCACATGAAACACCACATCACACCATTTCATCTCCCTCAAAAAATTATTCCACCATTGCTGTTTTTGCAGCTGGTCACTATCAATGTTACACATACACAGATTATCTTTCTCTTCTTTTCACTGCATTAAGTGAATGCTAGGGCACAAAAGAAAGATAATGTCTTCTCGATTTTAAAAGCTTTCTCAAATAAATTCTGTATTGGATGTGTATAATCAGCTTCACATTGCCAACAGAAAAATAAATCCCTGGTTGTAACCAGACACTGCCTTTGAATTTCTGGTCAAAGGTATTCCTCAAAGACAATTCTCCAAATTAATACCAGCGTGAAAATTCCTGGAACTGGCAAAAAACAATATCAGAACAATTTTTATTGGTGTTTTATTCTTGGAACAAAACAAAACCAAGATCTGCATTAGCTAAGCATATTTGTTTGAGAAAATTAGTAGTTTCCTTGTATACATTACATTAATTCTCTTGAGTATTTTCTGTATTGTTTCCACTATCACAGCTTATGCAGGACAAAGTAACATACGTTGACAGCCACTAGAAGAAAGTTTGAACTGCTTGGCTGAGTTACTGCAAAACTCAAAACTAAACTTGGGTAAAGGCAATGCTATCATAAGAGAGAAGTACTCCTAAAGTCTACAGTTGTGGTGTTACATCTTATAGTTACATCTATTAACTATTTGTTGAGCTCCTGTGGTGGTGTCTTCAAACAGCTGAAAGACCTCACTCCAATTATACATGCATTTAGCCCTTGACCATTGCAGGGCATTTATCAACACGTACAATAATTAATTTCTATGTTGTTGCCAAGAAGGGAGATTACCCAGGTTATCAGCAATGGTCTTCCCTGTTACCAACTACTATAACTTTTCTAACCAGAAAAAACGTAATTAAAATACTGTATCCAACTGAAAAACTGCTGCAATAACCAGTGAATTAAAAGTTGACAGATTTAATTGTCTTACAGAACAGAAAAGTTCTCTCTTACTTATAATTTAATGCTACTTATAATGTCATGTGTTACTTATACACATACGTACTTACTTTTCATTCCTTTTCTTGATTCCTTTTTTTTTATTCACTCCTTTTTAGAGATTTAAAGTTTAACTACTAATAGAAAGGCATATACATCGGTAGTATATAGGAATTATTAGAATACCCAGAAACCATTACAGCATGGAAACCCCCTTTCTTACATTGTGAAGAAAAAAACCCACCAATAAACAAGCAAACAAGGGAAAGAGCAATATTTTTTAAGAAACTAACATAAAGGAAAAGAAAGTAAGTTAATGTCTCCATTAAATCTGAGTCAGGACCAAAATCCACAACATTCATTCCAATAGGAATGAAACTGTGATCACAGAAGGATTTGCAATAAAGGTACCTGAAAAAAATTTACTTTCCTATATTTAACTTTCACGACTTGAAACACTGGAAAAAAATTCTGTGGAGAGATAAAGTCTCCTGAGACAAAACTGTAAATTTGTTCTTGGAAAAATTATATGAAAAATATTTTCATGATTTGGCACAACTGCTAGCTATTTAAAGACAGTTTCTCACAGGAAAAAAATCTCATTGGTCTTTGTCATGTAGGTTTTTTTACATTTAAGAACTAACAGTATAAATAATATCCAACATAACAATGCAATAGAGTTTATATTCTATATTCAAATTTTAATATATGATGCCTTTTATATAATTTAAATAATATTATTTATTACAAATCTCATGGCTATGAAGTGCAGCTCAGGCCTCATGTGCATCATTTTTTATCAGAAACAGACATTCATAATGTCTCTGTAATAACAATACAAAAGTGAACACTGTCTGACGGTTCCATACTGCTGCTTACGTAGTTTTGCTGTATAAAGAGCAGAAGCACCATATTCACTGCTGCTTTTGAAAGCATTTTACCATTCAAATTAACTGAATAATAATTTCAAGGGCTCTTGTGAGAGCTCCACATGTAAATCAGCTCATTGTGTTGCTTCTCATTCAAGCTACTGTGTTTTTTTTCTCCACAGTTTTAACAGCATCAGCTATGTTGGCTGGTCAAAGTAAATAAAATGACAGAAAAACACAGTGACAGTTGAAAGAAAGAAAAACAGAGCTGGAATATTTCTGTGAGTAGGGATATGTACAGCAGCCCCCAGGAAGGTTTCTGAGATTTCTCCCCCCCAGAATGCATTACTGGATTCACATAGAATGACTGACTGATGAAGCTTCCTCCTTACTCCCTTACATGCCCACACTGTGAAACCAGTCCAACCGCCCACCTTAAATCTCAACAGCTGGATTCCTGAAACTATTTTCAGAGTAGCTGATTTTCTCACCTGCTGGGTATTCACTTGTCACTTGTGTGAAATGGTATCGACCTGGCTGATACAGCCCTGTCTACAGAACTGCACCTTTTTCTCTGTGACTCCTTTTGTACGCTTGGATGGCTTTACTACAACGGCACATGGCTCAGATTTTCCAGTACATTCAGTACATCTACTCTCACATCAGGAACGTATGTCATAATAGTTTCTCCATAGTGGTAATGTGCACTCAATTTGCAAAGCCTATGGAGGAAAAATCTAGACAAAGAGATAAATATCAGGAGTGACACATGAACAATTATATATCCACTAGATAATCCCAATTCTAATAAACATTTTTCAGGAAAGCTGGTAATTGTCCCCAGGATAAACGCTCTGGATTCTAATTAGATCAGTTAAGCACACATTGTCCAACAGAGCTTGGAAAAGTATGTGAGGTTCAAGGACTTTTTGTAGGAGTGATAATTTTCAATTCAGAAAATGTGGAGTATAACAACTATTTAGTCACAATCAGACAAAAATAATGAAGAGAAAAATTTTTTTTGATTGGGTGATACTGTGCTAAAGCAAGCAGGTGGAGCAGCCACACTTTTTTGATAAATACAAGAAATAATTAAAGGCCCAAAAGAGAATTACATCATTACACAAAACAAATTATATGCAAGGCATATGTGGGCAGGGAGGGTTTCACTGCACATAACCTGGAGGCATTAGTCCCTGAAAGAAACCATGAAATTGAGACCTAAGCAGCTATACGCCAAGGACATGCTCTTGGAATTTCCAGGAACTGAGCCCTGCAAAAAGCGTGAAGAGTGCTTTGGGCCGAGCGCTAAGTAAAAAGGGATTGGAACAGTGAACCAACTCCTGCTGCTTGGTTCTAATGTGTTCAGAGAAGTAAATTCTTTCAAATATACAAATTTCAGAAAGAAATATTCAACTACAGCATAATTTATTTCTGTAGGAGAAACAGCCTAGTGAACCTGGACCCTTTTCAGCCATAGCGGAATCACATTGGAACCATTCTTTTCAATAACAAAAGTCAAAATATCTCTATGGTCTATCACTGTACATGAAAACTACTCATATCCAAGCATCATGCACAATTGTTCATGAAAAAATGAACTAAAAATGTCATTTGTTTTATACAACAGGATGGCAAAACTTCCCATAAGCAGCCTGGATCCCCACAGTCTGCCAGAAAGGGGCACGGAATCTCACAACTGGCTCTAGATATTTTCCCCTAGTGAGAAATGGCAAACTTTCACCGTGTACTTCTATGTAATTTATACAGTTCACTACCACACAGATGCAAATCCTGCCATACAGATTACAGAAGAATCATCAACCAGGCACTATTCTAATAAACATATTCTCTAGCAGTATTAAATACATGATTTTAGCCAGAAGATATTCTGAAACTTGAAAGTTTCAGAAGGCAGCAATCTCTTCTTGCTTGATCTAAAAGTTCAGCTATCTAGATTTGGTGAGGCTTTTGAACATTTTGGCCAGCTATAGTTTGTCAAAATTTAATAGGCATATTTGTATCATACCTGGTATTCAGTCTGTGTACCTGTGTACCAGGTCTCTGGTTTTAGAATTCTACCTCATTCTGTGCCCAGGAGGACCATGCTCAATTACTGATATGCTGGTCACTCATTGCTCATTGCTACTTACTTTCATTGTTCAATGTACAAACCTTCACCCTCCCTGTGCATTTATGATACAGACTCTTAACCTTGTTTATTATTTGAAGCTGCCACAAAGACAAAATTATTGTACTCCTAATTCCAAATATGTTCATTACTACGATGCCAAAAGCATCAACACACATATGGTTACAATATCCTTGTGAACTACAAGGACAGTTTTATTCTCATTTTACAAAGAGAAATTGAGGCATGGAAAAAAATTATGCATTTTTATAATTACTTGTTTATTTGGAGAGATCCATTAGACCTAATTTTTTAGCATATATTGTATGGTTAAAACCCAGCTCCTAGTGTCTTTCAACATAGCAACTTTGCCCAAAACCCCATAGGAACTCTACAAAAGACTGTTCAGTGTTCCTGGAAAGCATTCAACTGCCTTCAACAAGACACAATCTCTCTTTGTGTATTTCCCCACCTCAGCCGTTACAAATGTTCCCGTAGGTGAAGGTAGGTATGGACAACAGCATTCTTTACTTCATGATCCCTCAAAACATGCCCTAACAGACGGAGAGAATCCAACTGGTAAAAAGACTTGATCTAATAATTTAAGGCTATATCTTAACTACGCATATTCAGAAAGCAAAAGGAGATAACCCAGGATATACAAGCAATCTTAATTGCAGCATTATCTAACATTCAAAGATACACTATATAATCTCACTGATCTTTTAAGGTAGTTTTGAGTGTATAAATCCTTAGTTTTTATTAAACAAAATTCAAAAAAAATTTTCATCATATCATTTCTTCTTGTTTATAGCCACCCAGAAGTCATTAACAAACTCAGAATCCACACAGGGACCATACAAGCCTCTGTCACTAAGGCTCATGGGATGATGCATATCAACAGTAAAGTCTCAGATGCTGGCAAGAGAACTTCAGCAACGGGGTCAATGAGAAAAAAGAGTCAGGCTTGCTCCTCTCAGGTCTGATCTCACCTAGATTTGGATCTAGAGAACAGAGCAGCAGCTCTGAGGAGATGAAAATGCCTTAGAGAGTGGCTGGAAAGCTGTCTGGCAGAAAAGAACCTGGGGCAGTTGGTTGACACCTGGCTGAATATGAGCCAGCAGTGTGTGCTCAGGTGGCCAAGAAGGCTAATAGTGTCCTGGCCTGTATCAGAAATAGTGTGGCCAGCAGGACTAGGGCAGTGATTGTCCCCTGTACTCAGCTTGGTGAGGCCCCACCTCGAGTCTTTTCCCACCTAAAATGTTTCTATAATTCTATGAGTGGACTTATACATACCATTAATTTTTGAAAAGTTTAACTCCCAATCAGTTCTGGGCTCATTTTACAGCAAGGAAGAAGAAGATACACCTGAAATTTGGTTCCTGCCTAAACGACAATCCTGTATTTATTAGAGCTTAACAAAGAAAAAGTCAGCAAAACATTTCTAAAGGGCATATTACTTTTCTCCTACCTTCTTTCCTTGGAACAGCTCAGATTTTTTGATGCAAAACAAAAAAAGCCTCTAATCCATAGAAGTCTGAAAAAAATTCAGCCTAAACAATTAAAGCACAGCAAAACTATAACCGACAACCAGACTTTATCACAGTAATGTAAAGGAACATAGTAACAGAACAAGAAATAATAATTTCATCCCAGAGTTTTCCCTACACATTAAAAAAATAAATTATTACACAGGAACTCATGAACATAATGTAACAGTTAAGAATGGAAACATACACTGCCTGCCTTTTTCTTGGTGTGGTGAGAAGCATACCCTTGTTGTGGTGTCATTTTCAGTTTTGTTTTGGAATTGAGAGCACTTCAGGAATTCTGGCCAAGAAGCATTTACCATACCCAGGACTGGTTCACAGCCTTCTTTTGCTGCCTCACAAAACGTCCTGCAGGGCAAGAGGCCTCGGCTGGAGGAAAGAGACAGAGAACAAAAATGCAAAGGATTATTACTCTACTAGATTGTGAAAACATTTTAAAAAGAGAAAAAAGTAATAATAAATACTTTTGAAAAATTTTACATTCTACAGAGCTACACCAAAAATGTGCCAAATCTTCATTATTCTATTAAGGTGACATCAGCTCTGGCTTTCAGGCTGAATTTAAGCTGCAATCAAGCTCAAAACAGTGGGACGGATGGACTCCTTCTATTTGAACTAACTGAACTTTGGTACAACCAGACGATCAGCAACTAAGCCTAAATGAAGTTAATGCTGTTGTGTAAGGCTATCAGTGAGAACTCAGCACCAAACCCCAAATAAACGGTTCAGCTGGAGACTGGGCTGAGAAGCCACCAAAACTGCACTAACACAGCAGAAAATCTGACTATAAATCAACGACTTTACACTATACGTATCTGCAGCCATCTGGGGAGTTGAGCTCTCCCTCCATAGCAGCTGGCTGCAGGGTGGTGACCCTCCCTTGAGTAGGGACACCTCTCAAGGTTACCCCCCCAAGGCTGAGAGATCCCTTACCTGACACCAGACAGCAGTGGGTTGGTAAGTGACATTTTTTGCATGCATGTAACATTTAAGATACATAAAGCAAGCTTACACAGTAATCTTTGTATCCCATCCTAAATTTACGTGTCGTAAATAGCAGAATATTGACTGGCCAACCACCTCTACTTATTAAATATTTTACATACCTAAAATTTCTGATTAAAACTCAATAAACTAATGACCAGATCAGATGTGAATGATCTCTGACTCTTCTCCTGTGACAGTTTCTAAGTTCAACTCTGTGCAAGCTGAAGCTGAGATTTCATCAACAATTGAACCAATGTAATGGTGTAGTGACACCACACAGGAAAAAGCTTGCTCTTCATCCTCTCCCTTCCACAACTGTGCAGACCTGCCCCTCTCTGACTTTGGCAAACACTTTCATGAGCTTATAAAAAAAATCATTAATTTGGCAAAAAAACCTTTCATCTTTTTGACTGGGTAAGCTTTCTGAGAACTTAACTATGCTGAAACTGTTCATGGAGAGGATCAACAACCACCAGACACAAACTACAGAAGCTCACAGTGGAGAGCACTATATCACCCTCTTTTAGCATTTATGAGCTCTTACACTATTTCCCCTGAGTGGTCAAAGCATACTGAGTGTCAAATCAAATGCAATAAATATCAACATGTCTTGAATTGTATTTTTTTAATTCAATTGGGGCAGTTATTCCTAAGTACATAATGAAAAAATATAACTCTGGCTTTGACTTGTAAGTAAAAGGTCTTATTTCTTTTGAAAGCACTATTATGCATTGCTGCCTTTGCTTTACTACAAAATATTACAACACCAAGAACTTGGTGAAGAGCAAGACTGGGAAGGCATGCCTTGCTTTTTATTCATTTTCTTATCGAATTTAGAAATACAGTCTCCACTGTCTTAACTGTCTATAACTTCAGGGTCATCTGCTGAGATCATCAACAGCATTGTAAATAAAGATAATCAGAGAGGTACTTGTACTTAAATAATTATATCATTTATCATAATCGTGAGCTGCCTACACCAATACCATATGTGATTCATGACTGTTAAATTCCAAAAAGATTCCACAGAGAAAGTGATGTAACTGAAGTGAATTTCAGCTAAACAAACATTACATTGACCTGGGAGGTGATTTGGCACAGTATTTTGTAAGGAAACAAAAGTGCTGAAAGTGGAAAATGTCAACCTACTCTCAATGGAAGGAACAACACATAGAGAGACCCAGAAATACCTGTAATTGTTAACTATGGCGCTCTTACAGAAACAGCTGACACATTCAGAAATGCTTGAGAGAACTTCACCCATCAATTCCACGGGACCCAAGAGGCTGCATCTACGGGTGCTGAGCAAACTGTCCAGTGCTCTTGCAAGGCCTATCTCTGTCGTCTCTGACAGGTCATGGACATCAGGGGAAGTTGTTCACAACTAGAAAAACGTAAATGTTGTACCCATCTTCAATAAAAGGCCAAAAAGGTCAAGTTGGGTAACTTCAAGTTATTGATCAGCCTGATCTAGTCCCAAGGAAAATCACAGAGCGAGTCCTCCTTGAACACATTTCTGGGCACAGCAAGATGATAATCTGGAGCAATCAGCATAGACTTATCAAGGGTAAATCATGGCTGACCAGCCTGATTGCCTGTTATGATAAAATAACTAGACACGTAATACTGGGTTCTGTCCTTGTTTGGCATCTTTATCAAGGACCTGGAAGAGGTGACCAAGTCTTGTCAAGTTTGCAGATGACACCAAACTGTGGGAAGCAATCAATGTACTTGATGGTAGAGCTGCCATTCAGAGGGACCTAGACAGGCTGGAAGAATGGACCAAGGGGAACTTTAAGAAATTTAACAAGGGTGAGTCCCGCACTTTGGAAGAAAGAACCCACTGTAAAGATGCAGGCTGGATACTGACTGATTGGGAAGCTAAACAGGTTATCCAAAGAGGTTGTGTAGTCTCCATCCTTGCATGTTTTCAAGACATAACTAGGTAAAGCCCTGATTACGTAATCATTGTACTTCTGCTCCACTGAAGAGGCAAGGAATATAATGATAACAACGAACAGTTTCAGTAAAATGAAATTACTTACTGTTTGAGCTATTTAAATTTGGTCTGTTGAGGGAAATTCACATAGAAAATGAAAACAAAACTGAAAGAAATATCACAAACTAACATAAAATAAGAAAGTTGAACTGAATATACTGAAATTTTTCATAATGTTGGGTGAACACAGACACTTCCAAACATCATTTTACTTAAAGTAGATCATAGTAAGTCTAGTCATTAATGAAAGTTGTTATATTTGAAATAGCTAATTTATTGCAGAAGTATAAATGCATAACTCTGAATCCTTACCATATTCTTTTCTGTAAGGATACAGAGTCTCCTTAGTGTTTGAGGAGAAACAAAAGGGTTATTTCAAGAAATGAGTCAATCTGTCACTCAGGTTTGCATCTTGAGGATCATTGTCAGCCTGCACTTCATTTTGTGTCTTCACATTGAGGCCACATTTAGATCCCACAGACCACATTTAACATGTTTTATCCCGTACCCCTACACCGGTTAAATTTTCCACACAACTTTTTGCAGTTTATACCTAAACTACTGCGAAACCTTTTGGGATTTAGCAAATGCAATTTTGCTTCATTCATAATGCCACAGAAGATATATTTTTCCTCGTACCCCACTTAGATCATATCATCTTTCTCTTTGTGTCTGACTCTTGGTTGTACCTGCCCACCCCAAAAATGTGGCTAGAACTCCATGTTTAGGCACAAGCAGCCTGAACTGAAAAAGCCCACAGTACCCAACAGTTTAGTGTCTCATTTTACTGCAATAGAGAAAAACACAGTACTATTAGCAACCGTGTGATACCGCGTCAAACCCCACAAGTAAGGAATAAAAAGCTGTGAGACCTGCCTGACCACTAGTGGTACCATGAAGAAATTGGTGTAAAAAAAATATTCCCTTGCATAGGCATTCTGAAATCAGTATGGTTGCCTTTCTCTGCTTAGTACCTAACCAGAGGAATGTGCTGCCAATATTGTTACTGAGTTCATTACATGTTCTAGTTGGAACAATTGCTTCAAAAAGATATCTTTAGAGATATATTCTCCAGGTAATGCTAAGGACTTTTACACAATGCACTTTACACGCTGCAGTACTGAAGTCACCTCAGAAACAAGCCAAGGACCTTTAACTCTAAAATTTTCTCTTGCAGCTTCCTAGTTGGCAGCTTACTTGTCGTGGAGAGAAGCAGATAGATTCTAAAATAGTACTTTTCACCACCAGACTGGGATGTGTCAAAAGGCAGAAACTTTCAGCACCATAAAGCACGTATCTGGCTGCATACAAAACCAAGTGGTCCCTCCCGATGACAGGAAGAGCTGCCACTTAATAGTTCTGCACATTGTACTGGCAAATTAAAAATTTACTATCTGACTAGTAATGGTTTTTCAGATAAAGATGTTCTAAAATACTATTCTGATATGGAATACTATTTGATATGGAAAGAAAGAAAGGTCACAGCAAGAGCTCTGCAGTAGATATCACTGCTCCTGACTGCAGCCTGAGAGACTCCCTAAACAAAGGGGATTTGGCAAGACAAGTGATTGTCCCCAGTCACTTTCATTTAGGGTTTTGGACATTTTTTAGCTTTTCATTTTTAACTAATCAACTACTTCTAAAACTTTATATTAGCATAATCAGAGGTATTCACATGAGCTGACCCACTGGTTGAACAGGGGCTCTTTAATACAGAAAATGCCAAAAGAAAGGCTGCTACTTACTATGGAAGGAGAATGAGTTGCAAAAGATCTGTAAGAAATAAGATGCCACATAACTAGCATGGAGTATTGATTTGATCTACTTGTGGATGCGAGCCATTTAATTTATTCAGATTCATATGCTTAGAGTTAACATTTTGTTTATTTTTTAGGAAAACACAATACACTACAAAATTACATTACAGTGAAAAGAAACATAAACAGTGATTCTACCTCATTAACTGTAGATGGCTCCCACTGGTCCAATGGAGCATATCTGATGATCATGAGTAGTAATTTGAAGGCAGTATATTCTGCTGACCTCTTTTTTTCCCCCCAAAGAAGTAATAGCAGGGACATTAGTTGAATTTGACAAGTCTGTGACTGAGATGTACTTGAGTTTTCCATGATTAACTGAATTTATACTGCTCTTAGGATTTGTACAAATATGACTGCTATTTGAAAAAAAAAAACAAAACCAACCCATAAACACAAACAGTTCCTGAAGACTCTCAGCTGAAGTTTTATACAAGTGTGAAGTATTCAGTATGATCCGTGTTCTCCTTCACCCACACCTAAATCATTAACTTCCAAAGCACCACACTGCAGCTGTAGCCTGACCTATAGCCATCAGGTAACAGTATGAGTATGCTCATTTCTTCAAATATCATATTGAACTATAGCAAAGTTCAACATACAGGTCATTGTTTCCAAAGGCCTTTCAACAAATTTTACAAATAATATTAAAAAGTTATATTAAAATATAATTCTGCATAGTTATATTTACCCATGATATTAAAAAGCTTCTACATACGTTAGGAGATGAGTAATTTTTTTCAGAAGATACATCACATCTTAAATTGTTTACATCTATATGAGAAAATCACCAATATAAAGAGTGCACCTCCTTTGTTTAGTTTATGCCATCCACCAGTGTAAATGTTTGGATATATACATAGCACAAACATAATTTAGAAATTATTAGGCTTCTACAAGACAACTGCATAGCGATTAAATAAGCCAAGCAGAATTTGCAGTCTCTAGAGAAGCTCTGACAAACCAGAAAACATAGGATTATCCAGCATTTACTGCAATATTTGGCCCAGTTTCAATGTTCAGTCATGTGTGCTCCATAAATTAAATATTTCTGGATAATGATCAAGTTTAGTTTGGACATGAGTCTTAACCTACTGAAGGATGAAAAGATGATTAAAAATCTCCATCTTGATTAGTCTTATTTACAGCTACTTCGAGACCAATCATTTTAAAAATAAACTGGCAGGTCTATGGCAATCTTACCATAATTTATTTGGTGCCAGTGGCAGGCACAGAAGCAGGTCATAACAGATTACGGTGCGATTCTGCTCTTCAGGATATTCATGGAAAAAACTCTTGCTGAAGATGGAGTTTGATGAAAGACCAGATATGTGGCATATTTTTAACTCTGTGGTTGGTCTCCCCACATTTAAAAGCTCGTACTTCAGTTATATCAGCTGCATAGAAATATCAACATTAAGAATCATATGGCATCAAAAGAAATAAAAACGTTCTTTATAGTTTATTACAAAGTATATTAAGGATAAAGAGAATAAATAAGAGTTTTTAATTTGCATAAGGTATCTTTAGAGAAGCTAAGAGTTTTATATCAAATATTCATTGAAGCACATACCTACAATACAGTGTATGCTCTGAAACTATCACGTTAACTGATTTTAAGCTTCCAAAGAGGGTGCACACTGCCTGACAGCAGATGATCTGACTTCCTCTTCATGCCAATCACCTAGAGTTCATTTAAATTGGAATTCAAATTGCCTGATTATAATCCTACATTGATCTCACTTAGAGACGTTTACATTTTTAGATTAATTCTTTTCAGAAATTATTGCTTCTGTAGTTCTGACTTCTCTTCTTTGCAATCACATTACCATGCACAAGCCTCATCAGTAGACTCGTTAAGTCACTTAGGTGGTTGTTACAAGTACTAGAAATTATCAAGGAAGTAGGAAGTATGCAACAAGAAGCAGTAAGCAGAGGGAAGATCTTTTAGGCAATTACTTTCTTCTTGCTGCAGAAGTTAACAGATTTCCTAAGGAACAGTTGTTCAAGGTAGCTCAAGGGTTTGGCTCTCAAACTCAGCGGCCACCGAGGCAATGGCTCCTGATATGCCTTTTCCGGAAGCAGCAGCATATGCAGTTCTTCCTCCTAAATGTCTGTGTTGCTTTCAGTTTTGCACTAACAGCTGTTTGCAGGCTGTACAGAAAAGCCAGGTCAAGTAACTGACTCAGCTGAAAAGTAATGTGATCAAAAAAAAAAAAAAAGTATTCAAGTATTCTATTTTCTCATCTGACAATTGCATTAGCTGTGCCAAACGGATACAGGCAAAGCAGAAATAAGCCATCAGGAGAGGGAGAGGCAGAAATTGCTACAGCTGACAAAAGCATTAAATAAAATATACAACTAACCATCCTGCAGGTACTCTCCATGCAACCTGGTAAATTCTGTAATATAGCTAGTGCTCATATATCTAGTGCTCGTTATTTTCTGTGGCATTTCTTGGTGTCTTCACATTAGTATCTCCCCTGGTAAAAGCACTGCCACAGCCATGCCCTATTGAGAAATTCATTATTGAATTTTACGGATTCAAACAATAGAGGGTAAATGACTTGCAAGAGGTTATAAACAAAGTTGGTATAACCAGACCTGGAAATACAGCACAAAGATCACTCTCAGAACACAGTTGTTGGCTGGACCTGTCCTGGCTAAAGGTCACGTTTGCGGTTCAGCAGACACCCTGACTGACAGCAGACTGATGAACATGTTCAGCTACTGCTGGTCCTCATCACTCCTCTTTCCCCAACTCCATCCCTTCAGCTGTTCCGGGATAACTGTTTCTGTGGCCATACAATAAGTTGTATTCAGGTATTGAGCCAAGTTAAAAACAACTGTAGGGTATTTTGCTGGGCTTTTTTCCCCTTTTCAGCCAAATCCATTTAAGTAAAAGTTTAAATTGGCATGGCTACCAAAGGAAATATTAATCATACTGCAGCCTGGCTACAGACCACTGTGGTGTAATCCATTGTATCATTCATAGGCACATAGGCTAAGAACGATGATAGATCTGAGAAAGAATAAAGGAATAGGTAATACAATTATGAGAGACGGCAGGGCAGGAGGGGAAGTGGGCGAACAAACTGAAAAACCCAGGAAAAATGCAAAAATTACAGGAAGAAGAAAACTAAGATTGTCCTTTGTGTTTCTACAGTCCTGAAGACAAAAAAGTTGAAGTGACAAGATGACACACCAGTCATTGTTATTTCTAATTGTCATTAAAACTTTTTGGGATTTTCTAACAACGAAGACTTCCACAGAATATAAATGTCACAGAAGGAAGTTTCTACAGTAGAGCAAACACCCACACCCAGCTTTACAGTTTTTTAGAGTGACAGTTCTTGCGAAATCTTTTTCTATACCCTCTCACAGCACTCCAACATGCAGAGCAGCATATTCAAAGCCACTGAATAGAGCTACATGAGGCAAACTTATAAAAATCTCATTACTACTTTTTGATTCATGGATTTGTAAATAAATGGGCTGTTTAAGGTTTCAGTTTCACATAATAGAGAAGATAATGTATTTTCGTCCTTCGTTGTTCAGTTTTCATCTTTATCTTGGAAATTGTTTGGAAAGAGTGCATTTTCTTTTCTATATTGTCTCCAGAGATGTGTTTAAAACTGAAATTTGCTTCTTTACATAGTAATAAAATCTGAAACGAAGCAAGATTATTTCAGACTTTTGCGGTTATTTCACTTGACAAAATTATATTGAATCCATATAGCAACATTTAGGGAAGGAGCCTCAACTCCATGCAACAGTTTGTAGTAGTGAATGCAGAGCTAGCTGCACAGACATTTCTGACTTCCCACCTCATTTTTAGCTCAAATGCATGTACTGTTTTGATGAAGCAGGTTCCTGTGTACAGGTACAAAGACGCATAATTGACCGGTAAAAGGACTACACAGGGCGCATGTTCTGAGAAACATCTAACATTTTAATGGAGAAAAAAAGCCTCAGAGGTGATCCTGGCAAAAGGCAGCAGCAGCTCAGTTCCCCCGAGGTAGGGGATTGAAGAATGGCTCCAGTTGCTTACACGAGATTTATGCCTACTATTAATTGGCTGAATTGCTGGTAGATGCCCACCCATCTGCCTACAGGGACTGAGTATAAGGATTTACAGCTGGTGCAGAAAGCCCATTCTCACTCATACACTCCTGAATATTTGATCTGCTGTCATGAGGCTGGCAATTACAGATGAGCCACAAGAGGAATGCCCTTTCCAAGAGACTGAAAAAAGCCTGGTTTATACAATGAGAATGAAAAAGATGGAAGTCCTGAATGGATTGCCTGCAGCATAGTAGAGCATGCAATCTGTATATAGGCTACAAGAAAACAAAAGTCTCCGAACCAAATAAGATAAAAAATTTGGACTGGAATCCACATAGATGGTCCATATAGAGCCCTTATATTTTTTCCCCTAAAAGTTACAGGTCCAGTTAACTATTTCTTAATAGTTGCCATATCTGGTAGCAACAGAAAAGAGACAGCTAAAGAGTGACTCTTGCAAAAGTCTTAGAACAGAACACTGATATCCAAGAGTACCATCCTTAACAAAGAGCTCACACAGAACTCTGAAGGCTGCTCAGACAGAGGAAGGAAATAGAAATTTCTGATTCCAGTGAAAGTGGAACTGGGAACAAATCCAAAGATACTATTAGATTAAAAAGACTCCTCTTATCCACCCAGAAATGAATAAAGGAAGCAGCAGCTGCTGTTGAATTTAACATCTCTTTTAGGCCTAGCAACGCTCTTCAGACAATGTGGCCAAACTCAGCTGATATCCATAAAGATGGACACATGCAGTCTCTACAATACAGGTTGGAATTCTTCATCAGTGTAATAATTTATTTTGTAGACAAAACCCAGATATATTATTTTGACTAAAAAAAAAGGAGTGATTTCTATCTGGAATCAGCAAAAAACAGAAATTCAGAAATCCACTCTGACCTTTCAGTCCCTTTCTGGATATGACAGCACCATATGTCACACCTGAGCTTACATCACCATAAGAATCAAAACCACCTTATGTATACCCTGTGCAGAGAAATACTTTCTATTTTCTAGGGAAAGTGCTACATGAATTTTGCCATACAGCATTGAAATTATTACCACAAAAAAAGCTAGCAAAATGATTTAATGTGGGGTTTTTTTATGACTGTAATCAGCTTTAGTCCTGACTAAAGCATCCAGCCCATCCAGAGTTCTCTTACTGATCCCATCACTTGATTCAAACATAACAGTGAAAATGGAAGAGATGCAGTAAATGAATTCATTAAAGCTATAGTTCAGCCAGGAATAACTTTAAATAAATATTATTAAGAATGCTGCTACAATTATGAGCTACTTTTACAGTCTTGTATCATTTGCCAAAACTTCTCCTAAATTAAGTCAAATTTCTGAAAATTCTCACCTGATATTTATCTGCAAATGCTGAGCATACTGTTGATTTTGTTCACTCTATAGAAATGCCTCTTGCAAAAATGAAGCTCCTAATATGCCTGAGAATCCAGGTTACAAGATCTTTTGATGTTGGCAAACAAAATTCACATTTGGCAAAGCCAAGCTTTCCCAGTTGAATGGAAGTCCTCTGACTCACACAATGCTATTTCAACCACAGCACTGCTGCACAAATTCTGGAATAACAGTGAGTAAATCCCACACTGTGCAGCTGCTCTAACTAATTGTACGACCAGGGTAATAAAGGCATACAAAACAACACTGTGCCTTAAGGACAGCCTCCCATTTCCACTGATCACCGTGATAGGTACCCTTAATTTCACGTAGCTTTCCAGAACTCATGCTCCCCTGTGCACTTCAGAGCACTGTCGAAAGGAAGACCTCAAGAATCAGCCTAAATTAAAACTTTTGGAGCTGCACCCTGTCAGGAATCCTAAAGAACCACAGAACCATCTACCACTCATTTACACTCCAGGCTCCTCTCTGTCAGGTTCATTGTTAAGCTGTTATCATGCTGCTTCCTCACATTAAAGTTGATTCACAAAGACTTCAAGCTGGCAGGAGCAGATGTCCTTGAGAGAAAGAAGCTGTCCTTGAGAGAAAGAAGCTGTCCTACCCCTCCTCAGCCCAGCTTCTGAACCTCTCCCCTCTTCTCTTCCTTCCCTCCTTGTGCCAGCGTGACACTTCATGCTCTTACACAATGAACCAGATCAATCACTCCCAATTTAATTCAGATCAGTTTCCTGATCCAATATGTCCTAGAGCTGAACAAATACTCCTGCCAGAACATGGCAAGGGCACTGCTGGGTAATAACAAGCAGGGAAATAAGGTAAGACTGATTCTTTCAGCAGTGCTACCAAATTATATCAACTTGAAATCTACCATGAAACAGTGGTCTGGAACACATTCTCCAGAGAGGCTGTGGAAACTCCATCCTTGGAGATACTCAAAACTCAACTGGAAATGGCCCTGAGCAACCTCATTCATCTTTAGAGTTGGCCCTGATCTGAGCTAAGCGGGTGGACTAGAAGAGCTCCAGAGGTCCCCTCCCACCTGTGTGATCCCATGATTCTAATTTGCCTGTCCTGCTCAGCCTGGGAGTAGTACGGTACTTACCACTACGGTATCCAGCAGGGTGTCAATGACTGCTCACAGGAGAGACAAACTTCAGAAAGCTTAGTATGTCTCACTCACTGAACTCTCATTACTTTCTAACTACAGGTGGCTTAAAAGTTATTTGTTAACAAGCTGGGCACTAAAAGAGGCTAAGCATGAGCTGAAAAGCATATGAATTCTTGAATAATCCTTTAACCGCTATTCAACCCAAACCCTTTTTGTTTAACTTCTGCAGAAAACAGTGTACTCCTACCTACTAGAGGAGTTTTGCTATAGTAAGATAAAATCTTCCCTCATCTATACCGTTCTGGTTTTGAGTCCAGGTGCACAAGTCTGATAGTTTCCTACTAGTGTGAATACTTCTGCAATGTTTGTGAAAATGCAAGGTTTTATTGAAAGCTCCTGTCCTACAATTATTGCAATTTATTAGATGAAATAAATCTCATTAAAGTATATATTCTAGCAGCTATATTAAATTGTCAAATTAACAAAAAGCCATGTTCGTTTTACGATCTGTATTAAACAATGATTTCAACTACTTAAATGGTTAGTATTTATTTGTAAGTAATAATATATTGCATGTGTAGGAGGATGACCTGTGATCCCTAGTTAATATACTAACTTAGAAATCAGAAACCACAGATTATAACAGATCATACACACAGCAAATCATTAGGAAAACAGGGCTGGAGGCAATCAATCAGTAAAATCACAAAATAACCAGTCCTCCTGATTTTCTTTTCTGCTCCTTCCTTTCTCTTAACTCCCTGAGCAGCAATGAAATATGTTTTCAAACGGACATTCCTGTGCCCAGATTGTTCTCAAAAATGTTTCTCCGCTTGATAACCTTTTAACTCTGGTCTACCCATAACTCCCTCAACATACACTTCGAAAGAAGATTCTTCTGTGAATTGGAAAAGTTTTCATGATGAGTACATTAGACCAGTGGAGAGGGTGAAACACTGCGTGCAATTTTGACACTGCCTGTTACGGAAACCACCGGACCACAGACATCATTCTGGCCAATGCAGGATGCCATTGTCTCTATATTACTTTCCTAGCTTCTAATTTTTTAATTAATTTCTTAAACATTCTCTTCCATCTGTATATTGACTTATTTACAAACTATACATACCAGTAATTGTAAATAGCCTTTATTTCTGGGCAGGGAAAGGACAGTTCTCTGAATNNNNGGGGGAGGTGGCGGGCAGGGAGGAAACATACTCTCCAGCATCTAATTTCTCTGTCCTGATTTCCCTACATTTTGTCCCTGGTTTGTCCTTCCCCTACACTGCATCTGCCATCTACTGGTACATTACTGTAAAAGAGTTTGGCATCAGAGACTTACAGTCAGGTTTTTTTTATGTAGGACCTGTGCCCCAGCTCCAGTGCTACCCCTGGCTATTGGGAGGGTCAGTGACATGGGGACTCTCTCAGGCCCATCCACACTACCTCAGCCATGACATCGATACAGAAGCTTGCAGAGACTCTACGATTTTTCAGAGACGTGTAAGCCAAAATTTGGGGATTAACTTCTTGTATCCATACGTACATAAACTTTATAAACAGAAGTTCCGCTTCTACTTCCCTTATCCTCATCCTCCTAGCTTTCAACAACGATGATAAAGAGCTTACCACTTATTAAAGCAACCTCCCCACCAAATTTCAAGTTCCATTGCTCAAATACTTGGAGATACTAGGAACTCTCAGTGATTACAGGAATGCTTTTTCATAAGCAACCCTTTTTTTTTCTGTTTTTACCCAGAACAAATATTAGGTATAAAAAACTTTAAAGGGTGCTTTTTTTCCAAAATTATAGACATCTGGAGAAAGGGTCCCCTGAGAAAACATATTAATCAACTTTAGATATAGGCATTTTGGTAAATGCAATATCATTACCTATACTTTCCCTAGCACTCATCCTAAAAACAAACCTTATATTTGCCAGCTTTATACTGTCTCAGCTTGACCAAGTAGTAATGGCTCCTAAGGTGATGAATGTGACATGTTGACTTCAAAGTCTGAGTTCTGAGGGACAATGCAAAATGTAATGTTCTCATTAGCACATTTTTTTCTGCCTTATAATTAATGGTTACACAATGCTAAAAAAAAACCTCATGAAGTATGAAATTATTCATGAGTAGTATAGGCTGCATTGAGAAGAAAAATATATCTTCAGAAATGCTTCTTATTGAGTGTTGTTTCTTCAATTCTTTCCTGGCAAAATGGTCAACACCAACCCTTCAGAAATATGTAAGCATTCCTTTCTTTGAAGTCAGATGTAAACCAGCTGTTTATTAACTCAATGTATTACTTGCATCTCATGAAGAACATGTTCTAGTCATAGGACAGCAGAAATAAAATCTTGTTTCTTGAGCAGTTATCTTTCCTCAGAGTGGGACTTGGGGCTTGAGGATTTGTTTTCTTCTAATTCCTTTCTCCATGAAAATACTCCATCGCTTTCTGAATCTGCATATTGTGGATTTTCTTTGTCCATATGTACCCATTTATTACTTACTCACTTTTCTGTTTGAATTATCTCTGATTTGATTCACTGTCCTTTTATGTAGTAAAAGAATTCAGGTATGTTCAGCACATTCACCGAAATGTGGTTTCAATCATGACCTTGCTTATGATATCTGTTATTGTATATAAATACTTCCAAAAGTACACAGAAACCGTTTAGTGCTATTTTACAGATATCTTAAGCAGATATTTTTTACTACTTTGAATCTCTACCCTGTGCATTACACCTGCCAACCACTTCACTCTCTTGTTGCTGTAAATCAGTTCTATTTCACCTTGCGTTAGCACATTATCAATTTGAGGGTAGACTGAAGCTGAAACTGAGTATTTACATTGTGCAGGAAATACTTTACTAAATGTTTCTCAGATGTTGACTATCTGCCATTAGCAACTCTATCCTCAACATTTTACTTCTGAAAGAATTAGATCATGCAATTGCTATTATTATAGCCATTGGTGAAATTACTGTCCAAAGGCAGATTGACTGGCACAAAGGGCACAGTAAAAGAAAAAAGTATTCATTCATTTGTTCTGCTATTCTGGGCCTTCACAAGTAACACACACACTGTGTGTTCCTCAGTTTTTCTGCTAAACAGTAAGAATTACATGAATTTCCATTATAGGTACCGTTAAATCAACAAAAGCCTCAAAAATGAGCACCAGTGGCAGATAAAGCACGCTACTTGTGTGGGGAGGCATTCACAATTTTATCACCCCCTCCTCTCTAATTTTTGTGTTCACTTTTGACAGGATTTGACTATACGTGTTTTTCATTAGCTGGATCTCCAAGGTTGTGTGGTTCAAGTCAATGTGCTTCAAATGTGCTTAAATGAACCGCAACTAAATTCAAAAACTGAAGGCTAGAGTGTGACTCAGTTATGTGTTCAAAGACAGATTTTACAACAGTATGTTTTCTTGTACATAATCAGTCTGTTGGATTCACAAGTGCTCAAAGCCAAAACACGGCAATATTTAAAACAAAACAGGTGTGATTTCAAACATGCTAGATATAAAGCACTTAAAATCATAAAATTATTTAGCTTGTAAAATACCTTTAAGGTCATCAAGTCCAACCATTAACCTAACACTGCCAAGTTACCACTAAGCCATATCCCGCAGCATCACATCTACGTGTCTTTTAAATGACTCCAACAATGGTGACTCCACCACTTCCCTAGACAGCCTGTTCCAATCCTTGACAACCCTTTCAGTGAAGAAATTTTTCCTAATATCCAAACTAAACCTCCCCCTGACGCAAATTGAGGCTGTTTCCTCTTGTCCTATTTGCCTGTTACTTGGGAGAAGAAACAGACCCCGACCTCTCTCCAACCGCCTTTCAGGTTGCTGTAGAGAGCAATAACGTTTCCCCTCAGCCTCCTTTTCTCCTGACCGAACAACCCCAGCTCCCTCAGCTGCTCCTCATAAGACTTGTGCTCCAGACGCTTCACTTCATTTCATCCACTGAACATCACCTCTGCTTTATTCGTGATTAAAAAGTTGAAGTTAATAATCTTCTCTTTCAAGGCCAATGAACAGAATTGATGGACCTCCTTGATAGACTACCACTGCCAAAACTCCAGCTGGAATAGTGTCTTCGAGCCACGTTAACTTGTTTGGTCTAAAGGGGCACCATCAAAAAGAATGCATATTCAAAGACAAACCAACTCCCACAGGGTGTAAAAAGCCATACTGGAAACTCAGGAAACAACTGGTAACCACTTTATAAGCATCCGAAAGCAGCTTCCACTCCATGTTCTTGGGTCATGGCAAGAAATACACTGGACTCAGTCATGAGAAGAACATAAAAAGACAATGTAATGGGGATAGGAGAAAATCATCCCACCTTCTTCCTCAGAGGACTGGTAAGTGATTGTCACCAATGCTGTAGCTTACTTTTTTAATCAGGTAGCACCCATTCTAACAAAACCATCCCAGACAGGATTATGACAGGGGACTCTAAATCTCCTTCCAAGAGGGTTTCTCAACACAGTTACTTCAAAATGGAGCCTGAAACTGTAAGTTTACAACATCTTAAAAGCTGCAGAATGGCAAAGTTGTCTGTGCAACTGTAATTTGGCATCTCACAGGTGCATTATAAAAAAATAGCACAGCAGTCAAAGGCTACCTATCAGACTGCTTACCCAGAGTTCCTAACAGCTGCTATTTTTTCTTGCCATATTTACCTGCTTTTGTTACCAAAATTAGGTAGATTAAAATAAGACTGAAACATGTCAGTGGAGGATTGCCTATCCAAACTCATACATATTCATACATCATTCATACACAATTAAACCCATTATGGACTTTGCATAATAGATACCGACTTAAATGTATGCTGATAGCTTCCTCTTCAAAGTCTTAAAATAAAAATTCTCATTAGTTATGTAAACAAGATCTATGTGACTCAGTCAACTTTTTCTCCTAAACCCTTCAAAACCCTCAATTAACTCTACAAAACAGTTTTTATATTATGTCTTGTTATTTTAAAGTCTAAGTGTGCACTGCTATAAAAGAAAATCAAATAAAAATTAATTTAACTTTAAGCAGGAGAAACAAAGAACATGGATAAGCTTAGGGTGCAGTTCAAAAAAAGCAGGAAAAGGGAAATAAAATAGCCAAATTACTGACCTCATTCACAGGCTATACAAAACACAACAGACAGAGATCCCTGACTGTGAAGTTTGATTCATTTCTCCATATTCTAAGAGGACTTGAAAGAAGTTTTCTTCCTCTCCTTCTTGTACGTCACCCCAAATTTGTTTTAAACTGCTGTCGGCTTATAATAAAAGACATCACGCATATTTCTGAATTTGTTTTTTGGACCTAATATTTCATCCTAGGTTGTGTCCTTAATGAAAATGAGACATTTTAATTTCTTCCTTTTTATAAATTAGAGAAAATAGATTAAGCCAATGTACAAGAAAAAAACCACTAAATTGGACTTGCCACTATGAGTCATAACAGAGAAGCTCTTCAAAGGATATTTGACCGCATATGAACTACTCACAGCTTTTTAGAACCTTTTTCCCTATTAATCTAATTTTCACTAGTTAATTTCTCCCCACCTCCAAGAGATCATGTATCCTTATTCTGACCTCTTTGGCTTTCTACAAGTCTTTATCTGGCTACTGTTTGTAGCACAGATATTACAGCAACAACAAAAATAGTTGTTACATATAGACTTTCCATGACAAAGTCTTTTGTAAGAAAGAGCCTGAAAATCAGAGAAAGCATTTTCCCTTCATTACATTATTTTCTCCTTTAGAATGAACCTGAGAGAAAATAAAAAGCAAAAAAGCTAAAAGTCAAATTACAGTGGAGAGCTTTTTCCTCTTACATTCTTAGGTATTAGATCACATCTAAAGGGAATAAATGATAATGAGTCAACTGAATTTATAGACTTTAAGTAAGAGGAAAAATAATGTTATGCTTAAAGACACAGGACGTAAGTGTTACAGGTTCAGTTCTCTGCTATACTCCAAATTTCTTGCTCAGTCTTGGCTTCCCTGGTGGTTAATGTGACACTATTATTTTCTCTTCCTATCCTTTAGTTGTTTTGTTCAGCTGGGCTATAAACTTTGAGAGGCAGCAGGGTGCCCCTCAGTGCGTGCTTGTACAGCTTCCAGCACAAAAAGTCCTGATCTCAGATAGAAACTCTAAGGCCCAACTCAAGACCAATCACTTCACAACTTTATTTTCAAAGACATCGGACATGAAAAAAAGCATAGTGAGTAAACAGGCAAAGAAATGCAAGGTGCATTAGCATTTTACTTTGAGAGCATATTACACTTTTTAATTTGCGTTGCACTAATACTATTTTCTAGGCAGAGCTTTAATTACGTTTGACTTCCAAAGATCTGAGACTCTCGGGATCTATCACTGGAAGACATTTCCTCAGCTTTCTGGAATACACTTCTACACAGAAGATTAGTGAAAGTACTCAAACTATTCGTTTCTGCTTTAGAAGACAGCATGACAGCAAAGAGGTATTATGAGAATCCATAACCTTCAAATTTATTCCCATGATAAAAATTCCAAAATAAGCCATAATACATAGGCCTTCAGGATCTTACACAACTTGCGTATTTTACCAAGTTTTTGGATGAAACATGAGTATTGACAAAGTGCAAGACATATTAGAAAGCATCATTCAATGAGTTTTTCTGCAATATGCAGTTATGGCTGACCCACTATGAACTTCTCTATTGATTTTGAATATTTAAATTCTACATTAATTTTGGTTTTAAAATACAGCCTTTTTTTTCTTTCAAAAATCTGAAAACATTGCACGTTAACTTTTTTCAGGCTTTTTTTTCTTCTTAAATGCAGTATCTAAAGTCCTTAGGGACCTACAGAATCAAATGCAAGTGAGTTGCTACAAATAAACATCCACTACATTGCAGTAACTGACCTTTGGCCCACTCCTCATGTCTCCCAGTGGATTAAATACTAGAAAGAAATTCTTTCCTGTGAGGGTGGTGAGACACTGGAACAGGTTGCCCAGAGAAGCTGTGGGTGCCCCATCCCTGGAGGTGTTCAAGGCCAGGCTGGATGGGGCTTTGACCAACCTGCTCTAGTGGGAGGTGCCCCTGCCCATGGCAGGGGGCTGGAACTTGATGATCTTTAAGGTCCCTTCCAACTCTAACCATTCTATGATTCTATGAACAATTTTCGAGAGCAACAATATCATGGTAGTTTTCAGCAATCCCAGTACCTAACTACATTGTGTGTTACACAAACACTGAGGATGCTCTCTGCCTAGAAACTTAATCTCCTTCAAGCATTAATGAATACAATGTTTATAAACACATGAAAGATAAATGTGAAACAGACATAAGTTTAAATATCAGAGCAAAGCCATGTAATGACAGCACACTGGGTGCCAAAGATTAGTGTTTGTAGCTTTCCTTCTTGTTGCTTCTTTTAACACATTGTTATAATTATTGCTCCCATGGCTGCAGCTGCCAACACAGACTCCCTCGACAATACCTATGAATAGACATCTGAGCATCACATGAGTTTCATTTCTTCTCCAGTGTTAGCAGCACTTGTCAAATTATGCTTTACATTAATCTGAAACAATTGCACTATAAAACAAATTAAGTATCAATAGATGAAAAATTATGATCAGAGATGCACTGGCAATTAGAATGAAACAGCTGTAATTGGTGGAACTAGTGACTACGTCAGTAACAAATTTTCTCCATACTAGTCTATATTTTTGATACTATATGTTAAAAAAAGGGTATAGTCCCAATAAAGGGTTACAGCATTTGGACATATTCCCATTCATTATGATCAGAGTCTGTCCACAGCAGCTTCTGCTTCTCCTTCAGTATGTTTCTACCTGCCACATTCCACCCCCCTATTCAGCAGACCTAAAACAGGTCTGTCTCTTTCTTTTCCATATCTGCACTCAACACACACCATGTAACTTCCCCTTGTGATACCAAGAGCTCTTCATACCAACAAAGAGCTTTCTCACCAAGAAATCTCACCGAGCGATCTCACCGAGAGGAGTTATTGGGGGAGGAGGGGAAAGGGAGGTGGTAACTACTTTATGCAGATACGATGCCTCTTCAAATCATTATTCTTGGCTTTGAAATACATCTGTTTGCCTGCAATAATTGGGCGCTACAAGAAAAACTGTAATCACAGAAATCACCCAGTCGCATACAGAAAAAAAGCATTCTCTTTAAAGAAGGGAGCAGAAGTTAAACTAGGACAGCTCAGGTTTAGCAAACCAGATTTATCAAACCAGCACTTTGTGAATCCACCCTTACGGTTCTTCCTCTGGTTGCCACTCAGCCTACATTTTCAGTGTCACCCATGAGACACTCTGAAGACATAAGATTCCTTGAAGTGAAATCAGGTTCTAACATAATCCTGCATCATTTACAGTCTCACATTGGACTTTCTTCCCAATCAGCCTGCAGGGGCCAGAAGAGTTTCCACAACTAATATTTTAAAATAAGAATAGAGGGAGGCATTGTGACCTCCAGAATGTAAAGCAGGACATGGAAATCCCGTTCCAGCTTTGATGTTAAAAATTAATGGGAGAAGGTTGCTGCTTGGGAAAAACAAACAAACCAACAAAAAACCCCAACAACAACAAAAACTAAAAAACAACAATAACCACACACACAAAGAGAAACCCTGACTCTTGAATATCAAAGTATTTTTGCTGCCACCCAAAACCAGAGCAAAAACCTCCGTGCTCCAAACTTTAGTTTAACTTCTATTCTTTTTAAATTTGCAAGGCAGCTGTCATAATGCAAGCCCTGCAAGAAAGATGTCTTTAGGAAAGAAACAGAAAAAGAAAGGTAAATATCTTACCCTTTCACAACTCTATTTATTTGATTGATTTATGACCTTTGCACTTTTGACGCACATCACTCACTCTCAAAAGGTTTGTGAAAGTCAAATTCCAAACAAGGGAATAAATGAAGCAACAGAGAAATGGCCTCTTTTGTTGTTGAATGCTTAAATGCATCAATTTATTACCTGAACCCACTTTTCTTATTTTACTCTATGATTTCTAGAGACAGCAGGTAGCTTAAGGCTGTATGTTACCAGATCTTTAACTGCAACAGTTGTCATACTGAATTGGAATGGGTGAGCTACAATTAATCATACACTGAGTTAAACAGGGTTAATTGAATACAGTTTCCAGTAATCTAACAAAGATACACACACAGATGTATTTGGATTAAACAGCTAAGCCAGTCTAATGGTCAGCCTTGTTCTACTATTACCCATGCTGCCTGACCTCCATCCTAATCCTATCCATATAATCATCTGTACACTTTTCTCCTGGGTTAATTTTCTGCTAGTTTAGTGAGCTTAATTGGCCAGTCCAGGAATCACTCTGATACAATGGAAATGGCAGGCATACACTGCCTGGAGCAGGACTTTACCTTTCATTAGCACCTATATTTTTAGACCCCATAGAACTTTTTTCAAAAGCATCCTATCCCTTGTAAACCGCACAGCTTTCAGCTTCTTGGTTCTTCTTCTGTTAATTTAATCACTTATTCAATTGCCATATTCTCTTTCACTGAATTTCACAGTGGAGAAATTGGAAATAAGGAGAAATTAAAATAAGGAGAAAGAACTCTACCCTTTCTCTTTCCCCATCCAGAAACATCAGAGACTGTGTACCTATTAAAAAAGAAAAAAATCCTCTTTTCCTTTAATGGTGCTAAAATCAAAATAAAACTCACTGATCCTCTTTCAATTCAAACTCAATGAAAAAACTGCATGCATATAATACTAGTGCTATTTAATTATGTAAATACAGAAAACAATACATGCTTCTTAAGCTTCCAAAAAAGCTTTTGTCACTTTGAATCCATCCTGCTAAACTAATACCATAAAATATATTTAAAGTATCAACTTTTCTGAAGGAAAAGACTAAAAAAATTTGAAGTTTAATTTAACTAACAGCCACCACACCTTATGCCAATACTATAAATATCCAATGCACTTGTGTTGTTACAAAGCATCCCATTTTGGCACATCGAGATTGGAAAAATGAGGTACAAGAATTTTGGGCAGCCCTCTTTAAGAAAATCACCCTGACTGCTCCGATACCACAGTTTTATTCCATACAGTGGCAATGCTTTTTCTAAGAGAACTCTATTGTACTTGGCTTATCACGGCAGAAATGTTGTGAATATCTTTGACAGACAGGAGTTTTGCAATAAGAAGGTCACAGGCTTAGTTTGGATCTTCCCTTGTCTGATTAGACAGAGAGTATTTTACCACAATTGGCTCTAGCCACTGACTGATTTTCATTCCCAAATACCTGTCATCACCGTCACTGATGCATTCAGGAAGAGCAAGACTACAGCCAAACAGCATGATGTGTTGATAGCAGCTGAGACGACTGAGATAACTGAAGAACTTCAGGAACTTTTCCATTTCAATACTTTTGACAATGGAAAGAACTGAAGTTACAGTGGTGTAGTTATATGGCAGCATTTGGCACTGGCTGTTGGTGATATTTATGCAGGCACCTGTGAAATCAAAACAATATATTTAGAACAAAAGTGTCACCATTTATTAGTTGGTTCAAAGCATTTATTGAATTGACTAGTCAGTATATATGATATATAAGCAATGCCTTTACCTCACAGAAAAGACAACATTCCATAATGCTATCATAATACTGTGAAAAAATAAGAAAAAAAGGAATCTGGAGAAGCTTGGTAGCTTAGATTCTTACATAGTTTCACAATCCTCTGACCTTCTACAAAACTGGACTACAAATAACACAAAACTTTCTGACACTGGCTGGATGAACATACAATAAGAATAACCTGGATACAGACAACTTTGGCTGAAACTAAGAAAAAAAATAAGGTTAATTGGGTTCTGAACCTGCTCTGGTTTGGGTGTTGCCATAAAGTTTCTCTTTTTGCTACTGCTCTACTTTGCAGCTGGCTTTCCTGCCAAAATCATCAACTTGCTTACTTATTTTTCCCAAGGCGATGGTTTTACCTCCACAGTCTTTCTTCTCTATTCTACCAACATCGGATTATCTGATTTTACAGGTTGAACACCCACCCTGTCCTAAACTGTTGTCCCACTCTCAACCTAGAAGAGCAACCTTTCTGTGCTCATCCAATGTCACGTGCAGTGGGCTCTCTCAGCTCTGCATGATCAGCAGACTTGACTTCCTACACAAAGTTCATAAGTTTCACAAGCCATACATCAAATTCAGAATTTTCATCAAGAAAAACTATTAAAGTCTAATATTTATGACAGGTCTCCCTTCTTTGATGAAAAGCTTTCTAGGCCATTTAGTCAGGCTCCAGCAGCATTTTTTCACACTCAGGGGATATCCACATTGTACAATAAGCAGGGAACAAAGACTATTCTCAAGGCTAGACTCTGCTACTAATCATGTTGTGAACAAATCAAACTCATGCTAAATGACCATCTGAAGTCTAGCCTTCTGAAGGGGGAGAACTCTTGAACACATTCAAGCCTTAGCACTCATGTTCTTACTACCGGAGCAAACTGGACATTAGGTAGCACCAAATGGGGTAGATCCTTTCCATCATCAGACATTTTGGGACTTCTTCCAAGAATTGTGTGGGTCATTTGCACTCAATCACCTGACTTGATAAAAGCTGGGAATGCAAAGCAGACAAGATGCAACTCTTAGGTTCTGCAAGTCTGTCTCTTCCTTACCTTTCATTCTAATCACACTCCTCACTGTCTAAATGGCAAGTGGCAAATTCTGGTATCCATGAACTAATTCAACCTCACATAAGAGTAAGGGAAAGCAAAGCATAATGAAGAAAAAAAAATCATTAGAGCTTTTTCAAGTTGCAAAGTCTTTGGAAGGGATGGACAAAAAAGGTGGGTTTCAAATTTTAGCTTGACTTGGTAAAAAAACAATCCCTATTTTTTCAGCCTGATGAGTATACTCAAAGTAGCCCCTTTTACTATCTCCCTCTCCAGAAATCTCAACAAAAACTTGAAATTGAATCTTGCCCCACTTAAATAACAGCAAGTCTCTCCCCTCATTCTAATCAAGCTAAAACTATGTTCACAAGCCCCTGTGTTAAGATTCTCCCCCTTCCCAGTACTGCCAACGAGAAATCTTAGCACCAGTGTACACCCATTTTCTGCTACACTCTCTTCTCACTCCCACAGTAAAGTGATTAATGGATCTGTTCATCTAGGAATCACGTTTTCCCATATAATTCAGGCACAGATTCTCCATTCAGAATTAAAAGTAAATGCTAGGAGATTAACAAAACAGTAGTGAGCCTCCAAATTAAGAGAACTTACAAAATTGCAGAGTGCAGCTTACAAAAGTGACTTTATGAGTTAGTACCACATGCCAATGATTTTTCTGTGCAACTTCTGCTCTGAAGTTGTGAGGGTATTTTTAAAAATACCACCAGGATGATCATTAAATCTACCTGTTCAACTGTAACACCAAAATCTAGTGAAACTAAAATAGCTTCCCAGAGGTAAGGGAAAAAAAGTGGAGGGAAGGAAAGGAAATTCACTTCAGAATCACAAAGTTTTCTTTTAAAAGATGCCATCTCTTTTATGACTACTAACTTTTGACTTTTGAACAACATCTTGACCTGCTATAAAAATGTAAAAACTCCCTCAATTTTTTGCATTATATTTCGCACTTGAACAAACTCATTGCCATTTATTTGTACTGCAAAGGTATTATTTTATATAACATTTTTATTGCTTGGGAAAGCTTAAGAAGAAAACACAAAAGTTCTGATATAAAGATTAAAAATATTGAAGCTTTTAAGGAGAAATTCTTTAAGCTGCTAACCTCCCTACAGTTATCTCTTGCCTACATTCTTTTGCTGATGCTTGTACTTCATTTTCAGTAACTGTTTTGATAAGAGGATAACATACCCACGCAAAATTCTGTCTCCCCCAACCACAAAAATTTCACACTGAAGTTAGTTAAATAAATCAAATTATACTAAATTGGAGGTTGGGGAGGGGGAGATAGGGCTTACACAAGTGGAATTTCAACAAAATTATTCACAAAATCATCATGTATCTCCTGAGGTACAATTGCAAAATACCCCCTGGCACTGCTTCACGTGCCAAGAAGCAGTGACATTTTGGCTAAGATCATGTGCATGGGCTGCTTTAGACCTTTTAAAATTCACACAATCCTGAAAGAGAAGGGCTACAGTTCCTTGGAGCTATCTGATCTTTTAGGAGTACTTAGTGGCTGGAAAACACAGCACTGAATTCAACATTTACGGCCAAGAAGATACAATTTTTCAGCAGTTTTACAAGAATTTTTAAAACAGAGATGGAAGGAGGAACTAAACGCAAGACCTGTCCTTGCAACAGAATCATGATCCATATTCAGTTCCGTGAATGTTGCATTCCTGTAAAATGACATCAGTTCAGCATTAATCCCAGGCACATCCATATCCTGGAATAGTCTTCTGGAAAGCAGGTGCATGGGTTAAGAACCTCGTCTTTTTAACACGTCCTCAATCCACCTCTTCAATTTTCTGTTCCATCATTCAACCAGCAAGTAAATTACAGTGCAACAGGGGAGGGTCCCGTACCCTCAACACCTCTGAGTCAAAAGGTGTAACTTCAGGGTAATAGCAACTGTTGTATCACAGTGTTACATACATCCCAGGTTCTCACTGCAGTAGTAAGAAGCGCTGCAGTCTCAAAAACCTTCTCCAGTAAATTAAGGAAAGCTATCTTGTGTTCATACATGTTTAATTCTGCACAGGACTAACGATCTCAGGAACAGCACCCCACCGGCTCGCTTACACCACACGGAGCTGCAGAGCACAGGCACATCAGCCATCCCCAAACTGGCCCACAGCACACCTCTAACCCAGCAGCGGGCAGAGAGATATCCTCACTGCTTTGCAAGTGACCTCTCAAGTTCCACAGAAGTGCAAAAGTCGGTCATACTTTTGGGTAAGCACATTATTACAGAGCAAGGTTGTTTCGCCTAAACTGAGACCAGGAGAAAACTCAAAAATTCTCTGTTCTGATTGTTTGCACAAAACTTAATGGATTTGTATGTTTTAATCACAGAATTGTCAGAGTTGGAAGGGACCTCTAAAGATCATCTAGTCCAACTCCCCTGCCGAAGCAGGAACACCTAGAGCACATCACTCAGGACTGCATCCAGGCGGGTCTTGAAGATCTCCAGAGAAGGGGACTCCA
>JAOXNO010000033.1:68006968-68051416 GCA_028565335.1 Limnodromus scolopaceus
CAGGACTCCCAGATCCTTCTCCTCAGTAGTGCTTCCCAGAAGATCCATCCCTAACCTGTATTGGTGCCTGGGGTTCTGCAGGACCAGAATGCTAACCTGACTGATGGTATAACACCCTAGTACTGAACATGTTACAAACCAAGCAGGAAATAGAGCAGAGAAGAAGATAAATGCCCAATACACATAGAAAAACCTCAACCTATTTACTTCTTTTCTGCAGCAAAGATTCATTAATTATGGGGAGTAAAAGTCATCTAAACTAGTTTTGGCAATACCTAAGGGGTGAAAAAAAAAGAGCAGTGAATTAGAATAACAACATGTGAAAAAGCCGTTGATCAGAACAGCATGGTTCCTAATTATATGGGTCATTTCTGACATTCATCTAAATTAAGAGTTTTCTGTTCATCACTGGCTATTGCCAGATGGACTGAACTGGTAAAAAAGGGTTTCCTTCTACCCTAACAATTGCAATGCAACTCTACAGTTTCATATTCAGTGCTGCTGAAACTAATTTAAACAACACATTTTCCCTTTCCCTCTCTCCTCTTCAGATTGTTCCCAGATTGTAGTACCTATGGATTGCATCTGCACAAAGTGAACTGGATTAAAGGGCTGAGCTGACTGAAAATAACCACCTACATTCTTTCCCCAAAGGCAATGCAACCGGAACTGCAGCTTAAGCTTGATTAATCATTTTAGTTTTAAAATGCTCAACCATCCCTATAATGATAAGGTCACCATTCCTCACCCAACGGTGGTTGTCATGTCTGGATGTTTTTGAGGCCATGCAATGAACTATCTCTGGACATTAACCTGCCTGAAAAAAGCAGCCTTTCCTCTCCTCTCCTGCTGCATTTTTTGGTTTTTTGGTGGGCACAGGGTAGAGAAGAGAAAGAGGGAAAAACCAACTATTTCATTTGGATCAGATTATGGGGTTCAATAGCTTTTTGGCAGCAAAAACATCTGTCATATGCAGCCTCATTTTCATATCCCATATAGTTTGCTGATATTTCAATTAGTAAATAACCCTTTTAATCAGAGCAACTTTTACAGAACATCTTTAGGCAGCTCATGGAAAATGAAAGTGTTCAATTTGCAGCAGCAATCACTACCCACTTTGATACAGAACATAACTTAGTATACTCCCAGTAGTAAGTCGAACAGTTACAGTCCATAAATTCAGCTGAAAAGCCTCTGTAAACCCAAAGAAAAATGGCAACATTCACCTGGCTTTTTCATAGACAAAGCTCTACAAATGTGGAATGAAATCTCATCTTTAATCATAAAATGTTTTGAAAATTTCTAGGAATCCCATTAAAAAGAGCAAGCCCACATCAACTCATCCATTCTAACTTAGAAACTTGTTTACCTTGCCGACAGCAGCAATTTGCAGACTTCTAATCACCAGTGCCACGTTCTCCTGACCTTATGTCTTGTGATCTTGTGACTCTGTTTGATCCACAATCTCACATGTGAGACATATGAAGTTATAGAATGCCTTTTTTACCTCCTCTGTCCTGTTGCTATTGAAAATCTGGATTGTCATGGGCTTTTGCTCCAGATCAAAGGAGCATGGCATTCCACCTAGCACCTGGTCCTCTCAGCAAAACGTCTTTCCAAAATTCATTACTGTCTTCAAAAACTTGAATACCTCTTTTAATTTACTATGACATCTTGCTACATTTTTCATTTCAATTGAAAGAGAAGATGGACAGATTTTCTTGGGCTCCATCCAGCTATGAATTTCTCACGTACGGTCCGCTTGGGACTGAACTTCTGATACAGCATTTCAGATGTTTTCTCTGTAACTCAGGAAAAGCACCCCAATGAGTGATTTCACTTCAACAGATGCCAGGAACTAGGATCTCTCCTTTGGAATCCACCCAGCAGGGAAATCTACTTTCTCCTTAGTTCAAGTATCAGAGCTAAAATCAACTATTTCACAACGAAAGCATAATCTCTGCAACTTTTTCACATGAACACTACCTTGAAAAGATGATTTCCACAACTCAGGGCAGCCTCTGTTTCCTGACACGAGGGACAGCTTGGCTGCTCAGTGTGACGCCGGGTGACTGTTCCCTTCTAAACACATTCTCAACCCCTTCCTTGCATTTTTTCCACACTCCTAGAAAAGTTGCATATTTTTTCTCTTCCAGGACATGTTATACTGTAACATAAAAGGTCACCCAATCCTTACAGAACAGCCCACAGCCATATTACACTCTTAAAAGAAATTAAAACAATACATACAAATTCTGGAGGAAAACCACCAACACTGGTACAGGTAGGAAGAGCACTAGTTGGGTGCTCTTTTAACCCCTTAAAAAGTACAGTTAAATGCAGGACAGCAGATCTTAAGAAATTTAAGAAACTAATTATATGATCAAAGATTAATAAAACCAAAGCAGTAGCGGTATTGTGCTCAAACTTAAACACTACAAGAAAAGTAAGGTCTGAAGGAAAAGGTATTTTTAATTACAACACCTGATCCAGATAAAGTATTATTAGCATTTCCATCAAAGGAAAATTCAGCCGATAGATTATAATGGTTTACAAGTGTCTTCTGGCCTTGACATGCTTCTCACATGCTTCTCACTGCACGAAGATACCCATGACAGGGCAGAGAAACCCCATGCCAACCAAGCAGACCTTAAATAGAGACACTGGACTTGGAGTCATGTGGAAAAAATTCAGTGAAGTTAGGAGAAGAAGCCCAAGAGAAGGGGAAATTATAGGTCGTCTTTCTTTATGGAAGGCTACATTCTTCCTAGAAAGGACGAGACAGGACACAACAAAGTTGCAGTAATGGAATTAGGTCCTTTGGATGGTTCCTACTACAGGATAAAATTCTGATGAGTCTCTGTGCCAGGCTACATTCATTATAGGAGTATAAACTGGAAGGAGACATAACATGGACAAAAAAAATCAAAATTATGCTGTGGAAGGAAACAGTTTTTAAAAAATCCTAACTCTTCAATTCTTTTCATATCTGATCAACATCTCTGTATCATTTTCACTATTTCCCTCTATATGGAAAGCTCATTTCTTCCAAAAAGTACTCTGTTGGCTATTCTGCAGCTGTTTGTGTCAGGACATATTTTGAATCACAGTCTGAAATCAATAAAGAAACTTCACAGTTTGACCATATTACTCAAAATATACCAGTCAAACTAAGTCACAATTTTCTTCATGCTTTCAGGTTGGATCCAGTTCACTTGGCCTTGGTTTTAAATCAACCAGTCTTTTTTCAGATCAACAAGATCTTTTTTAAATTATTTCTTTTTCTGCTTTCCCCTACTATTTCCCCTTCAAGACTCCTGAAAATGCTTGTCTTTCAGACATCTGTCCTAAATTTGCCATTGTAAATAGTAAGACAAAGAATGCATTTCATTTCTTCAACGATTTCAAGCTCTTCAGTGTCTGAATGATTCTTCCCATCTGTGGGAGACCCCTGCTGTCTTCTCCCCAGAATCTCTCTTATTCCGGATGCAGTGGAAATTATTCTTTATATGAGTAATTACATTTCCCATCTTTACCTTCCCTTCACTTTCTGCATTAAAATGTCAGGTTCATTCTGTAATTTCTACAATCTTGTATTGTCAATACAGCTCTTATTTTCAGATAGTTTCTGTGTCCTTACTTACATACTTTCTTCTCTACCCAAGACATAGCAATCATTACTTACAATGAGTGCATATTACCTTTCAATAATGAGTGCAATCGTAATGAGTGCAATTTCCCTTTCAACACATCCCACCTTGCTTGTGTTTCTTTGTTATTTTCTTCTATTCAGATTTTAGCCAACTTTTCTGCACTTAAAGTCTTATGATTTAGGTAAGATTTTAAAAAATTGTTTACACGTCAATTTTGAAAATACTTATGAGGGTGTAAGCTATTCAGATACAAATCATTTGTGTCTACCTTAAAATTTATACTAACTGGGAGGGTTCTTTTTGCATTGTTATCTTAGGCCTAAACAACCACTACACTTTTTTGTCACTTACCCCTCAGTTACGCTTTTTCCCTAATGGAATGCTGAAACACTAAGAATACAAATCCTGCAGATGCATTTTTATCTAAATAACATACTAAACAGTTGTTGTAACCAGGGTACCTCGCCATCCTTCCGAAATTAAATCTTTCTAAATGAGAGGATCACATTTGCTAGTTCAAAACTATATATGTTAATGAAAACATTACATATGAAAAGACTGTTCTTAAATTTGTCTATGTATTTTGAAGCACTAAACTGAATATTTGAGACTGCCATATCAAGGTTTAACCTCTTTCACTGGATATCAAAAGTAAGACACCCAGTTCTGAAAGGTATTGAACATTCACAGCGCACAAAGTATTAAATTAAAGCTTCATCTAATTAGAAGTGCACTACTATAATAGGCACTAGTTGAATGCCTCAAATCAGACATCATAGGTTTGGGAAACATGGCAGACCCTCTTTCGCAGAGCATGGGTAGTTAAGGGAATTCCTAAGTTTAGTGCTATGCTTAAGATCCTGATAAGAAACTGATTAAAACTTGTCATATCCCTGGATATTGGGATAAAAAGGTAGCCACAGAATAAACGGACAATTTTTTAAGAACTACTGCGCACCAGCAGGCACCCTTCAAATCAACAGAGGAGGTAGGTGCCAGCTACTTTTTGAAAAGCGCTAACTTTTGTGTATTTGGAATTTCAGTCTTGAGGCTAGAGAGCTTCTCTACTGAGAGCATCTTTCAAGCATGTGCTGAAGTGCTTTCCGAATAGGGATGAATTTAGCATAGGCTCAAGTGTTGTTCTAAATAGCTGCCTTCCCTTTTTAAATGTGTCACTCTCTGGTCCTCTGTAGCTCCTTAAGATTTAATATGAGCTGAGGCACATTGTCACCATAATACTGGAAAAATAAGAAGCTTGCTAAAGAGACATCTGTAAATGAAGCAGGTTCCAAATTCTTCATGACAAGAAAAGTGGTCTGAAAGAAATTAAAGTAACTCAATGAATGAATAACAGCTGAATGCCATTTACTCATCTCTGGTTCCTGCTAGGATTCTCTTCAAATACATGTATTCCTTTTGTATCTATTGAGGTACATTTGCACAAAATCAAAACGCTATTTTGAACTTCCACTCAAACTGACTATTAAAAAGGAACATCATGTACATAATTCATGTCATCTGCCTTTAATTAGCTCAAAACTTCTGTTAGTAAAGCAGACACAATTCACTTCTGCAACCGTACTAAATAAGCATTTTAGGATATCTGGATAGGAGTAATTTTAAGAGCGATTCCACGCAAAAAAAAAAAAGAAGTTGTAGTCAGTAAGAAGCTTGTTTTATAAGAATCTCATGGTTCAAAAGCATTTGTTTCTTAAGTTTCAGGCTTTAGAACTTTTATTAGTAGCTCCAGTGTAATCAATGCATTTGGTGCTTCCATCCTGACATACCCAAATATGTAAATAATAGGAGAAGTAACACAAAAACAGTTAAGAAATACTTTCTTAGAGCAGAAGTTCTCAAGCATTTTCATAATAGCGGCCACATCTCTATGGATTATCACACACACCTCCTTTCCCCCCAGCTATTATTTCTTATGCTATATCTCCATTTCACAACATCCCTTAGGCAATTACAGCAGTTGCTTTTTTCCTGCTAAAACGATGTACTGGGGGATTATGCCACTGTGATGGTTTACTTTTACATTACAACCTCACCCCAGTTATTTACCAAATAGCCCAAAGGTTTCTTCACTGATGTACACCGGGCAACATTTTCCATTGTTTTACAACTAAAACCAAGGTCCTCTTACATGACTAAAACATTCCTTTCCACCCATCTGTTTTGACTCTTTATCCATTAGATCACTGAAGCTCAGATATCCACAAACTTATTCCCACACTGCATACATGCCACGGTCTGACTTAGCTATATTGCTAAGTTGTCCTTTTTACACCTCAGCAAAATGGTTCTTTATTGTCTAAAACATGAAAATTTGTCAAAAGACTTCACAAAGTTAACTTTAGCAAACTGTTTTTGCTGTGAAACATGTTAGATGTCACACACAAAAAAAAGAAAGTACTCTCTCAATTCTTTGAAACGAGGTCTTGTCAGCGAGGACTCATGCTGGAACAGGCTTATCTTGAGGGACTGCAGCCCATAGAGAGGACCCACATGTGAGCTGCTCTGGAAGGACTCCAGGCAGTAGGAGAGAACCCCAGGCTGGGGCAGGGAAGAGGTGTGAGGAGGAAGAAACAGCAGAGATGAACTGTTATGGACCAATCACAACCTCCAGTACCCGTCTTCCCTGTGCCACTGATATCAGCGAGGAGGTAGAGGAGACGGGATTGAAGCAGTAAAGTTAAGCCTGGGAGGAACAGCAGGGAGGGAGGAAGGTGTTTTGGTTCTTGTATTTGTTTCTCACCATCCAACTTCATTTTTAATTGGCAGTACATTAAAATAATTGAGTCTGCTTTGCACCTGATGGCGATTGGTACATGATCTCCTCATCTTCACCTCAGCCCATGAGCTTTTCCATCTAATTTTCTCCCTCTGTCCTGTTGAGGGGAGGGAATGGGAGAGTGGCTGGGTAGGCATCTGGCAGCCACCCAAGGTCAATCCACATTACTGTGCAGTTAGCTTAAATATATACTTCAAGAATAAAAGGATTTGTATCATGATAGACCCTATGTTAAGTAGAATTAATATGTAAAACTCATTATTATCCAGAAACTATGGTAAGATAAATTAAGATAGTAGAAAGTGTTAGGTAACTTAGTTCTGAAGATTTTTTTGTCACTGACAGGTAAGTAAATCCTTCATATCTGTGCTAAGTCTACCAAAGCTTTAATGGGTATGATATAAGAGTACAGAAAAAGACAGAACATGATGGGTCATCCTGTTTATATTTAGAAAGGAAATACATCGTTCAAGGGCTGGGACACTTCAAGATGTCTTTAAAGCTCCTAGGTTTGTAAGATCTTTTGCTCAAAATGAGGTATCTATCTCCTTTTTAAACTGCTGAAAGAAGACTCTGCATCTAAGTTTGGGCTGTTAAATAACTGTGTTGGGCTGGACTCCATTAAAAATGCTAAAAATGCCACAACCAAGATTGATAACACACACTTTGAGTTCCTGATGCCTTGAAAAACTAGAAGCAATGTCACGCTAAATGAGCTCGTTCAGCACATCTTTTGTAGGCTTGCTTCTGTAAGAACTAACCTATGGTTAATTCCAGTTTGGCATTCAAAGCATTTTGAATCAAATCATTTAAAGTGTTTTGAAAATCAAACTTCAGAGAAAAAAAAAAATCCACAGATTTTGTACCATGTGCACTGATTTGATCCTTTTGACCTTCTAGAACTGGCAAACTGAAATTAATTAATTCCCAGCTAGAACAGGAACAAGTTCATCAGTGACAGAATCATCACTTCTGTGACCCTTCCCATTTCCTTTGCAACAAACGAACTATTTAGCTGTACCATGGAAACAAAAAGGTTGTATCTAAAAGTACCCAATAAGCACTCAGGAAGTAAAGGAAAAAACAATGGGAATACTTGACTCCACACTCTGTTGTAAAAGCACAATATTACAAACAACTGCCAACAGCAGTGTCACCATTTCTACAAGACTCTGGTCAAAATCAAAATGTCATTAAGGAGCTGACAAATACTTCTGTCTCAATACTGTTACCACAGTCAATAAATTTTTGGTAAACACTGTGTCTGCAGCAAACGCAAAAGGAAGTGTGTACAAACAGCAATACCTCCAGTATCAAAATGCAAAAAATGATGGAGGGCTGGAAAACAATGTAATAAGAAGCTTCCTTTCAATCTGTGAGGAACAGAAATTTCTCCTTTGCTAGAACTGAGATGCTCTACAGCACAATGCAAAATAGAAACAAGGACTAAGACGCACTTAAGCAAGCACTTTTGAATGCACCCTCAGTAAGTCTGCACCAACTTGGGCAGGAGAGTTGATCTGCTTGAGGGTAGAAAGGCTCTATGGAGGGATCTGGACAAGCCAGATTTATGGGCCGAGGCCAGTGGTATGAGGTTCAACAAAGCCAAGTGATGGGCCTTGCACTTGGGTCACACCAACCCCATGCAGCACTACAGGCTTGGGGAAGAGTGGCTGGAGAGCTGCCTGGCAGAAGAGGACCTAGGGGTGTTGATCAGCTGTTGGCTGAATATGAGCCCTGTGCCCAGGTGGCCAAGAAGGCATCCTGGCTTGTAACTGAAATAGTGTGGCCAGCAGGACTAGGGCAGTGATCATCCCTTAGCGCTGTACTTGGCACTGGTGAGGCCCTACCTCAAGTGCTGTGTCCAGTTTTGGGCCCCTCACTACAAGAAAGACATTGAGGGGTTGGAGCATGTCCAGAGAAGGGCAATGAAGCTGGTGAGGGGTCTGGAGTACAAGTCTTATGAGGAGCAGTTGAGGGAGCTGGGGTTGTTTAGCCTGGAGAAAAGGGAGCTGAGGGGAGACCTTATCGCTCTCTACAACTACCTGAAAGGAGGTTGTAGTGAGACAGGCGTTGGTCTCTTTTCCCAAGTAATAGGCAATAGGACAAGAGGAAACGGCCTCAAGTTGTACCAGGGGAGGTTTAGATTGGATATTAGGAAAAATTTCACTGAAAGGGTTGTCAAACATTGGAAGATGCTGCCCAGGGAAGCGGCTGAGCCTCCATCCCTGGAGGTATTTAAAAGACATAGTGCTGAGGGACATGGTTTAGTGGCAGTTTTGGCAGTGTTAGGTTAATGGTTGGACTTGATGATCTTAAAGGTCTCTTCCAACCACAATGATTCTATCACATAGCCATAACCTCAAGAGTAGTAGCATTAAGTTTGTTACATTTATATGTGGGTAGAAATTTGACAAGCTCTTGTCTCCCCAGGGCTCATGCTCATATTTCAATAAAAGCCATGGTAGCCTGAAGATGTAAGCAAGATACTGTCAGAGTAAGTTTCTAACAGAAGGTCATGACTTTTCTTAGGTCAACTGACACATTCAGAAAAACATTTCACAAGACAATTGAACTGATGCAGTGGCGCAATACTGCTTCCTCTCAACCATGTGTGCTTGCCATTTCCTTTAGAACAACTGTGATGCCAAACCAGCCAAGAGCTAACTCAGTCAGTGCTGGAACTGAGTCAGCTCATCAAGGAGACAGCAAATTCCAGCACATAAAAAGACACATACAGCACTGTATGGCTGTAAGCAAAGGGAATGTGGCCACCTTCTCAGCACCACTAACCTCTAAATGAAGCCCAGCTGACTCATAATAGCTTATGTGGGGAAGTGGGAAACAAGCTTTTGAACAGCAAACCCCATCTGCAGATCTGAAATAGAAGTCAGACTCCAAGACTTAGCTGAAAACAATTGTTCTGCATTTAACTTCGTTCAGCTAATGAATTATACAATTTGAAAGGAATGAGTGATTCTCAACTCCCCCTTGTGCTCCGCAGGTACCAAAGGGAGAAGTGATAAGGCTACTGACCACCTGCAGTAGAGAGAAAAACAATTCATTATCTCCCAGGTCACAGAGAGGGGATTAGCCATGAGGGAAACAGAACTCATATTTTAGATCAGAGTTGACGTGTTATCATAATTTTTTTAAGGCAATCTGTACCAGCTGCTGTACAGTGGAACACCACATCCAGTCTGCACCAGACACTTCTTGCTCAAAGCTTAAAGCAGTCATAAATTCTAGCTCAGTTATTCTCCTGACCAAAGAACACTGTGGAAGGCTGGACGCTTCATCAAGCCACCTCATTTTTTTGGACCCCCACTTCTTTCACCAATGTGCTTCCAAATGCTTCCCTTCTTGGCTGAGGCACATACTTGCTTCTTTAATCCCTTGGGCAAGCACAGCTGGGAGCAGGTAAGCTCATTAGCCAGAGCTGAAGCTGAACACCTACCCCCCATGAGGTGTGAGATGGCCTGTATTCCAGATCTGGTATTTTGATTAGTCATTTCCTAATTACAGGATTCTTTAGTGAAATTGGAGACATATTTCTAAGAACCTACGATTAAATAAACAACAGGCACAATATGAAATTAATTTTAGGATTAGATCTATCATTAGAGATTATTTTCCATAGCATATTAGGTTGGACAGGATTTTGCTATTGTTTTGAAACATGTGCCTGACTTTAGTACCCTTGAAAGGCTTTATTAAAAAAAAAAAAAAAGGATTAAAAAAAATGGTAGCTTCCACAGAACCCAGACAGGCATCCAGATGTTTTTGGTTGGTTGTTTCGGGTTTTGGCTTTTTTTAACAAATGTGTTTTCAATAAGTGAAAATGAATGCTAGCTTGATTGACATTTAATTATGCACCAATATTGTTATGTTCAAAACAAAAAAACACAGTGCTTTGTAAAAGACTTATAATAGTTGAGATACTCAACAGGCTATGAATAGGTCAGCATAGAAATAGCCTGCACCCGAGCTGTCCTAGTTGTCTCTATTAATTACCTTTTCAGAATAGCCAAATTACTTTTCTGATCTGTTCAGTAAGAAGTTTGGATCCTTTTTTCCAAGTCTATCTCACAATGATAAATTATGCCCACCTCACTTTCAGACAAAATTAACGCAGCAAACCCATCCCTGTGAAATCGGTGCAGAAACTAAGAGCAGAACCCAGCACCACACCTGCTATGCAGAACACTGCAAGTACCTGAAACCAATGCTTTGCAAACAGCAGTCTCCTGCTTGGCGGTTTGCAGGTGGAGCTTAAGATCCAGGTGTTGATCTTTAAAGCGTTGGCTAACTCGGGACTAAAAAAAATTACTGGTTTCCACATGGAAAATTCCTACAACTGTGTCTTTCAGAGGTATGTATGTACTTGTTTCATTACAGCATTGTCTGTAAAAGATCATTTGCATTAGCCAGAAATAGTGCAGCCTAGATCTTCTAAATTTGAGAGCAAGCCTGGCAAAGTGTATGCTGCAGAAGACGATATACAATTTCCTGGGCCTTTTCTTTATTCTGAGGGGCTGCTACTGACTCTCCTGTCTATAACACTGGGGTTTTATTTTAAGCATCATATTTTTAAAATATTCAGTGGTGGCCTAATTCTGTTTCTGCCACTAGAGTCCGAAAGCTTCTCTTCACAGACAAGCCCAGCTACCTGCATTAACTGGGTTATTCCTTAAAGTACCAGTCACCCTATTTGATTGTTGTGTGAAGGAAGTACAACACTGACAAACTTTCACAGCCTGAGCAATTAGAGGTCAAAAACCACCCTGGTTTTTAATGTGTAAAAGGATACAGGTGTTTCAGAGCATAACATAACTATGATGAAGTTTTCTCTAACTGTATGTCCGTTCAGCTTGAATTTAAATCTTATGACATGATGCGTGCAATTTGCTTGTGCAAACTGAGATTTTTAAATCCTCACATTTCAGTTGCTCTTCCCAGAATTGAAAACCCATTTATTTCTTTCCCATAATTCCACTCATAAATACAGAAAGCCTACTACAATGCTCTCTCTTATAGCTCATTGTTTAATTGCCTGTATTAGAAACAATAATTTTCCCCAAGAAAATCAGGACAAAATTATCTCAAACACCATTTGAGATAATTATCTAAATTATCTCAAATAATTATTGTAATTATTATTATTTGACAAAATTATTATTATTAGACTAAATTATTTCAAATACCATTAACAAGCTGTAATGTTAAACTTTTTTCAACCATGCAAAATGCTCACGTTCTACTCTTTATGGGCAATTTTTTTTTTTTTTTTTTTTACCTTATAATCGTAGAAATACTGGTTGCAAGAGTCCTCTGGAGGTCTCTAGCCCCCTTGCTGCTCCAAGTGAGATTGCCATCGGCACGTTGTCATCCACGACTTTGGCCAAGGATAGGGATCCCACAGCCTCTATGGGCAACAGGTTCTACTGCTGCATGACCCATCCAGTGAAAAAGCTTTTCCGAATTTCTAGTCTGAACTTCCGCTATTTTATTTCATTGGAGAATATCATTAGGATTTTTTAAATTATCAGTCATAATAAAGGTAAGAAAGGCAAATTTTGTGTACAGATTAGTAGCTAAATTAATCTTTAACTGTATTGGGCTATTTATCACTTTCTCCAGTTCCCATCCCCATCACTATTTCAAATCACGATACTCATTATGTTGTTCTTGAATTTCACATGATTGTGAAAGATGATAGTGACTCTAAATCGCTTTCTGTTGTATCAATACTTTCACCTTCCGGTTTTTGGACAAAAGTTGAGCATCTTATAATTTTATATTGATGCTGGCTTTACACCCACACCTGGCTGCACTCTGTTATAACCATAACAGACCATGCAGAAGCATAAAGCAGATCATCTTTAATCAAATGTAAAGTCACATGCTGCTACCAGATGTGTACCTTTGGAAACAAAGTGATCAATCACAATATAGAACAAAAGACATATTAGCATCAACTTTTTGTTCAAATAACCACACAAATAACTTTTAAAAGATTATCAGTGAAGCTGATGGGTCTGAAAAGGAAGTCAGTGGCTGCAATTCTCAGCCATTTATCTGAAAATATGCCTTGTTTCATTGCTCCCATCCTTGAAAGCTTCATGCCAGGCTGGCCACATGACTTCTTTCTCAGCCTCTTGGTCAGTTCATGGTTCAATTTTGACAACAAACATCTGTTTAAATGACAAGCAACAAAGCGTAAAAAACATAATGGATGTATAAAAGGCATAAAGCTGAAAAGACTTCTGTTCTTTAAAGTTTTGAAAGTACGCACATCCATAACTCTAGAAGGACACACACATCATTTAAAGACTAGAACAAAGCTGACTTTGTAGTTATTTCCAAGAAGGGAATCTCCCACTCTAAAGTAAAACACACTGCTGAAAGGCCAAAGAGTAAAGATACATGGAATTGCAAGGGGAGTGTGATAGTTATTCATAGTACTCATTACAGTGCTAATCCCAACAGATACTTGAGGTCTGTTAGATATCTCATACAGAACACCATTCCAGCAAACTGGATTTGGACAGGTGATAACCTACAAACACGATACAAAGATGATAACCTAACAAAATAGTTGCAGTAAGGAAAGATGAATTTATTAAAGGGAGTTGAAATCACAAGCTTAGCTAGAGCTGAAGGTTTGAAAGTGTTAGCAACCTCATTACAATTCTCACAAAAACATTTGAAGTTTTTGCCAAGCTTACAGTTATCCGAGAGCAGTAATTCACCAGGTGATAAAAGCTAGTAAGGATTTTCTTCCTTATATATCTAAGTTGTAATGAAAACATCTCTCTATATTCTACATAGAGAATAATGACTTTTAAGAATCTTTTGGATTCTAGTTAATACATCTTATATGTCAGAAAGTTAATGGTTTCCTTGCCAAGCTATGCCCATGCACCCATATGAAACGGCGATGGTGGAATAGGCAAACTGATGAAAACCAAGTTCTTTCTATTGAATTTAGTGAAAACCCACCGTGTGTTTCTCCTGTAAGTCACTAATTTTGCCATGTCAACTGAAAATTTAATCTTAAATTTCTGCTAGGCAAGAAAACCTGAATGGCTTAGTGACTATTTTGACTAGTGGAAAAAAATGCATTTTTTAATGAGGACTGCATTGCCAAAATTTTAGGGCAGCTATTTTCACTTTGTTTCTTTAATTTTGAGAGAAAATGTTAAGTATAGGTGAGATTAAAGCAACAGAAGCTACTGCTGGAAGAGAAAACACTCTCAAGCATGAACTCAAGCACCAACAAAATTAATAAGTACCCTGTTAGTCTACTCATCCCTGCATTTGCATGAAAAAAACACAGCTGAGTGGCTAAACTCCTGGCCTGGGATTTAGGAGACCACTGTTTATGTTCTTCTGTGCCGATGTGAAAAACCAAAACCATTTTCCCTTCAGGACAGAATAATGTTTTAACAACGTTTTGAATATATATATATTTTTTAAGACAAGAATACCCCTAAAGATCTACCATGGGTCTATTGCTGCTATTACTCCTTACATAATTGGATATATTCCAACTTTTATGAGTAATTACACATAAATTGAGCTAGAAGACAAAGTGATTTATTAGATCACTGCTTGAGACACTGGGGATTAGGGAGATGCAAGTCTATGGTCTGACTTGGGATGCAGTTACGGGATACCTTAGCTTCAGCAGAAGAAAAATGTCTTTAGTACGAGCAGCACAAGGCAGGAAAGAGAGGCAGAGAATTTCTTGTTTCTGTGCCACATGTGACATATCCCGTCCAGCTACTCCCACAGTGGTTCTCATATTTCTCTTTTCTACCAAACAGAAAGCTGGGCCAGACTAGTGCTCTGTAGATTCTAGCAGTGGCAGAACACCAAATACAAAGTAAGAAATGCTGGGTAGAAACAAAGATTTATTCCATGCATAAATTAAATTTAGTTAAATGACTATAGAGAGCACTAGGAAAACCTCTAGGCTGAGCAGGGGATTGCAAAGAAATTAAGTTGCTCAGTTTCAAAGATGTGCACGAAACACAAAAAGACCCAAGGGTCCTCTGCATTGTAAGAATATTTGTTATTTAGGAAAAGAGTAAAAGATGCAAATAAGCAAAGATAAACACTATGCTTTTCAAAATGCTTAAGAAGTCCTCTGATATAGTGACTCTCTTTTGCAAAGGCACTTTTCTACTTCATTCTTCTAAGCAACCATTTAGGGCTTGGGGGTTTTTTCACCCTCCTACACATTTGTAAAAGTGCAGGGAGGAGCTGAACAGGAACCACATCCATGTTCATTTGGGATGCGCGCCTTTTCCTAGCACTCTGTCAAGCACATTCAGAATAACCCAGAGTTGGAAAAAACATGTACCTTATTTCTATCCACCTTACTCTTTACTCAGTTCTCTTCCTAATGAAAAAGTCTAGAGGCCCAGTGCTCTCCCTGGTCTCCCCAGTATGGCCTCGAGTTGTGCAGTCAGGCTGCTCCTCAGATGAAAGCCTCTGTGGACCACCTCTTCTACCACCAGTGCCATCTCCTACTAACACATGGGGGTGCCTCCCTCTCCATCTCCACGGCTGCCACTTCCCCTTCTCTCAGAGCAGAAGGGGCCTGTGCCTGTAGAAGGGTTACTAGACTGTCTGCTAGGAGACAAGTATGAGAGACTTGGCACAGAAAAAAAGGGATATTAAATATACGTATGCATAAACATCAGTGAGTGGAAGAAACAAAATCAGATATTAATACCTCTTGTTCCAGTGCATATTCCATTAGTTTACAGGATGTTTTTCTAGGAAGACTGTCAGCCCTCGCTTGCTCTCCTTCTTCCTGTCTCCCCAAATCAGCAGTACTACAAAACAGGGAGTCTGCTTCATTTGAAATGAAAACATCCCACTCAGTCTCATACACTTGAGATCTCTCCTGCTCAGTCTCCTGCTTTACTGCCTAACTGCAGCCTACTTTTGTTTCAAAAAGAAAAAAGTATCAATAAAATTGTACTGATATTTATCTTGGAAAAACATCCTTTATTCTTTAAGATAATTACTATTTAGTATAGGTTTCTTTTTCTGTTAAGCACTGATCAACAGATGAACAGAATATTACTGCATATACTTCTAAATTCCATTAATATACACTACTGAACCTGTTGGTTCACCTAAGACCCCCTTCCTGATGTTTTTGCTATCAGAAAACTCTCCAATGGACCATCCTAGTGACTTAGGACCATGGCCCATGCCCTCAGCAAACATTTAAACATGAACTCACACAATCTCAAATCCCTCAACAGGAAAAGTGGGTTCCTTCACTTGATTTCCATCAGAGACATAACACAGGATACATTTAACTCAGAAGGTGGTCTTTGGTAAGGGCCAGCATTATATGTTCAAGAAAAATTCTAAGAATTTAGGGCAAATATAAGGAACAACCATCTGGGAGTATAACAACAACTTATGGCAACCTAAAATCTTGAGCCTTCACAAGTCAGAGGTTGCAGTTGGACTATTGTGATTAAAAGCCCCCAACAGACCAACCTCTCACGAAGTTCTCCAAGCATTTTCATACTTTCTCGTTTTCTCATCATTCTGTGGCAATGAGTATGTGACAGCAAGTAACTGGTAACTGTTCCCTGTTCCATTTCTCCAGGACACTCAAAATGGTACGGATAGCTACCACAGCCACTTAGTCCACAGCCATCTGTTTTCCAGGAGGAAAACAATGTTTTCCTCCTATTTAGTGCCTCTTCTCATCTAAGCCATTCCATGTCTCTACTGGTCTGGTTGCCTGCTATTTGCCTTTTCCAATTCTACTATTATCTTTCTGAACTTCCCTTTCTGAACATCACTGATGTAATGAGATTTTCTGTTTTGTTCTTCACAGACCTCCTGATGATTCCTAACACTCCATTTGCCTTCTTGACAGTCACAGAGCCAGAACACTGTCTGCAGCAAACCCTCAGGTCTTTTGTTTTGGTGGCACAGCCAGCTGGGAGTCCAGCATTGTATTACATTGAGTTAGGGCTGATCCCCACCCTCCACCATTCTTTTGCACCTATCAATCAGCACAAAGTCATCTAAACATTTTATCAGTCACTCTCTCCACCGTGAGACATTTATGTGATTCCTAGGAATCATTCCCAGTTATTCATTTCAGACAGATAATTCTGTATTAGCAGAAATGTCGTACTTGCCTATTCCCTGCTTTCCCAGATCAGGTAACCCTGTAAAACTCCATCAGTAACCTTCTTCATTGTGGAGCCTAACCATTCATTCCTCTTTTTCCTTCTGTCTTTTAATGAGTCTGTGAGAAGAGTCTCTTTAAGACTTCTCAGGGAGGACTCGTTAACAGCATTTTGAAAAGCCAAGTATGTTGTATTAACCAGCATTTTCACTGACTCTTTCAAAGAACTTTCTAATAGATTTGTGAGGCATTGCTTCCCCTTGTAAAATGAAAATAAACTTCTTCATCTCTTCCTTATTCTATCATGCATTTCCATTTACCCGCTAATCTATTTTTTACTAGAATCTCTGCCAAAGAACTTCTTTCTGCTTCAAGGACTTTTTAAATAATTGATGTCATATGCGCCAAATTTCATTCCTCTCCAGTTAGTAACTTCGCAGTATTTTACTTGTGTTATTTTAAAGTCTTGAGTGAATACCATATGGTCACAATGTTTATCATTTCTCTTATTAATGTGTTCTAATGTCTTTTATTGAAACTGTGGTTCACCAGTAAAGCAAATCCAGTGCTAGGGATACTAAAACCAGACCAAAAACATTACAGCTACATGAATGCCTGTTCAAATGCATTCAGAGAATTTTGTCTGGTTGGTTTTGCACTGGCAGTCTCTGTGTTGTGTGACATCATTTGTCTTTTAACACCCTGTGTAAAACCAGCACAAAGTCCAAGTTATGCACTCTTACTAAATCAACAGAAATGCATTCACTTGCCTGCATTGAACCAGACGAAACTTGTACTGATGAATGATCTGCTAGTGTGCATTGATGATGACGGAACATCAGCCTCACACTTCATTTGGAGATTAATTTCCTTATAAGATATGCCTAAAAAGCTCAAACCTCCATGTTACATGGGTTCAAAAGTCATTACATAAATTCATGGGAGAATGCTCATCAGGACTCACTGCAGATCACTGGAATCTGCTACCATATAATGTTGAATTGTCTGTGTATGCTAGCCCTAGTTTATTCTTCTTTAGGCATGTGCTAATGATTGCAGTTGGATCCAGATGAAGCAAGAGAGACTTAATTTGATCTACTACCACTATTCCCATGAGGTCGTTAAGTTTTACTTGTCCCAGAAAAACAGTTTTTCCTCCAAAAAGCTATTCCAGTCTCACTATTCCAAAACCTATTCATATCTCATCTCACAGTTAATTCCCCATCTCCCTCCCCATCAGAATACATAAGAACTTCCTGTGGACATCAGACCATATTCTCTGTTACCTTAGAGTTCTCTCCAAGAAGCAAAGGTTAGTGGGAAAGGAGAGATCAAAGATACTGAGAACGAGTGTAAGGAGTTAATTTGCAAAGGCCAGGACAAGCAAGGTAGTGAGGAGCCCTGTGAACTTGTCAAAATCCCCTGCTTTCTACTCCTCCATGCCTTGGACAGCCATGGGAAGGAACACATTCCGAGGCAAAATTCTTCTGGATCCCCAAAATACATATATACATTTTCTATGTATCTACATACAGAATCAAGGCAACATCCACATGAATACAGACAAGCAAAACACCTGAAAGGGGAATTCAAGACTGGGAGGTTATTGATTAGAAACACAACAGCTCCTGATGTCTCTGACAGGGGAGAAAAACCTAACTTGAAGTTATGTCGGTTTGAGATGAGGTTTCTCTTGGTGTTTTTTTTTAAAGAAACCCGTGGTATTTCAAATTTGTCTTTGAAAATCTTTTATCCTTTTCTCTTTACACAGAAGAAACCACCTCACAGTAGAATCCCAAATCATCATGCCTACTGAATATACACACTGTTGGAATGAACTGCACGTACCGCAATAGAGCACATACCTACAAATTTCTTCACAGACTAGAAATGCCTAATACCAAACCTCAAATATTTGAATGTTAGAAAACCAGACCTAAGGTTGTCCTGAGCCACTGTAGCACTGACCCTGCCTCAGCATCCTAGGAGGGAAAGCTATCACCTCCCACACACACATTGCATCCATCTCAAAAGAGTTCATTTCCACATGATACGAAAAGGGAAAAAAAGTTTGACACTAGTTTCATCTGTATTTCCTGGAATTCCACATATCTCAAATATGATGATTAGGCAGATGAATACAAATACAAACACAGAATCTTACACAATGTATCTATATTGTATCTACCCAGTAACTAAGACTGCAATGCAAAGACACTATCTTCTAAAATTAGAACAGTTAGACCCTACAACATATCAAAGTAGTCACAGTTAAGAAAAACAGGTGGTACGTTGCCCTACAGTTTTGCTCAATTTTAATCATCAGGCCACTAAAATGAAGTGCCCCTTTCTACAGTAATTATTGAAAATCCTATGGTTTGAAGTATCTGCAGTATAGCACACTATGCTTTTACGCTGTACTTTGGTGCAGTGATAATTAACAAAATTACCAAAAGTAGTAAATAAATTAATCACTAATAGGATACAAGTGTGCATTTATACACATTTGTTCTGAATTTGAGGTGCAGAGGGAGAAAATAAGAGATAAACCTGTTTAAGAAAATTCATTTAGCAAACGAAACCTCCAGAAACCCTGTACCATTCAAATGGCCTGTGGAGTCACTACAGTCTAGGGAACAGAAGAAAATATTCAAAAATCCATTGATACCCAGAAAGTTATTATATTTGAAAGCTAATTTATGAGTGAGAAAATAAGCTGGCGCTGAAATGCCCTCAAAAGCAATCTCTTCTGTGTACCAGGTTTTAAAAAAAGAAAGTATTATTCAATGGTTTTCCCTACTTCACTCCATAAAGAACAAGGAAAAGAGATAATCAGAGATATTTCCCAACTTTGGTCAGCCTTGTTGATGATGAGGGGGATGGAGACAAACTCCTGAAGGGAGAATGCTTAAAGAAAAAAAAAAACAGCAGAGAAAAAAGTTCAGATAACTAATATCAGGTATTATAACAACTGAATCCAGAAACACACAGTCCTGCTCCTCAAAATAACATACAGTTCAGTGGCCTTTCAGAAGTGATCACTGCTGTCAGATACCGTCTCTTTATTTTCTTTTAAAGAAATTTTAACAATACACTTAATATAGTGTGCTACTTGTAGGCCACTGACTACCTCCTTTCATCTACTTCAGATCTCTCTATGACCTGGAATAAGTTTGGATTTGTGCTCTGGTGGGATCAAGAGCAAAGGAATGATATGCAGTTCAAGAGAAACAATTTTAATATGGTACCCTAGTGTTTCAGCTGTTAACAAAACTGTATCAGGGAAGCTTTCACTACCACTGACATGATGAATCAATAAAATTACCATGGCACTAGTGTAATGCACCTACTTTCATAGTCAAAAAAAAAAATAATCCTGATTACAGTTAATTACTATTCTCTCTAGACATTTTGAGTATAATCCTCAGAAACAACACTGGAACTGTATTGCTACATAGAAAAACTGCTTCAAATTTGAGAAAAATTTATCCATTAACACAGAAAGAGTTGTAACTGTAATTACCTACCCAAGAACAGAAAGCACCTGCCACATACATAATTTTAAAGAAACATAGAAAATTCAATCTATAAACTGAATACAGTATGCAATAACTCATTTTCAGCCTTCGTAAACATGCATGATTATCACCAGTTAAAGAACATATTGTAAGTATTCATACCTGAAAGAATTTAATGCATCTTTCTCAATGGGGTCGTCAAATGTTCTGATAAGAAACCAGTTACTTGCAACACGGAATGTGCACAACAAAATAAATTATCAAAAGGAGCACATTCCTCAGAACTGCCAACAGTACATTCTGTACTTTTTGAGTCAGACTTATAGAGCCAAATAAAATGTAAACTTACTTTTTGTCTGATCCGTTTTTTGTGACACAGATGGGTGGGTAGAACTTATTAGTGGCAGAGTGGTTATCCTCTCTGTGCTGTTAAAGGATGCATCTGTAGACCACAAAGTCGCCTCTTCTGCAGTGGCAAACATCTGGGTGCTGTCTTCAGAGCCCTCTGCCAAAGCAGCATCATATGTAGGATGAGGACTGAGCACTGTGGCTTGAGTTGCAAGAGCAAATGAATTTTCCTGGAAAGTCTCTCTAAATATATTTGAGTTCTTGTTCATTTGGTCAACGTGGGATAAAGACGTGGTGGTCCAGGGAGAGGGCCGTGTGCTGAGATCCATTGTGGTATCAGTCTTGGAACTGTTTTCAACCATGTTTGGCAAAAGAACACCAGATGTTTCAATGTCACCATTAACTGTGAGGACCTCACTTCCATTTGAATAAAAGCATGTTTTTTCTAACACTCCTGGAAGAAAGGAAAAAAGACCAAAATTACTATCACCTGGAAGGACAAGTGTTACCAATTTGTTTTGGAAGGTTAATAAATGGATGTTGGACTAGATGCCCTTTTTAAGGTCCCTTCCAACCCAAACTATTCTATGATTCTAAATATAATGGCACAGATTAAAAAAGTAATATTTATTTCAAAGTTAAAATTAAAGAGAACTAAATTTAAGAATTTCATGTAGCAGCAAAATAGCAGTAGCACATAGAAACAAAAGCTGTAACTACTGTAGAATAAATAGAGAAACATATAAATAGAGAAATAGATAAACACTTCTATGAACTAAAAACATTTTAATCTTACTTGCAGTAGGTCACTGAACTCTTACATGTTTGTAACTATAGAATGTAATTTTGGGGAGCTCCAGCATGCATTCATTCTATCATATTGTTAACAAGATTGGCGATACTGGTTTTTTTCTCTTTCTAAATTGCATCATCTCTTGTTTTCATAGTACCACCATCTTCGGACAGCTAATTCTGAAGCTTCAAGGGAATCAATACATTTTTAATATATTTTACATTCACTAACATTTAAAATTGAAAGAGGTATTGTTTTCTCTATACAGGATTACGTAATTTAACTACAACTGCTAAATCTAGGTCCATGAGTTCTTTTTCATTCTTCTCTGATACTGGCTTTTAAATATGTATTTGTATCCAAAATTGTGGGCACTTGCTATATTTTTTTGTTTGTTCATTTATTATATCATAGACACAGACTTCGTTAGTTTTATGTGTTGAACAGTTGCAAGTAATTACAGTTCAAAAATCAAACCAGCTGTGTAACACTAAGGAGATGCATCCCATAGGCATCAGGGAATTCAAACTGAATAGTAAGAGAATCTATTTTTAACTTTGTAACTATTACTGAAATATTTAGTTAATCCAAATAATGAAGGAGGCATCTCAAACATATATAGGACACATAACTTAGTTATTTATAATAAAAACTACAAATACTAACTCAAATTCTTTAACCAAATATATTAGGGCCATATTTAATGCTAGAAGAGAAGCACCACTCTGTATCACAACATAAGAAATTTCTGGTAAACAGCAAAACAATTTTTGCCACTAGCTAGTCATGTAAAAGAGTTCAAAAATTATAATAAACTTGATTAAAAATAATTAAAAGCAATCCCTCAAAACATAAAAATCTACCAACTGTTTTTAAATACCCTGACAATAATTGATAATTTTAATAGCTTTTCATGCTGTCTGCTCTTAACAGTGATATTTAAGCACTCCGCTTACATTGTTTCAAGACAATAAAGTAAAAACAAGGGAGTGAAGAATATCCATCCTTTCAACAACGGGACACAAATACAACTGCCTTTCCTTAGTCAAAATCCAAAGAAAAGGCCAAAAACACTGTATCCTCCACCTGGGCTCCCTATGGAAAGAAGAGAGATTTTGTTTATCCTTTCAGCTCCTTTTCTTCTCTCTCACCCTTACTGCTAGCTACAGGCCCTCAAGCCAAAAAGATGGTTACACCTGAAGCACATTAGCAAGAATTCATCTCCTGTTGTTCCCTACAAACCCTCTGAGCTCAAGGCAAATCACAGATTTTTCTTTCCACTCTGATGTGGAAATCACTTTTTCCTTAGGCTTTCATATTGACTTGATCCTTCTCTAGCTGTTTGGTACAGATGACTCTTGAGTACCCACACACCCACCACCATCGCTCCTGAACCTTGTTTTCAGTTTCGTTATTGTGTTTACCGAAATGGTTGGTTGCATGATCACCTCTCAGCCAGGCATTGGTCACCCATCACCACTCCAGGCTCTCTCCCTCACCAAACCCACTGTTCTGCCAGCTCCAGGCACCACACTGTGCCCACTCGGGTATCCTGAGCCCCTTCCCAGTGCTGTTATTGAATCCCTCTTCTCATTCCTTCACGCGCTTTCTATCTAGACTAAATCAGTTTACTGGTCTGAAGTTGAAGGACTGGGCAGGAGGAAATCTTTATTAATCACAGCTACAAACAACTTACAATGCCAGAAGAACCCACCTCTCAGTTACAACCTGAAGGGCCGCTGTGTTGGAAACCTTTAGAGGGAAGAAAAGAACTAGCATTTTGTTTTTCATTGGGTAACCTTTAACTACAGTTAAAGTAACCTATAATTGAAGTAACCTATAACTTAAGTAACCTATAACTTGGAACCAGCAAGAAAATCTTGTAAGATTCCTGAAATGTAATGGGGTTCAATGCAACAGTTCCCATTTGAGGTTTACCCTATCCTCATTTATCCAGCCTGGGTTGTTTTGGCTCCATTGTCACTAACTGTAAGTAAATCTTTGTGTCTAACTTCTGCTGGAAGAACCCAGGGGAACTTTATATCTAAACAAGGTTAAGGTTTCTGTTTTTCCACCAGCAAATGTTCGTAATTCATTGGGATTTGGAGGAATTTACTGCATATATTTTACAGAAGCAACTGAAAATCTCCCACTGGCAAATTATATCAGCAGCAATTTTTTTTGTGTGAGTCCTCTGGTAAGGCCAAACTGGAAAAATGAATGTGCTCTGTTTTCACAAATAAGGACCAGTAGTAATCTGCTTTGCTAAAATCTAAGGAACTGTGACTGATCATGCTCAGAAATTGTGCTTGCTCGTATGTAGCTTTACTTGGATGCTTTGATTCCCAACAAAGCTTTGAATCTCTATGATTCAGAAGCCTACTTTGTTTCAACTTTCAAACTTCAGTAGTTTTTTCTGTAGTTTTCAAAAAGTTAAAATGAGCTTTTTTCCTCCTGTGGCAAGTGTGTATTTTTTTTCCATGACTCAAGAATAGCTATGGGGATTATTTTTTTTTCACATTCTCTATCCTCCTCCCCAGGCTCCTCTCTTCTCCTCCACTCAACACAAAAATAGAAAAAGCCTGGAAAACATTGGTCCCAAAGAGCTATGAATAATGATTTAAAATTAAAGTAAAAATGGTTAGCTATTTATATAGCACTCAGTGGAATAGCAGGCAATATGTTACAAGACAGGTAGACTCTTGAACGAAGTTTAAAAATCCCTTTTGGTTTAATACAGTGGACCAATAAATACTGTTAAAGAAAATATTGAAATTACCCACTGGACTCTATCCTCACCACACTCAGCCTTATTTCATTCTTTTTTCTGGAACTATAAATAATAACTATGTCTGTCACTACCCATAAGACCATTTACTTCTTTCACAGAGATCCCCAAACGTTTGTTTGCTTCTTCAACCCATCTTTCCAACAGTAACATTTTTTCTTCTACTTTCACAGTTTCCTAGTGGTAACAACCTCTTCTACAGAAAAGACCTTCCCCATTGTATCAGCTCAGCTGACAATGGGTAGTATTAAAATTCTTTTTAACAGTTTTTTGCCCCACAAAATAACATGAGCCTGGGCTCTGATGCATATGTCCTTGAGAGAGCTAGGTGTAGACCTCTGTCTAGTGTTCCCCTCTGGCAGCTCTAGACGGGAACTCTGTTTCCACTTAGTATGCGAGGGCTTTGGACCACCTTCCTGGGTCACCCTGTTCTCCCCCTACATTTTCCTCCTATCCTCTTGTCTTCCCAATGCACGGCAGGGAATTGAAGTACTTAATTCCAGGCTATGTAGTCCACTCTCTGAGTTAGGCTCCCATTTGCTTTGATTCTCATCCTTTTCCTTCCCTAAAAATACTACTGTATATCTTTAATCTTAAGTTAAGCTTACTGAAGATTTTTATAGCATCAAAAGCCCTGAAGGAACTAGTTAAATTTTTAGATATCTAAGGAAACAGTGTGATGCTTTAAAACAATTGATTATTTTTTAATCCCTTCAGTAATGAGAATTTAATTACTCTCCATCAGTGTCTGCTAACAGCCATACAACACATATATGCATTTTATTCATGTATACTGCACACTATACCCAACTATTCTTCATTTGTGAGTTCATTCAGCTGTACACTGTAAAACATAAGTTGGATAGTTAATTAGTGAGAAAGAGCTGTAACCATTTTGGATTTGCATCTCCAGCTACAGCTGGACGTGTCCAGATGACAGAAATACACAGCACGCTGGCCTTCACTGTGCTTGCTACAACAATGAGGAACTGGCACCAAGCTCATTCGGTTCCAAGCGATGCCTTGCCAACAGTTTTACTGATCGTTTTCCAGTTCCTGTTTGCTACTGGGGAATCAGTGTTTTATTTAAAGAACTGAAATGGACAATTATGAGATCTAAGAAATAGTCACACTGTTCAAGCTATTAAACTGAGATTTTGGCAGTGTGTACTGTGGGTGATTTCTTGCAGTTCACAGCGGGAAATCTCAAAAAGACCAAGTTTGTTTAAGAAGATAATGAAACAGAGCAAAGCTGCCTACCAAAGCACGTGTAATGGATGAGGCAGTTAGTTAGACGGGGAATAAAATACTGATTCACCGCTATAACTAGCCAGCATGTACCCATGGAGATTTCTTCTGCAGGGTCTGTCCCTGTGACTCTGCACTCTGAGGAAATGAGCAAGTCACTGATAACATGAAGTCCCACAACATACAGCAAACCATTGCACATCAGCTGAGCTGCAGTAACAGACTCTATCCTGCTCCTCCTGTGAAGTAAGGACATTACCTTAAACTGCTTACCAGCCACCCAAGGGGCCAAGAAGGACTCCATTTGTAAATTTTTTTAATTTTTTTTTTTTTCAACTTAACAAGTGGCTTATGAAAATAATGGATCACTTCCCAGATAAAATGGAATTCAAAGTAGATTCTGTGGAAGGCATCTTTTAAAGAAGCTGCAGAGCAAAACTGGGCTTCTTCTAAGGTCCTGTGCAGAAAGGAGAGATTTCTGTGCAAAAAGGAGACATTTTCCCTTTCATTAACTTCTGGCTTTCAGGCAACAAGGTCTCAGCAAAAATATCAGCATCGTACTAAAGGGCTGGAGAGGACAACAGTAGCTACCTTTTGTATTAACAATGGTTGTTGCCTGAAAGTTCCCAGTTACAGTGATAAAACTGTGGTCTAATAAAAAATCTTATCCAGTGTCTTTCTTTTTTTCCTGTCTCTTGAGCAAGATGTGTCATGTAACTAGAATTTCTTATTTATAAAGCTTTTCTTAACCTGAGAAATTAAATGTAACATGCACATAATGACTCTATTGCAATTCAGAAACCAATCCTGAACTCTGTGCCTGTGTTAAACACTCACTTAGCACTAGCTAATGAATAAAGCTCTATGGGCTCCTTTGGAATCAATTATGCTGCACCAGAATCCTTGCTTCAGCCACTGTGACTTTCTGTCCATTATTATTCTCTAGAGCCCAAGAACAATTCCTCACTGACCTCAGTGATGTCTCACAGCAGACATTCTGACCTGCAGCTGTATTCACAGAACCCTTTTTTTTTTTTCCAACATACCAGGTGTATCAGTAAAGAAGGCTTGCTAGACTGAATCAGTTCTTATAGATGGGTGAAATACAGGCTGCTCGGGGATACACTCCTTTGGACATTCTCCATAATATCGCTGTGTTGGCAAGATCAAATTAAAGAACTGGCAAATCATTTAGCCAATGATTACCATCTTCCATCAGAAAACATCCTGGGACCTAATGGTTTATTTATATGTTAAACTCCTAAATTTAGATGCCAGTGCCATTGATTGACAATGGACTTGTTAATATTTCATGTTGCTTTCACATTTATAACTTTTGGATCTCCATGTTGCTAGTCACTTTAGATTTTGAGGACATGTCATGTGCCTTGAGGCTCAAAATCACTTAGAGAATTACCAGCACCTCCAAATGATTCAGGGATCAAGATCCTTTTACTCTAGAGTAAATCTCCTTGCAACTTTAACTTCCTCTGCATGGCAAAAAGTTCTTTATGGGCCACTACAGTTGGGTTCCTAAACTGATACAGGACTCTCGACATATGTGTGTTACCTTATGAATGTAGAGGATCTAACAGCCACAAAGCTAAGCCTAGAAGTTTTACTATAATGTACTTTTCCTGATGTTTATTCTATGAAGGAGACACAGCTCCTTCTGTGTTCTCAGAAGGGGAAGGGAAAGGAGAATACAGGTCTCACTGGTAATATAGTAGTAATAATCATTGTTCAACCACTGGCATGCAAAAACATCAGCAGGATCTCTCAGGGGGACAGAATCTTGCCACGGATTTCCCAAACAACAGAATGATTTGAGAACTGCCCAGACTGGCTAATATTTATGGATAATAAAGGATAATAAAAATGCAGCTACTAGAGTGAGATTTGTTTTTAAGGAGAGTAAGATGAAAACGCTAAAAACAACCTATCACGCGTGTAATAATTCTCACCGAGAACCAAAATTAATCTCAGAATACATGTCAGAGCCAAAATATAAACACTGCATGCTGATAATGTAAGGATGGTGAGAGAACCAAAACCTCAATTATTTGCATATCCATAGTCCACAGTGCATTTTAGAGACTTTAATTCTAATCCTCATTCCCATCAGTGGTGACAAACTAACAGATTTTTAAAATACTATTTTGCAAAATATACCGGATGCAGTCCTGAGTAACATGCTCTAGCTCTAGGCAATCCTGCTTCAGCAGGGGAGTTGGACTAGATGATCTCTATGGTCCCTTCCAACTCTAAAAAATTCAGTGAAATTCAGTGAAAATGCATGAATGCCTAACATTGTGCATAGATAAAAGGGTATGCTGCTTGCCTGAAAGGCAGGCTTATCTGATGTGGTCCTGCAGTGTGATCACATGCCCAAAAATTACATCTGGACTGTAAAAGTCTGACATACATGATGCTACTCTTTATGTGTATCACAAAACTTGTCCTGAATTCTACAGAAGACAATAGACAAAGCATTAGTTGTAAATGGCTGTTAATGGGAGGTGGTAGAAGACCACACAAGTATGAGCTGAAGATACTGGTGTGAAGGAATGGGACAACTACCATGGAATGAATTTATCCCTATAAAATAAATATAATTGATTTTCCTTTATGGAACTTTAATTATAAAGCATTTTGTTTCCCCAGATAAATAACTGCAATGATAAGCAATTATGGTACAATAAAAAAAAAATGTAATCGAATTTGATATAATGCCCACCAGCCATGAAGGACTTTTTAAAAACAATGTTTCAAATGGTTTAGAATGTTTCCTCTCTGCAAGGAAAAGGATGAAAATGCTAGAGGTTTTTCATTCTTACAAACATGCATAATTTTCACCTTTGTAACCTATGTATACTATTCATTACTTAAGGATTTTTTTTCTGTGTAAGTAAAATGGGACACAGACTACAAGTTGAAGGTGATCTTACCTGTCTCCATTTCAAAGAAAGATTTAGCTATTCAAACCATGGATTCAGTTATTGTTTGTTCTTCTAGAAAGTAATGAATCTTACTATACTACACTAACTATAATCCCCAGAAAAATATTATGGAACAGTCTTATCAGAAGGCTCTTGATGTCTACAAGGGTCAGATGAAATGGTAATATATCATTAATTTTAGTCACATATAATCTAGCCTTTTCTCACCCGTTTGAATTTATATTGCTGAGTTAGGTCTTCATGGTCAAGGTCTTGCATGTTAGGTCATCAAGAGTCCAAAGCAAGCACCATTGCTAAGCCCTCGTGTCCTCTGATGTAACACAGGCAATCAACAAATTATTATGGTCATGGTCTAAAGGTTAGACTTCCTCCATAGCAACTGGTACTGCCTGTACTTCAGTGAGTAAAACAACATTCATTCATTAAAGTTTTCTTCTGCTGGTTGACAATCATCCTATACTCCTGGTGAGAGACAGAAGAGGATGCAAAGCCAGAGTGTAAGTACTTAAGAGAAGTAAAAGCTAAAGAATTCAGCTTGGTATTTTCTTCTGCAGACCGTAAAAGACCATCTTTAGTCAAAATAATGTGTATCTCTACTGACAATTTACTTTGTCCTTTCTTTACATACAGTTCTAACAAAATAGCTTTTTCAGGGGCTCTGTATTTTGAATACTTTGAGGGTAAGTAATTTTTAAAAGGTTGATTAATGAAATATTCTGAAAAGAAGCCCCCATGACACACCGCAAGTAGGACATTTTCTATTAGAACATAACTGTACTGCTCTGTCTCCTTCCACCCATATCATCTTTTCAGTTTCTTCAACATCAGAGCTTGCAAAGATATGCAGGCAACAAAGCAGATTTAAGAGAAGTGAAATGAAAAGTTCTAAGGTGCATGCCCACTTTTTGGATGTGTATACACGTCATTTAATTAAAACATATTACAGAAGGAAAAGAGTAATTACCTACAAAATTCCCACAGGAAACAGAATATTTTCTTGCAAAATATAAATGGCCTAATTTTCTGATGAGTTCGTTGCCAAAGTCAAACCAAAAAAGTCCATAAGTTTCTAATTGATATACTGGAGCTCACTATTTATGTTTTAAGCACCAGTGAAAGATACTGGAATGACAACCACAGAATTTAACTCATCCATTTCATGAAAAAATAAGGAACAAGATTTCCTATATATCGAATAATTTCTGTTATCCAGTCAAGACTATCAACTCATTTATTACATTGTAAGGCATCATCCCAATATTAGACTGTAACAGAATTCAGTTATTATTAATCTGAAATTAATATGAGCTACTATTCTGGATATAGTATATTCTCAATAAATAGAACAGACTATATTTTATTACACACTTTAAAGATGCTCACAGAATCTGTCCATTTAATTCCAGTATATACCCAATATATCAGATATATTTGTTTCTAGGCTATCAATGCACATGAAATGAAAGTTTCTGAGAGAGAAGAGTACTAAATTAGAATCATGCTAATCAAAAGATGCTGAAGGGAGCTTTGCCAGTTTTAGATTCAGGTAATAACACCAAGCCTTTTTCTTCACCCTACAATTACATTGACTTAAGAGGAGGTAGTCCTGATTTTTGCTATGTAAGCTGGATCAGAACAGGTCCCATTTCCCCAGAGGATTTCATACATTTTAATGAGTGTTATGTCGATACATGCCTCAGAGGAGGAGATTGAGTAGAGATGATGTAAATACACCTGCTTTTTTATCTGCTTTCTCACCAAAGAACAAAAATCTAGGGCAGAGGATATGAAGGATACAAGTGGAATGCTAAACATAAGGAAAGTAAATTGAATGGCATCATATTTCCTAATTGCCAGACCTACTTGATCTTAATCCACTTCAGATTGTTCTTAGTTTAAAGATACCTCCCCAAGACTTACTTGTCAATCACAAAATTCAATAGCTTTGTGGGTTTTTTCACTTCCTTAACAAGCTAAATGAAAAAAACAGGCCTACAATGTCTTGGTGCAAATCCTTTACAGACTGAATTGAGAAAACAGATTTAAATTGTCATGATTTTGACAGTGCTGAAGGTGCTATTGAGAAGTGCTTGGTTTCCTCCTGTGCTTGCTGTTTGATTGTATGATGTGTATTGAAATTGAGGGTTTAAAACAGTAACACAGATTTATATTTATATACCTCACACATTACCCCACCTGTTACAGATGTGCTTCTGAATTACTTAAGGAAGCTTAACCAAAAAATACTCTCATTAGCAAAAAAAAAAATAAAGTAAAATCCCAGAAACTCTCGGCACTTAAAGCAGAACAGATGATTTTTTTAACTTTTTTTTTCCTGAAAAAGTAATGCTATAACCTAGCATTACTGTCTTTCTAATGTTACAGTTGAAGCAATTTAATGATAAGATATGTCAGCTTCTCTAAAGATAACAAAGGAAGGCTTTTTAAATGTTTTTCTTTTGTAATAAATTATTACCTTTTAATTCTTAACAAAGAGTTAGTTAACAGACTAAACCATTATGAAATCTAATATCCCTGGCATCAAGTTTCCTCAAAACATACTTGGGGTTCTGCATTGATACTTATTTCATATTTAGAAGAAATGAACATATTTTTCCTTAGTTAAAGAGTAATATTTTGTAGGCTGTTCAGAAAGATTTGTGGCTATATATTTAAATATTTATATATATATATTTTTATATTTATAATTAACTTTCACCTGAAAATAAAAATCAGATTTGCACATCAATGTGTGACATAAATATGCCATTCAAGTGATAGTGATTTAAAGTTCTAACATAAATATCTTTTTGTACTTGTAAAATGACTGCTGAAAACCATCTACATACTACATACTCAAGGTAGCATGCTCCTTAAAAATCTATTTTGAGAAATTCAGAAACGGTTTCCTCTTCGATGCCTTAAATATATTCTAAATATATAAATCTAAATAGCATACTTATTTCTCTGCCACAAACCACAACATTAAGCCACAAGGTAGATTAGTTTGTTAGGTGTATGTACTATGATATATCTTTAATTAGTATTTGAGAATGCATTCTCAATTTTAGTCTCCTGAATTCAAAATGTGTCCATTTACTCCATTAGCACTCACCTACAAAGGTAAGCAGGATCACCAACAAAAGGATAAGGGCACAGATGCATGGAATCAGAACTAGGAGCAAAAGTCGAAGGAACTTGGCAGAAGCCAGTTTCTGAGAGCAACCATCCCCCATATTATCCTCATCTGTTCCTAAGACCTGAAAAACAAAAAAGCACAGTTTTATCATTCTCCTGTCAACTAGTAACTCCTACATTTTCAACAACAGTCTTTCCCATTACAGACAACAGCTATATGATTTCAATCATACAACTTTTAGATTCTTAATGAAAAGTTGCATGGAAACTTTCTTTTTGGTGGAAAGCCTAGGGTAATCCATCTAATTTAGCTTAGTTCACCCAATAGACACAGACTTACAGCTTCATTGAAATTTCTAAACATTTCTGAAGATGTAGAAGTTGGATAGGTGTTTCCTTTGAAAAAATGTAAAATAACAAATTTAAGCAATAAGGAAAAATACAACTTATTCTATAATTAAAAATAATCCATTACTAATTATTCAAGAGCTCCATGTTCTTCAGTTTCTTTTATTAAGAAAACAAGCAACTATTATAACCTTTGTTGTATGTGACTAGAGAAGTGATAAGGACTGTTCCATTGTTACGCACAGTAAAGCCATTTCATTTTTTAAGTACTTTACAAAATCATAACTTATCACAGAATTCTGTGGAGTTTGCAACTGATATTCTACTCTATATATGGAATGTAGAGGATCAGAGAAAAATTATTTTTGTAATTCAGTTGAGCTGCACAAAGTACAAAAATTCAAACTTTTGCAAAAGCCTAAACATGTGTTTAATACATATATTTTTAAACATAATTCCATTAAGACTATGATCTCATACTGGAAAAATATACTTTTTAAACAGAAAGAAAAACAAAATTCCAAATTAACATTTAATAGCAAGATTGAAACTGTTGTTATGAAGTTAATACATCTTTCTTCAAAAAACATTTACAACATTCCTTATGAAAAGGTGAAATTGGATAATAGAATTATTAATTCCAAATAATGTCTTCCCAAAGGAAGACTAATAGTTTATCCTCTTTGTCAGGAAGATCAGTCACATTGAAGTTAGTCGTGACAGGACACAAGAGCATGAATGTGTGCATTACCCTGACAGCCATCTCAAAGAAGCTGAAGAAACTGAGGTCTACAACATACATATTATTAGTCTCGCAAATGCCAGTGTCTGTGGGTTATCCCTTTGGCTGGCTCTGCTGGAAGTACCCTTCTGTGAAGAACAGGTTACCAGACTGACTAGCACAAATGGAAGTTGAACTATTTCTTAAGGAATTGGTGCACAGAGACTAGATTTATATCCCCCCCCAACCTCACTGCCCAATTTACTTCCTTGACTGAGAAGACTGTAGGCATAAATGGGACTTAGAGCATCATTTTCCACCTTTCTGCAATGTCTCTTGTTCCACCATGGCAGAAGGACAATTTCTAAGGAAATTCCCCTTGCTGATAATAGAATTATCATCTGTTTCTGATACCCCTGGTTACCAGACACTGCAAACACTGTACAGACAGCAGAAACCAAACTGCATTTGTGCAGGTGTATGTACCTGTTCTGATAGTGCTAAGCATCACATGTTATCTGACCTCCTTGAGACCCATCCAGTGCAGTGTCCCAGAGGACTTTTTTTTTTGCTACTTCCACTGTTCAAAATAAAGACCAGATCACATTGAAAATGCATATGGTACCAGTACAGAGTGAGGTGCCAGCAGCATCTCAATTGATAACCTTCCTATTCCAGTGGTTTTGGCTCAACACTGTCCTCCTACTGGGCTTGTCTAGCAACCAGGATGTAAATTGATGGTCAGCTTAAAGACGGTGGAATTATCTGAACATCTGAAACAGCCAGCTCAGGGTAAGAATAGTAAGAGTGGTTTTGAGTTAATTGGTTGTCAGAAGTGTTTTTCTTAATCAAAAGCTTATTCAGAAGTTGCAAATGCTGCAATCCAAGGTTTCAGGATACCTCAGCTAAATTACTGCCCTTATCCACAAGTAACACCTAAAATATCCAGGCACAGATAAAGGTAAGGATTCTGGTGATTTTTAGGAATCTAAATCTAGGTGACATTTAGACAATCCCTACTTGACCATATAACCTCCTGCAGTCCACACTTGCATACATTTTCATATTAAAGTCTTCAAAGTCTGCCTGAAGTTTTGCTTCTGGAACACTGGAACATAGCAGCTTAGCAGCTACTCATGGCAGGCTTCCCTGAATTCCATAACCCTGCTTCGTACAGCCTGTATTAGCCCCCCTCGGGAGGTCTGAGTGCACAGGTAACAGGAATAACACAACTCTGTTATGAATACAGATCTCCCAAAACACAGCTGCTGTAACCACTTTTGAAAGTGCAGCTGAAAAAAAAAAGAGAAAAATGGCATAAAATTGCTCTTTCTAACAGTGCAGTGGTTACAGTGTTCCTGCAGGAAACAGGGCTGTTGAGTTCAATTCCCTCTTCAGCCTGAAGCAGTCAAAAATTAGATCTGTTACTCAGTAGAGTATCACAACCATCTGAACATAGACTCCTCCTGAATCAAAGCACACTATCCCTTGAAATCACAATATTCTATAAAAAAACCCACAGTTCTATTGGACCAGATAATAGGGAGCAGGACCATCATTACACAGCCCAGTGACAAGGGTACTCGGGAGCTGACTCTTGAGTTTCTTCAAGACAAATAAACATAAGATCCAGCTCGTTTTCCTAAAGGAACAACTACCAATCAAGATGGACTTCTTGGAAATCTCAGGCAAAAGTGCCCAGCTCTACCCAGCGTAATACAAGGTAAATGACTCCACAAAGAGATTGTCTTAGGAATAAAAAAAATACATTATCTATAAACAACAAAATTGTATTATCAAATAACTGAGAAAACACACAGAAATAGCATTCATCACCTTTTTTCTTTTTTTTTTTTGTTTTTTTTGACTCTTCTTGTGAGAAGGAGGTGATAATGAATATTTTGGAGATCCATGAGACCTTAATCATCCCAAGCACAAGTGTATAACTGAGAGCAGTTACCACCACTGTTGTACAGATGCCTCAGAGTTAACCTTTGAGAAACATTAAATATGTGCCAATGAAACGAGTGAGCTGCTTGTGTTCTTTCTGGGAGAATTTTTTCCTAAAGTGTATTGGAACTGGGGATGATAGCTACTTCAGGCAAACAATCATACTAAAGGAGAACCTCAAACATATTCTTTCTTGTCAACTCCTGAAAGCAACAATAAGCCTCAGTCTTTGCATTGATAACCTCCTACCACAGATTTTTAAAGAGACTGTTGTATCCAAATTTGCTTTCAGTGACTACTCAAGAAAAGAATGTTGGATTGTGAAAGACATGCTTCTCATAAAGACCATGAATTGCTAGTTTTGTACAAATATTTACGTGCAACTAAACAGCATGTTCTATTTTTACCTTCTACAGGAAAAGACCTCATGAAAAACATGAAACCTATTTAAAATCATCACCGGTGACTCAGCAAGCATAAACTTAATTTTGACAGTTTTCCAATTTTGCCAGTTTTCCATCACTTGAACACCTATGTGAGGTTTTTTTCATCAATTTCTGTGGTGAATACGAAATCAATTTAGAGATAGTGCTAATCGTTTCTATATCATCAATTTATAAAGTGTCCTATAGATAAACATAAATGCATTATACCTACTCTTTATATATACCCTGATACTGTTTCTCTTCCTCTTGCCACCAAATATTGCAATATACAAAGAATAGATGCAGCAGTTTTAAGTGCTCTAGTATGCCAACGGTATCTGCATAAACTTCAGATGTGCTTTGTCCTCTCAGTTCTAATGAACAACGGAACAGAGACAAATAATGGAATCTTCAGAGAAAAAAAAAAGGGCCTGTAGAAGGAAACAGGGCTGCTACAGGCTTATTCACTTGGCTCACTTCAAGCTTCCAGATTAATGGCCAAGATAGTTGAGTCTCCCTCAACTCTCCCTGTGGCCAATAGTTGCTCTGAATCATTCTCTAAGTCTGGAAGACTGAGGTACCTTGTAGATACACATTTATCTCCCTTTCCAAGGGAAGGGTAAGAAGACTTAGAAGCAGAATCCTTGAGGGCAGACTGAAAGAAACCAACCCTAAATGCTGGAGATTTTGGCATAAGATAGGTTTCGCACAGCACTGGACCAAAAACATATTCTCAGTACTTGTGGAATACTGGTGCAAGTTCCCTTCCTACCACTGCTGTCAGAAAACTTGATTCAAGAAAGATTTTTTTTAATTAAATACTGTGCGCACCATAGTTAGGAAACGTTGGTGCTTGGTTTTTAAGGCAAGTCATTTGCTTTTAATGCAATCAGGTTTTGCGTTGAAGAAGAATAAAGCCAGAATACTGGATGCATAAAAACATCAGATAATTTCTTCTGACAGCTAAAAAATTCTGTCCCTAATGAAATGCCATTAACCACCACTTACCTGAGTGCCATTCTTTCAGTAATGACTGCAATAAAGGAAATACACCATGAAGTAACTCTGAGCTAATTTCAGTGCAGATTTTTTAAAAAATCCTAGGCTTACCTAGGACTGCTGGATCAGACTGCTGACAGTGGATTTTCTGAAACCACAGAAGCAGAAAAAAAAAGTAAGATGGAAAAAAATACTGTCCCATCTGACTAAAAATTCGTTGAACCAAAATTCACAGCTTATCTTCTGCAAGATGTGGGGAGAATTTGATCTCATGGGTGTCATTTCAATAACATGCTTGTCACATTAAAGCACAGAAATGGCAAATTACATTAAGATTTATGGGTGAAAAGCCTATGGTAGCATGCAATTTTCCTTTGAGACAGCAGAAGTATCTAAGCTACTAGTCTATAAAACAGCCTGAATCATGGTATAAGCACTTGACAAAAATATCTCCTGCTGTTGTCACCGCAAACCTAACAGATGTTCTCCCAACAAAGAGATTAGGGTTAACAGCCTACCATCAGTATCTTCTGTGCATGATGGGTCTCTACAAAGAAATGTAGAAGACAACTGTTGGATCAGAAGCATCAAAATATCTTGAGCAAGCCATATACCAAAGTACTATGTAGTGTTTATGCCAGAGAAAAGTGGAAAGGCAAGTACTACCATGAAATGCAGGAAGACTGTCATTAGGGGGCAGTAAACAGGTGGCCTTGTGGAAGTCCCCGCAATTCCACTGAGGAATCTGCTACCCAGCCAAACAATATTCACATATGGAAAAAATATCAGATTACAAAAATCATCTGCAGTTCTTTACATACCCTTGATATTGTTCCCCTTCTAATGTTGAAGCAGGGCTCTATTCTCAGCTCCTGTGATTTTATCAACTCTTATGATGCTGGTGTTAAGACCACAATATCTAGATATTTGATACACAGGACCATACCATCCATTGCAGCTTTCCTTTCCATGTAAGGGAAGACGGTTCCCAGTTCTCATGGCTACAGAGCAAAAAAACTGAACATGTGAAGTACCAATGCTTAAACACACAACAGCATATATAAAGAAATTTAAATGCACACATTCTTACAGCCCCTTTCAACCGACTCACAATATTCAAATGCCTGGAAGTGAGTAAGGGAAGCTGCAAGCTCTCTACATTTTTTCTCAGTTCTGTCCTGTTCCCATGAAAACTTGTGAGTCAGCAATGCACTTCTATTTGACTACTTTATCATCCGAAAAAATTAACACCATGCTTTAATAGTCACTGTAACAAGCAGAAAGTGTAAGGTAAATCCTCCAAAGGTACAGGCAAAGTCACATGCTAAAAACAGGGACAGGTAAAAAGTCACTGGGAACAAGGTTTTGCATAATCTTTCATTTTCAGTATTAGAGGATTCAGAGAGCCAAACTGAAATGGACCAACTGAAGAATGAATGTTAAGGCAGCATAAGAAATTGGATACTAAGCAGCTTTTGTCTGCAAATACAAGTAATACTCAAATTCCAGTGTATACAAATTTAAGAACAAAAGTGCCATAGTTATTCTGAAATGAAATAGTGCGATTTAGGAGGAAAAAAAAAACTTTTCATTCATCAAGGCAGCAAAAAACCCAACCCTTTTCATACAGAAAGGCAGCAAACATGAGAAGCATGTTATTATCACATGAATTGTTACTTGCACAATGAAATGTGCTACTTTTCCCGATAGTTAAAGTTCACTGTAATTCTGTAACTTCTGCCAGGAAATTCCATATCCTCAGACTAATTACAAATTGCTGACATAATTCATTCAAAGTTCATATTCATGACCAGATTTCCTTTCCCTTCCATGAAATAAAATACCCTGATTTACCCCTATTTTAACTAGTGAAATACAAACATATTTAGTCATCATGCCAATCTGAAATAGACAGTATCCCAGTAAGGGAGATGTCATATAAAGCTGGGCACATCTTCCAAAAGAAGTATTTGGTTGGTGCTAGATGCCACGTTCAGCCAGATTCTTCCAGCTGAAGCAGAAACCTGAAACTCCTTTAAACTTCCCGACTCAAATTTTCACTTAAAGTAAGTAAACTGTGTCAGTCTTGGATTCCAGGTATCTGGTGTGATACCAATAAATACTCTCCACCTCATTTAAAATGAGAATTAGTTACACCACTTCACCATCGTATAGGTCAGTACTGATCACTCTTCAAAATTTGAATTGGAAGAGGGGGGAAAAAATGTATTTATCTCTACTACAGAACAGTAGTATCACCTTTTCAATAGCAGTATGATTTAATTTCTTCCTTTTTCAAAAGAAGTGCTGCTGGATAATGATTCCACTTTGGCATAAATGTTAATTGTTTAGATACTTCTTTACATATCATACATATTTAATTTCACTGATGTAAATTTGCAACTACAACAATAAACGCTTCCCATAATTACAATGGAACTTTGTTGAATCTTCAAGAACATTCAGATTAAGAAATAGTTCAGCTGATGGCAAACTTGCTACAATTCTAAGCTCTCTCTTTTTTATTACTAACAGCTGGTGGCAAAGATGTGTGTTGCCATGTCTCATAAGCTGGGCAAGATTTAGTAAACATATGGAAGATATCAAAGATTTTTCAAAAACTGAAGTGTCTATGGAAGACATTAATTTTAAGAACTAGACTATGGTTAGCATTATCTGATATTTCTCAATACCAGAATATGAACATCCATTCAGCCCACCTCAGCAGGCAGTGGGAAAGTGTTTGGGGGAAATTAATCTTTAATGAATGCAGAATTTATGCTTTGGGGGTTATTAGTTTTCTTTAAGCTTCTAGGGCTTGCAAAAATTACTCATGAAAGTTTCAACAGTGCCATGCTGTTTTTCTGAACACACCCAGAGACCATTCTAATGCCTTCCCGACTACCCAGATGTTCACTGCATTGAGGTCTGCTAAGCAAGCAGAGCAGCAATGGCAAGTCTCTGGCTATACATCGCTGAGAATCACAACTCAACAGGCAGGGGAGTAACACAGTACTCGCTTCAGGTCCTGCTTCGCTGGGAATTCGGTAAGCAGATGCCTGTACAAGAGCCATTAGCACCAGAAAGGAAAATTGGAAACCATAAACAAACTAAATTAAAAAAAAAAAAAAAAAATCTTTGTGTCCCAATTTGTTACAATAAAAAAGTTTTAAAAAAAAAAAAAAAAAAATTTTGAAGGGGTGAAGGGATAAAGTTAGAGGAAAACCTCCTGTTAAAAGCAGCTTTCAATCCTGGAAAACTAGAAGGGACAAAAAGAAGCCCTGCCTGCCCTGTGGCTCCCATTCAGTGCATCAATCACCGCCTGTGTAGAAATCCCACTAGAAACCCCATCCCACACAAGGCACCTAGACCTCATAATTGGACTGGTTTTTTGCCATTAACGCAAATCAGTAGGCTTAGCCTTCTGAACTGGAAGGTAACCGGTATATTATATATGTGCCATGCGCATTGCTGATTATACAATTACTTAACCTATTTAAACTCAGAAGCTTTCAATGACATGAATGGGATGCTAAACTGGAATGCAAGCTAAACAAATGGCAGGAATCTTCTTAGATGCATTTGTCTCCTTATGCTTCATGCATTTCTTATTCATTTTTCTCTAAAATACATAGATTATGCTTACACTATAAACGTCTGCCTAGAAAAAAATAAAATTTTGGATTTGAATGTGTAACATTAACTTTACACGACTGACTTTTTTCTGAATTGTGAATAAAAAGACACTAAACCCTTGGACCAAGGATAAGAGCAGCAGCAATATTAATCAAAGGAAAGAAACGGGTTTACAGTCAAAGAAAAGCTTCATCTGTTCAGCATAGCTGGCTATTTATTTGTCCTCTTCCCAAAGATGAAAATGGACTTACACAATGTCTCAAAGTTATGAAACAACGAGCTAATTCAGAAAACTTGAGATTAAGTGGGTTAACAAGGCACATTGGTGTACATGTTTGACTATGACTTCCACATATTATCAAAGGTTTATGGATCACATAAGGATTTGTAGTATAAACACTTCCACCTAAGTCACTGAAACAATAACAATCTGGTGAATTATTTTGTCAAATCAGAAAAATCCTACTGTATTTATGGCTAGGACTATTCAATTTAATTGTCATCCCTAGAACGGATGCCAGCTTTCCTCCCATTCACATTTTCTTTGGGAATCTCCAAGAGTCACATAATAACCCTCCCTATGATGAGGAAAAGCAAATAGAAGCCATCTGGGTTTTTAGCCCTTCCAGACCACTATCAACACTATTCCATATACTCTGACATTATAGGGAAAAGGAGAATTGTTAATAATGTCTAAACACATTCAGTCGTCTTTTCAGACTTCCTTTCCATCCTTGTATACATACACTATGAATTATTTAAACTTACATTTAAACTTACATCTTTAAAATGATTGAGCAGCTTTAAAATCGAAGCTTAAATAAGGCATCTGCTACTCAATTCTTTTGTTACACAGTTGCTACAAATCAAAAAAAAAAAGCAAGAAAAAACAATATAGCTACTTACTCTACAGCTCCTGATACTCTTTCAGATATATTATCCATTCAGGCAATACTTGTACATGCACAGAACCAGCATCCTTCAAACAAGAAGCTCTCAGCAATGTCTGTCCCTCAACACCGTTCAATGGCAAAAACACACAGGCTGTTAAGGCAAGGTGGGCTCAGCCGTCTGTGTTTCTTCCTGAAGATGCGAAAACGCAGGAGGTTGGGGAAAGCCTGACAACTGTAGCATATCCTGCTTCTACACTCTCCAGGTCCCACTGGTTCTGGGACAACTTTAACATAGGCAAAATAATCCACCCAGAAAAAAATTTGACATCGGAAGCAAGAGCAATGCAAGAAATCTCCATGTCACACCACTGGCCCACAGAAGTCCAGAGCAGACATAACTGTAAATTACAGATATATACTATATTATTACATGAATGCAAAGCTGCAGGTCTGAGACACCTGAGGTGGAAAGCTCCTCAGCGCTACCAGTGGTTTTATTTCCAAGAGAATGCACTGATTGCTTTCTGAAATCTAATGAGATGAACAATGCAAGGAGCACGTAAGTGATTTCTTACTGCTTTATTCAGAGGCACCAAGGGGGAACAAATGAGTCTCTTTCCTAGGAAATGCTTCCTGAGTCTGAGATGCTCTCAAGTAACTTCCAGTAATATTGGAGTGACAGTATAGGCTATTTTGAAACTAGAAGGTGTTTGAGGTGACGAGCAACGGCAATTGCTCTGGGCAATTACTATTATTGTTAAATCACTGTTAAATTAAATCTCTCTGGTATCAAACAGATCAGACATGGAAGACTCTAGCACAATAGTTTTTAAAACACTAGGTTCTGCATATGGCAGAAGTGAGTGTTACAGGTTTGAGGAAGAGAAGAAGGGAAAGACAGACTTTGACCATCACTGATCAGCCAGTCCCAAAGTACAAGCACCATTCATGGAGCATTGATCTTGAACTACAACACCTGAATTGGAATAGATGCAGTCTGATGCCGTCTCAAAGAAGGAAACTCATGTCTACCTTCACTTCCTTTCCCCTAAGGGCTGGGTGAAGGTGACTTAAAAGTTCGATATAGAAAATGCTTCTTTTGTGAGAAAAGTGAGCCTTGGAATTCAGGAAGAGCAGTAGCTTACAGGAGCACCTGCAATGATGCAACCTGACAGGCAGCTTTGCCACAGGTTTACATGAGCTTCCTGCTTGGATTAGTCTATGGGGAAAAGTATTTTAAAACTGCCTTATTTTCTTTGTCCTCTCTAAAAAAATAAATAAATAAAATAAAATTATTAATTGATTTAGCACATATGCAAAAGCTGGGGTCCCACAGAATGCACATTGTTGCAGGAAAGATGCTTTGCAACGAGGGACAGGTCTTGAGCCATCAAAGCGTAAACTTCACCATTCCAAAGCAGCTCTGGCAGCATCTGATTTTCAGTCTCTTTTCACTTTCTACAGGGCAACACATTAAAAAATACCTTATGCTGGCAACAACACTAACAATATAAACTGTGTGGCACCCAAAGAAGCAGGTGCTGCAGGGGTTCCACTCTAATGACAGAGATGGTGAAAAGGAACAGAAGGACGGCTGGGTTCATTTCATCCCTTCATGATTTGGGGATCAGGGAAGAGGGACAGGTAAGCAAGCAATCACAAAGGTAACAATGCTACTTTGGTCAGTTGCGAGCAAACATACTTTCCCAAGCTGATGCTATGATGAGGTGGCCACCACTTCTAGATAATTCTGCCCCTGATTACATGCACATCTGTACTGGGTGTAGGCGACAAGCTGCTGGCAGTCAGGAGACTTGCAGGGGTGGCCTCCATGAGAAGAGACCAGAAGCCATCCCCTGATGGACACAGCTAGTTCCAGCTGGGTCCACAACACATGACACAGCTGAGCCCATCAGCCAAGTCGGTGGTGCCTCTGTGAAAACATATTTAAGAAAGGGCAAAAAACACCACACAGGCATAAGAAATGGAAAAGGAGTGAGAAATAGCAGTGTAAACACCACAGTCAGAGGAGAAGCAGGTGCTCCATTGCAGAGTAGGTATTCCCAAACAGACTGTGGCCCATGGAGGATCTACACCAGAGCAGAGGAAGAGTGACAAGGAAGGAGCAGCAGAGAAGAACCACAGTCCTCCCCTGCACCACTGGTTGCTTCACTGAAGGGACGGAGTGCTACCTGCAGCAATAAGAAGGTGAGAGGAATCTGGAGTGAAGCTGAGCTTGGGAATGGGGCAGGAGAGGTCTTTTACCCAAGTGTTTTAATGCTTACTTCTTTTTATGGTTTTGTTTCACAATACCTGAATCAGTAATTAAATATTTATATTAATCAGTAAAAAAAATCATTTCTTCCAGTCACAGAATCATAGAATGGTTCGGGTTGGAAGTGACCTGAAAGATCATCGAGTTCCAACCCCCTGCCACGGGCAGAGACACCTCCTACTAGACCAGGTTGCTCAAAGCCCCATCCAGCCTGGCCTTGAACACCTCCGGGGATGAGGCATCCACAACTTCCCTGGGCAACCTGTTCCAGTCTCTCAACACCCTCATAATGAAAAATTTCTCCCTGACATCTAATCTAAATCTACCTTCTTCCAGTTCGAAGCCATGATCCCTTGTTCTATCACTACATGCCCTTGTAAAAAGCCCCTCCCCGGATTTCTTGTAGGCCCCCTTCAGGTTACTGGAAGGCCATTATAAGGTCTCCCCAGAGCCTTCTCTTCTCAAGGCTGAAGAACCCCAACTCTCTCAGCCTGTCTTCATAGGAGAGGTGTTCCAGCCCTCTGAGCATCCTCATGGCCCTCCTCTGGACCCGTTCCAACAGGTCCATGTCCTTATGCTGGAGGCTCCAGAGCTGGACACAGTACTCCAGGTGGGGTCCCACCAGAGCAAAGTAGAGGGGCAGAATCACCTCCCTCGCCCTGCTGGCCACACTTCTTTTCATGCAGCACAGGATGCAGTTGGCTTTCTGGGCTGCAAGCGCACATCGTCGGCTCATGTTAAGCTTCTGATCCACCAAGTCCTTCTCCTCAGGGCTGCTCACTCAAGCCCTCAGTTGAATCTCCTTTGCTTGCAACAGCAATTGGCCAGCAATCTCCCAGCCCTTTATCTTGAACCATGAGCTTTCTCACTCCCATTCCTCCTGTTTTCTCCCCCATCCTGCAGGCCGGAGGAGGGTGAGCAAGCGGCTGTGGGGGTGCTTGGCGTCCCCACCACCACACCCAGAGAAGGCCCTGCTCCAGTGGGAGCCGAGCTGCAACATGGAGGCAGCAGAAGGAGGAAACACAGCAGCAATCGAACAATGCCTTCTGGTATCTCTCACTGTCTTTAACCTTCAGATATTCAGATATCACAGGTAAACCAACCAGAAATATCAGCATATGTATAAATAAATAATTACAAGCATCACCTTAAATTATAGTGGCCTGAAACCACAGCTGAGAAGAATCTATCCCTTCAGGGGAATAGTCTTCTACATGAGGCAGGCACAGGATAAAATCTAACTCAGACTTCAGAGGTAGAAAGATTCCCATCTCTTTTTGAAACAGCAAGCTCCTGCTTGATTGTTGTCTCATTATTATTTTTACATTTAGGATATTAAACCATTATCCCTATTTCTTTCATGTTTGCTGATTAGAAAGACAGGCCGAAATTAGAAACACTACTTGGAAGAGAACTACCTGTTCCACAGCAGAATAGCAGAAATGAATTATGCTTCCATCTGACAGTTAAAAAAGGAGAAAAGCAGTCACCATTAGGGTATTAAAGTGTGCGGCGATTTGGATGCCGCGGGGGGAAGCGCTGTACGCCACACAGAGCTGAAGTGGCACAGGCCTGGGCTGTGGGAGCCCTTCATGGCAGGGGGGCCATTAGCATGAGGGGAGCCATTAGCTAGCATGAGGGGAGTCCTCAGCGTGAGGGGAGCCCTACATACCAAAGGAGCCGTTAGTGTGAGGGGAGCCATTACCATGAGGGGAGCCCTTTGCCCCAAAGGAGCTGTTAGCGTGAGGGGGGCCATCGGCGTGACAGGGAGCGTTCAGCACCAG
>JAOXNO010000033.1:68051516-68067027 GCA_028565335.1 Limnodromus scolopaceus
TGCTTCCATCTGACAGTTAAAAAAGGAGAAAAGCAGTCACCATTAGGGTATTAAAGTGTGCGGCGATTTGGATGCCGGGGGGGAAGCGCTGTACGCCACACAGAGCTGAAGTGGCACAGGCCTGGGCTGTGGGAGCCCTTCATGGCAGAGGGGCCATTAGCATGAGGGGAGCCATTAGCTATCATGAGGGGAGTCCTCAGCGTGAGGGGAGCCCTACATACCAAAGGAGCCGTTAGTGTGAGGGGAGCCCTTTGCCCCAAAGGAGCTGTTAGCGTGAGGGGGGCCATCGGCGTGACAGGGAGCGTTCAGCACCAGGGAGCTGCGAGCGTCAGGAAAGCCATAATCGTGAGGGGACTCCTCAGCGTGAGGGGAGCCCTTCGCACACCAAAGGAGCCGTTAGCCTGAGGGGAGCCATCGGCACGAGGGGGAGTGGTCGGCGCCAAGGGAGCCGTGAGCGCGAGGGGAGCCCTTCGTGCCAAAGGAGCCGTTAGCCTGAGGGGAGCCGTCGGTGTCAGGGCCGGTGGGGCGCCGAGAGCCACCGGGCCCCGGCGCTAGGACCTGCCGGCGGGGCTCCCCGGCTGCTCTATTTTTACTACGGTATTTTTTACATTCAGACTTTCCACTGCAGGCGGCCCCGGGTCAGGGGATCCGCGCTGCCGGGGGGAATCTGACAGGTCAGCCCAGCAAGAGTTATTTATAGAGGGGCGGAGGACAGACGGAAAGGATGTGACCGGCATCGTATTCTTCTGTCGCGGGGCTGCGGATTGGGAGAGGCACCCATGAACGAGTTTCCCCCCTCCGCCGCATCCCTCAGGACAGCCGGGCCAAGCGGCTGTGGCGGGGAAACCCCCAGCGCCGCGGCACGCCAGCCCGCCCCGCCGCCGCTCACCGCCGGGGGAGAGGGGGCAGCCCGGGCCGGCCGGAGGACACGGACGCTGTGACATGAGCCAGAGAGGCAAGCCACCTAGGCAAGGCCCAGGTGCTCTTCCTTCCCTCTTTTTCCCCCCCCCTTTTTTCTCACACAGCCTCTCAGGAAGTGAGGACCCACCTCACGCACGTTATTAACTGCTCCAGTGACAGATACCAACAAGCAGAGGGGGGCTCTTACACCCTGGCACCCAGACTGAGGCTCAGGACAGCTCAAGACAAAACTACACCTCCTCACATAAAAAAAATTGACTGCAAAGGGTCACTAGAATTAAAAATACAGAGGCAATGAGGGTAGTCAAGCTGGAGCCTGTCTGGCCACTGTCTTCAGAGGTTGTTCTGTGTGTGAAGACCTTTTCAAGGAGGATTTAAGCTTTTCTTGTCCTACTGTGACAACCCGTCACTCCACCAAGGGATATCATCCACCTGTCTCCCCTGGCATTGGAGAACTGTACTTACCCAGCCTGCCAGTTATGAGATCCATTTCTTTTCAGTAGGGAAAGAAACTGGGACAGGGTAGAAACATCAGTATTTCAAACTGTAATCAGACTTCCTTCCTCAAGCCCTGCTGCTCAGCTGCTTCATCCTGAAGGCATTTAAAAATCAGGAGGTGGCTGGCCGCCACATTTGGCAGGGCCTAGGCTACATGTGCAAGTCTAGAACTGCCCAGCTGCAAGTGGGCTGACACCCACCCCTGCCAAACCCTGGCTGGCATTCAGAAGCAAGGCATTCATCTGGCCTTGTAAACAGCGCTTGCTGAGGATACCTGACATGCTGACAGGATTCAACTCTTCCCACATGATGTAGCAGTAGCCACCATCTTTTAAAGCCTGACCACACCAGGAGACAGTGCCATCATGTGTAACTGCTCAGCCTGAAAACAGATGAACTGGTATCCACAGCCTCCTGGTCCAGGTGGGGACCAGCTCCCATCTCTTAAGGAAGTGCCTGTAGTGCTGATATCGTGCCTGCTGCATTGAGATGGCCTGAATCTGCTGGGTCTCGGTGTGACAAAGACTCACAGAGCCCAAACGGCCACACCAATGGAAGCACTGTCATCCCACTTGTGTACAAAGGGCTTATTTGGAAGGCATTTGTTGGTTAGACCAGTTGAGAAGAGGTGAAACCAGAAGCCACTGGGTTTCTTCCCTGAGTGTAACCTTCCCAACATTCCCTTGCCTGTTCCGCCTTCTCCTGGAAGGACCATTCACTTCCTGGTAAATAGGATTTCTGTCTGGGTGCTTTTCCACTTCGGCCTCTGCACACACTCCTCACTTGGCCATGCAAGTACTCAGATGAAAGGATGTCTCTGGCAATACATGGACCTAATATAACCCCAGGACAGTCATGTTCCTCGAGGGACCTGAGTGCTAAGACCTAAAAATGTACACCAGCTTAGGAAAAAAATAAAAACACCAAAAAAAAAAAAAAAAACCCCTCCTACATTCAAGCAAGCCTGCATTTTTAAATAATTACTGGCACTGTTAACAGTCCTGGCATTTCATTTGTATCTGCAGACATCATCTAATACATAGTTAGCTAAACAATAACACAGATATATTAAATTGCTGTGTGCACACTGCACTTTCTATAAAGCACCTTTAATCATTACACATTTCAAACAATCTTACACTTTCCATTCACTGCACACTCAAGTTATCTACCACAGGCACACAGTCGAGCGCCAGCAAAGATCCCTGCAGAGGAAGCGAATGCTTTCTCCAGTATTTTATAGTCCCAGCTCCAAAAGACTGAGGAAAAACTATGTTTTGCCCTGATGGTCCCATCGGATACTAACAGAGCACAAGCAGATTCCTCTCATCTGGGCAAGCGAGCGCTGCTGCCTGGTTCACCACCCCAAGAGCCTCCTCAGGAAAATGAGTACTGGTGGCTTAAAAAACACTGCTGGGTGATCATTATACGTGAGTTTGAAGGTCTGGGCTTCCCCACGGGCAGAAGAACCCAGCTGTTAGGGTACCCCATAAGTGGCTGGTGGAGGAGGGAAGAAAAGTCACAAGCATTTCCTTTCTACGGGAGGACTGGAGACATTGTTCGGGATTCCCCTGTCCCCTGGAGGAGCCCCCAGCTTCCTACAGAACCTTGATGTCCTAAACACTCAGGAGATGTCACCAGCTTTCGCAGGGACACATAAGCAGAGTGGTTCTGTAATTCCTTTATAGTCGTTTGGATTACTTCAGTGATACATTAATCCGACATCATGTTGCAGTACCTGAGAAGCTTGTAACGGAGATCTCCAACTCCTTTACAAAAACAAAATCCCAGAATTAAAATTTAGTCCTGCTGCCTGGTCCACCTTTTAGGAAGACAGGAAGGGTGAAAGTGACCATATGGAAAAATCCATTCCCGTATTTTTAGTGCTGAAAGCTAAACCTTCCCAAGAGACCCCGCGAATGCACTAAAAGCTCCAGATATTTGATTTCACTTGAGAGTTTCGCCGTCTCGGCCAGACTGCTGATAATTTAAAATAAAGGTTAATTAATTAATCAATCGTCTGCCACGAAACGCGTCCAAGGATTCTGCATTTTAAATCAAGAGGAGCGGCGACGCTCCCGAAGTACACTGCCGTGTTTGCAAAAAACTTGTGAAACCCGCTGCCGCGCCGTGCCGGTGGCGCGGGGACCGCCGTGACAGCGCCGGGGACCGCCGTGACAGCCCGGGGGGCTCCGCCGCCCTCTCCAGGTGCTACAGCGACAGGCTGAGCGCTCCGGCGGGCGGGGAGAGGAGCCCGCCCTCCCGGCGCCGCACCGCACCGCCACCGGCAGCGCTGCCCCACCGCTCCCTCCGCCCGCCCGACCCCAGGCTGCAGCCGAGGCGAGGCAGCTTACGGCGCCGGGGACGGGGTGGCGGTGCGGCGGCTCCCCGGTAGCCCGGCCGCCGGTGGAGCCGCCCCGGCCGTCCTGCCGGAGATCAAGCCCAAACTCTGCTCTCGCAAATCCCGGCCGGACCTGTTGCCGTCGGGCTCGGCGCAACTCCTCCCCACTCCTTCCAGCGCCAGAGCAACGAACCGGCACATTGGTCCCGATGATCTTCGCCGCTGACTTTGCGAGAGAACGGGGAAGCGGGCGCCGTTAAGCTCCCGGTGAAACGCTAACGCTGACCGGTTGTTAACTGCGACTCACCTACATCCCGCATCTCTGAGACTCGGCCGTCCCCGCGCAAGTTCCGCCACGGGAGCGCCCTGGGACGGCAGGCTGAGTGCGGACGGTCACTCGCCCCCGGCCTCTCCCGGTCGCGGCACCGTCCCTGCCTACGAGCCACGGGTCCGCTCTCGCTAGGGCAGATGGCGGGGCTCGCCCCTTCTCCGCTTGCCCCAGCAACCTGCCCCTCGGCGGCAGCGCAGGGGGACTCCCCGCCGGACCGCCGGCCGCGCTCCCGTTCTCCCGTCCGGCACCCCGGGGGTCGCCCAGCGGCGGAGGCAGACGGCCTCGCAAGCCCCCGGCCCCGTGGCCCCAGGCAGCCCCCACCGCAGAAGGGAGCTCCCTCGGGCTCGCCTTACCCTGTTGGCGGAGAGGACCTGCCGGTAGCGCTCCTCCTCCGCAGGCAGGGCAGGGAACTGTTGCATGGAGAGCATGCTCTGGCGGCTGCTGCACCCTCTCCCCTTCGGCCGCCCCCGACACCCTTCTCTACCTCGGTCTCCGAGAAGCCGCGGCCGCCCGCCTCCCGCACACACACACACACACACACTTGCGGGGCGGGCGGGGGGGGCTCCGCATTTTGTCTGCTCGGCAGACTCCCCCTCCCCCCTCCTCCACCCAATAATAATAAACCTCGGCGAGAAAGCCGCCGCATCCCCACCCCTTTTGCACACAAGGCTCTACCCCTTGGGGACAAGCTGAGCGCCAGCCCACTTGCTAATTTCGCCCTAAAGCCGTCCCCCAGGGAGAGCGGATGAGGTGGGCACAGCCTTTGCCCCCCCGATGAAGGACGCCTCATCACGCCGCGAAGGGCTTCAGGTGGCAAGAGAAGCCTGACCCGGGGAGGATGTGTGGGCCAGAAACCGGCGGAGCTCGCCCTTCGCGCCCCTTACCTTAGCTCGCTGGGGCTCTGCCGCGGGCCGGACGCCGCCGCTGCCCTCGGGCCGCCCGGACGCGCACTTTGCGCCTGAAGCGATCCGGAGCCACCTCGGGGCACCGACCGACCCCAACCCCGCCGAGTTGGATGGTGCGCGGAGTTCAGAGCGGGGGCTGGCGAGCCCGGGCTGAGCTCCCGGGTCCATCCATCCGCGGTTCCATGGCGCCGGAGGTCCCGCCTGCCCGCTGGATGCTCTTTATTTTACGTTACGGTCACGCAAAGGCTTTCGTTTCACCCCGGGGGTAGGAAGTTTGGCGCCTACGGGGACGGCAGCGCTTTCCCCCGCGGCACGGCGGCTCGCCTTTCCCCGGCCGATCCTCTCTGTCTCCAAAAAGAAGGCTGGAAGCGGCGCCGGGCGCTGCCGCCGGCACAGCAGAAGCGGAGGGGATGGGGCTCCGGCAGGAGGAAGCTCTCGGAGCCGACGACAGGTTTCTCCAGCTCCTTCCTTCCCGGGAGGGGGGTACGCGCAAGCCTGTCGCGCCCCGTCCTTCCCACGCGAGGAAGCGCTGCGCCGGAGCACGGCGATGGCGGGGACACTGCACCTGTCCCGGCCGGTCCCGACCCCAACGACCGGAGAGCTGGAGGGGCGCGCTGGTTGTTAGGAACCTCTGGAAGCAAAGCTCTCCTGCCAGGAGACAAGTGCCGCCTGCAGCTGCAAGTGACAGCGCAAATGCCCCACCCCCAGGAGACATCGGCTTTTAAGACTCGCATTTTGATATTGGGTTTTTTTTTTCCCTCTCTTCCCTGTAACCGCATCCAAAGATGCGGAGTCAGACTGAAGCCCGGGTCTGTGCACTTAACGGAGCTCACAAGCACCATCCAAGAATGATCAAGTCAACAGCACAAAAAGCGTACGGGTGATGGGCAGAAGCGGGCGCTACCAGAACAGAAGCGGTTCAGGACCCTTCCAGGAGCTAGGGAGAGGTGTCACTGGGTTCTCAGATGACATGTGTACACCAGAGAGGCTTCCCCTTTTCACTGTGCGTGTTTCAGTGCTTCTGAAATGCTGTCATTCAAAATGTGAGTCAGAAAACACCCCAAAACCGTGAACAACTCTTCAACATGAATGTGGCTTCTATCACTGATCACCACTCGTGGCTATCAGTGAGGATGATACCCCTCGTATATAGAGTTTGTTTATATATGTTTAAGACAAGTACATCTTCCCAGGTTTTTTTTCCAGCTGCTTCTCCAGCTATTCTTATTTCCATACCTTCAGATTTAGGCCCCGTCACTAGCTGTTTGTGTGCAAGCTTTTCGGGGCAGAGTCTGGTGCTCTGTGCTTCTGGAGTGCCACTGAACATCAATTAGCTCAGGCTAATTCAGTCCTGCCTTTTCTTACCCAACCAAGCAAACTCCACTCTAGAGCAAAGCGTTGTTTTTGTTTTTAAAACAATTGTTTCAAAACATTTGCACAAACAATAGGAAAGAGACAGAAGCAAGAGAATTTATGCAAAACCTTCAAATTGCTTAATGTAAAGCAACAAATATTTCAAGCTGCAATGCTGATAAGAAGAGGAATCAAACAGTAATTCATTAATTATAGCATTTTACAGAGATCTTACCCTTGTCAAAAATTACAATAGGAACAACTGACAACTGAAACCTAACAGGGGCAATACACGGCTCAGACTGCAAAACCAGTTTGCCCTTAGATGGCCAACCCCCTCTCAGGGCTAGGGGTTGGAACTAGATGATCTTTAAGGTCCCTTCCAACCCAAACCATTCTACGATATTCTGCGATACGATTCTCTTCACCAGTAGCACTGTGAATTCCAGACCCCAAACCAATCTCGACTCCTAATCTCATCCTTAAGTGGGGGATCCATTCAAACTGCCGCGTCACAGCTACAAGATTCAGCCCCAGTGTTCAGCGCACAGAGAAATCCTAAACCGAGTTCTGGTTTTGTTGGCACTTTTTTTTTTTTTTTTTTTACAGAAATCACTGCAAGAGAAACAATTCTTGAGATTAAATAATACTTGGTTGAATTAAGCCCCAGTTCCCTCAGAGTACGACTTATTTCTAGGCAGCTGCCCTTTAGCCTGCTTTATGACTAACTTTAATATATCCCAGAGCTCATATTGATACACTACCCGTATCAGAAGTTTGTTTTCTGGTAGCATGGCATATAAACATTTTGATGCAGAGTCCAAATAATTCATTAACCATTAGTGGAAAGAAGCAAGCATGTCTCGTTATCTTTTAACTGATTTCGACTTGATTTTTCTCTAATTTTTACCTTGCATTTCCCTTCCTAGTAAATGCAGACCGCTACAGTATCTATATTTTATAATTCTTTAGAGAAATCAGTTGATTTAATTGAATGATAAGGGCAGACAAGAGTGCAACAACTTACACTCATGAAGCAAAAGAAAGGAGCGACTTAAGTGTCTGTAGATCACAACTGGTAATATGAAACGAAAGCAGAAGAGGGATTATCTGAAATAAATGCAACTAAGAACAGGGTCCCCCCGAAGACCATCCACACAAACATGCTCCATCCCAAAGCACACACCAAAGAGCAGCCACCACACACATCAAGCTCCTGCTGCCTGGCACAGCAATGTTCATTCAGATCAAGCATCACTTGCTCTAACCCCACCGCACACAGGCTCATCCCGCTCAGAGAAGCTGGCATACAGCAGGTGAGCCAGAACTACTGGGATTGTAAATTCAGAGTTCAGTGCTTTAACACCACAATCAAGCATAGAAGCTTTTATGAACAAAATTCTAGTGCTATCTGCATAATAACATTTCCTTCTCTAGTAGCTAAGGTCAGGACAAACATCTAATAAATCAGCTCTATTTCCCTATATGAGGCCAGAAAACCCCATCTGTTAAATCCATTCCCATTTGTTTAATCTTAATCTACTTCCCCAGCCCATTCTTGCAATTTTGTGAGAGCAGTGACATGAAGGAACGGGATTCTGTAATCCCAGCATTAATCCGAGCAGCAGGAGCCATCGCTGCCAGAGAGGGGAACAAAACACATGCCTAAAGCTTCTGCTGCCCTGTGTCTCTCCTCACTGCCCAGGAGCAGTCTGCTGCTTTGCTACACCAGTCCTTCAGAACAAACAATTCTTCAAGTTGTTTCTGATGTGTTTATTGTCTGACTCAGTTTTTACATTAAATTAACACACACAATGGCTTTGTTATTGTTACAGGGAACAAACTTGTCCAAGGAGTTTCCAATCCACAGTATATTGACAACCTGAAAGCACCTTGTTTCAGGGGAAAGATGAATGCTCACCGGAATGCATTCAGAAGAAGGAAAAACTCCCCAATTTTTTTTTTTCATTTTATACATAGCTAAATATTCTGCATGCTACGTATCCTCACAACGTCTCTATAATCTCCCTTCAACAGCAGGTCAGATTATATGATTTCTTTTAATGTATACTTATCAATATGCATTTTTTGGTAAACTGTTAAAAAATATTTGCTCATTACACTATGTAACAGTACATTACATTTAAATTGCTGAAAACCCGCACCTTCAGTTCAGTATTTCCTTTCTAGAATTACAATTTTTCACATATACTGAACAGGTGGTTTCATGTGTAGCTTTTATTTCAAAGGTTGTCGTGCTTGCAACATGCAGCTCCACCCAAAAAAAAAAATTAACTGTGAAAATAATTTTAAAAAGCAAATAGAAATTAGTGATTTATTAAACTGCAGATTGCTCAAACCCACACACTTTTTTTTAATGCCAAGAAACAAATATCTGTTTCAGCAGGCAGACCAAGAGTGCAAATGACTCAGATGGTTGGATAAGATACACAGAACTATTTTGAATAAAATTTCAAAAATAGGTATGTCTTGCATATGCGAGGTTCAGGAGATACAAATCCTTTAAGAACAGGAATATACCTACTCATACATGCTTTTATATGAATGGAACGAATCTTTAAAGATTGGTGTGCTTTCTTATTATAATAAAGTTCATCACTGAGAAGGAAGTCTTTTCCTCTCCAATATTTCACACAAATACGCAAAATATGCAGAAAAGAGCAGTAAGAACTACGTAAAACAGAAAACCCAAGTGCAGTTCGTTTTTACAGCTCTGGAGAGAGAGAGAGATTTCTTTTCTTTGCTGTAGAGGCCACGAGAAACTTTACATTGTACTTGTTTTAAAGAAAATGCCAGCAGTAAATAGAAAAATAAGTTACAGTCATGTAAGATAAACGCTGTTTCCAGAATGGTCTCATTCATATTGATCTGCGTATTTCAACTATAAAGGTATCTTTTTTGTATTTTTGGACAATGTATCACATTTTACTTCATCTGAACAAAAATCTCTCTTCCTTTTCTCTTAGCGACGGAGTTACTGGCGTAAGCAGTCACACAGCAGCATCACCTCAATTAAAGAAACTAACATTTCTATGGAATTATCTTCCAGGCACTAATATTATAGAAAAGAGGTAAAGTAACAATAGAGAAAACAGTTTATTCCTTATACTAGAAAATAAGAGAATTCAACAGAGATGCAACTATGATTGCCTAGTGTAATTTCAATTAATTCTACTTTACATACTAATGTATGATACATCATGACAGTAGTATGCATTTCTAAAAATCAATTAAAAAAACCCATAAAATACTATCAAATAGCACCAATCCATGCTAAATATTGCCAAGTTTTCCTTACCTTTATTCTTTTTCACCAAACTTAGGTGAAAAATTGAAAAGAAAGTTATTTTTTCCCCATTTTGTCAATCTACGCAATCTAAAATCTACTGCCTTTTGCAGCTTTTCTGGTTTTGTCTGCTGCTGAACCATAATTACAATTGGATATCAGCTCAAATTAATACTAGGTCCCTTGACAAGTGGGTCAAAATCAACCCAATGAGCTTTCAAACAAACTGCGGTCCTCTCTATTAATAAATTCACACTTTATCTGCTTTTGCTGGATTTGCAATGAGTTTGATGCCTGAATGACAAGGGCAACCTAATGCCCTTTGGCTTTGTATCTCATCTGTCACACGACCTTGTGAGCACTTTTTCCATTACCCACTTAAGTATAAAATCAGCATAAATTCCCAGCACAGGTATAAAAATTCCGTTTTCTGACTTCCCCCACCCTTGAATTTAACCTGCAGCCCCTCAGCTGAGGGAGTGTAGCTTCTTGAATAATCTTGTAGGTAAATAAACCTCTCAGTTCAACCAACCAACACTGGTACCCCAAAAGCAAGGTATTCCAAACCGTCGGTAAGAAAATATTTAAACATCTAAAATATTAGCTAGAGAGAGTTTATATGTGATTCGCAAGCACCATCCAGATGGCTTCAGGACAACATATAATCGTACTGTTAGGCTATTCAATTATGGTTTTGCACTCCTATACAAATATCCAAACGTGCTATTTATCTATACAAACAGTCAAGTGATGCTCTAAGCTCAATTTCAAATTGCTGTTCTGCTGTTGGCAGCAATGAGAACACAGCCCCGTGCCCTGGAACTACTTCACATCCACGCTCAGCGTATGCGGCTGTCCATTACGTGAAGTGTTCAACGGGTTTGATTTTGAGGAAAGAGGGCAGGGGAAAACAACAGCCAAACCCCAAAACCACAGTCTGTAAAGGGGCCATTTTATTGTTTATGATACAGTTGACTTGAAAGCCAGGTCGCATTTCCTTTCTCTGAACAAAGTTCTGACATGAGGCCCCAGAATATTCAAGCCTCAGTGATGTGAAGTTCCCCGTTAGTTGTTATAATTAAGACTGACAGGAAGCACAGAAATTGTTGTATGATAAAACATAAAGACTAGCATAAGAACACTAATCTTCTATAAACCACTAAACTGATTTTACAGGAAACAAATATTCAATAAAGCGTTTTATACTAAGCTATTTTTAACATTATGAAACGGAGACAAGGAAAAATAACACAATATATTAATAGAAGAGATGCTAACGGCTCTCAGTCAGACAGATTACATCAGCACTTCAGCGTAGACTAAAATCTACTATTACTGTCGGTGTCTGAATCCAGTTTTGTGCTGTGAATGTAGTAACACAAAAGGTGACATTTCTTCCCTCCTCTGCACTTTTCTAGGCAAACAGCGTACATCCATCCATACCTCATCTATGCATATGAAGTTCTGTTACACACAGACTAACATTCTAGGAGCAAGCTACCTACAGCCCGACTGAGGTATATTAAATATTGAGTTGTTTCAGTCATTGTAGACCATGAGCCACGCGACCATCACAACGGCAACTCCCAACACTGGCAGAATAATGAGGTTTTTGTATTTTTGCCACGATGATTGTTCAACTTCCACTTCGTCCTTTCTTCTCTTATTCTTCCTTCGCCCTTTTAATCTGTTTTCAAAAGCTTCCAGTTCAGCCTAGATGAAGAAAAACAGAAGTAGTTGACATCTGCCTCAGAATTAAAAACAAGGAAATGTGCAGATTTAAAAAAAAAAAAATCCCAAAAAACGTTTTATAAAAATAATTGGCAGCCAATGGAAGTTACACATCTCTTACAGATGAGATGGAAGCCCTATATCCCACGGCTACAAACCACTTTGCTTCCAAGTATTAAACCATTGTTTAGTTTCCTATAAAAAACATTGCCAAAAATGCAACCAACTGGAGTTTTACATTAGACTTTTAACTCAGGCTGAATACATTACGCCCAAAAGGAGATTGTTATTTCCATGAAATACATCAAAACTAATTTGTTTTTCCTATTAAAGAAAAGCACTCATAAGTATTTAATCTATTACAATACAGTATATAAGAGCATAAGCTGAAATCTTCAAAGACCTCCCCCTATAATACGGATGCACTCTCTGCTAAAAATAAATGAATATAATATATATAAATCTAAATAAAATATATAAATATTATATTTAATATAATAAATATAAATAAACCCTAATAATCTGTCCCCCAATTCTTTATATTTTTGCATCCTCAGCTGAATTTTGGATTAATAGTTATAATATTAGACATGCACAAAAAGATCCCTTTTGTTAAGTGTTGTAACTTAACACTGAGTCACTCATGTACAACTGCAGTAGGTACATCCCATCCTTCCAAAGAAAGCACATGCTTTTAGGCCCAAAAATGAAGCAAAGCAACTGGAAAAACAAGCAGCTTCCACCCAGAGCAGCAGTTTCAGGGTGATGCCTGGAAAGAACAGTAGGATCCTCTGATCCCTGTTCCTCATCCCCCTCTGAATCCTTTTAAAATGGAGAATACAGACAATAAAAAAAGCTGAAATAAAACTGGAATTAGGCAGCCTGGAACAAGACTCGGATGAGGAGCCATCTAACTGCTAGGGAGAATCAGAAAAGATGCTCTAAAGGAGAGATGAGACAGACCAAAACCAGAAAAGGTCAGTCTGATGATTGCCTGGATTTTTGGGTCGAATTGTCAGCAACTAGGGAAGGCATGGGACAAGGAGCTGGGGAGCAGAGAGCGGAGATGGAGCAGCAGGACTGGCTGGGCAAAAGGCACAAGATTGAGCTGAGGAAACGTGGAGAGTGAAGAGAGACAAAGCCGGGCCACGAGAGGAAATAAACGTACATCCCCACTCCTGCAGCGCTGCCAGGAAGAGCAGGACTAAGACAATAAGGCACGTGCATTAAAAAAACCAAGAATAAGACTGTTTTGGGAAATGGGCAGAGAAGTCCTCCAGTAAATACAATTTTCCTTTGGAACTCCAGATTGCCCAATGTCTGGCCTTCCTTTACTGACAGCAAATATTTGTCAGAATATTCGTTTCACAAAGCAGACCTTCCTTCCCTTCTCGTGCCAGACACCACTGTTAGCAGCAGAAAGGGACCCATTTTGATGTCTATTCCTTTGTACCTAATAAAGGCAGAAATTGCTGGCGTTTCTCTGACGATATGGGAGAAGAGTTCAGACAAAGTTCCCCAGCCTGTTATTTGAAACAAGATTACTTTCAAACAGCTAATCCTCTTTTAGAAAAGCAAAGTATTTTAATGAAACAGTTTTTCAAAATCCAAAATCTGGAGGCGAGTGCAGAGTTCTTAAGGCTTTATAGATAATATGGCAGTATTTCATTTTACACAGACCTTAAATAAAAATTGGGGCTTCTCTAGTTATTATATACCTTGTGATCTCTAAGTTTTAAAACCAGAGTGCTTCATGAATTGCAGTAATCAGAATTAAAATATAGGGCTCGAACAATTATATAACGGGTACTGAATTGCCTTCCTAGTGCTCTTTATAAAAACCCTGCTAAAAATAAATACATTATAAAGAAAACAAAACGCAGAATGAAAAAAGGTTCGTGGGCACAGAATACGAGAAAGAAGCCATCACTATCCCTGAAAAGCTACCTACGGATTTTATATAACTGTCATCGTTCCCAAAGTGTCACCTCAATGATCTCTGAATAATGAAGTTAATGGGTCTGCCCAGTTTTCAGACTACCTTAATTTTTCAAGCTAAATAAGCTCAAGCATCTTGTTTAGAGTAAGAACTCAACTTGATTGTGTATATATATATATATATATATTAGAAGTCAAACGAAATGCATTTATTGAAACTGTATACTCAAAACAATTTTATATTAGGTAATGTCTAAATTAGTGTTGCTCGGGTACTGGATCTTGCTCCTCCATGTGATGATATTCTCTATATTCTTTCTGCACTGGCAAGTGTGGCAGCCCCGTGGGAAAATGACCGCAAGTACCAGTGACTGTACAGACACAAAGCGTATGTCCTGAAATTGCAGCTCTTGCACTGCACGGGGTCAAGGGGGGCGCAAGAGGAGGGGGCAGTTGACTTTTGTAACTTCTGAAGAGCTGTTACAACATTTTTCTTTCTAAGAATAAAGGAAACAAAATCTTCCATACAACTCTTTAAATTAGAATCAGGTTTGAGACGTCAATTTTCAGTATTGAAACTCTCAACTATTACTAATTTTTGTTGGCTTGAAAATTTAACCAAATCTTTTATGCTAGAGTGGAACAGAGCGAGAGCTTGGTCTGAATTGTTAAATAATCAAAGCCCTGATCTTTTTTCCACCTCCATCAATTACAAACACCCTGGCCTCACACGGAGCCTCTGAATTGGAAGCAGAGGGAAAGTTTGGCTGCTCGGGCCATGACGAGAAGCCCAACCAAGCCCTCTCCCTTCCACTAAGAAACAAGTGATTCCATCTGTAAATGGTATTAGCAGAGGCTGCTACCAAATATAGCAAATACTAAAATATAAATGTGCAGACTTACCAGAGCACTAACTAGTTTGTATCTAAAGGATTTAATGAAGTATTAATCAAAACAGGTCTCAAGAAGCTTTGAGAAACAGATGGACTCTCTATATAAAAACGTGCTAATGAGATCAGGAAGGTGGTACAAGATGCAAGCTTTTGTCAGAAGGGAGTCTACTCAATACATGTATACCCTTAATGTGACCCGACACCCTATGACAGTGATGTCCTCCAGCCTGCACCACCAGATGGCAGATTAGGAGATCAAACTGGAAAGGAATCCATTCCAGATAAAAGGCAGCAGTAGCTGAGGTTAGTACTGGTGTGCAATTCTAGACCTTATCTATTAGTTACTGCTGCCCTTTTTTTATTGGTTTATCCTTTTTTTTTTTTTGGTATACTCTTTTTTTAACTGGTTTTGTCCTATTTTTATTTTTACTGTTGTTGTCCTACTGTCTTCTATCCCTGAAGCCGCATCGATCCCAAAACACGTAGGGAGAAGCAGTTGCCATTCCCTGCACAAGGGGACTGCTGATCGTGAGACTTCAGCCAAGGTACACTAGAAAGCAACACTGGTGTGACTGCAGAGAAACAGTCACTGCTGGAGAATCAAGACAAAAATAACGCTGCACACTATGCTGGTGGGGCTAATCTGCTGCAGTTTGAGAGGAGCCTCGTTACTGAACTGTAAGTTAAAGGGATTTTGAGGCAGGACGCCTTCTGGAATGCATGAACACACAATCAGTGCCATACAAACACCAGCAACTTTGAATTTCTAGCTCTAGAATTGCAAGCACGTTCCTTACACGTGTAAATGCCCATTAGTACACTTCATTACTTCGCTCGCAGAACCATCCGTTCCAGATTACCTCTGCCTAACACCACGTTTCAGCCATCTGTGTGCAAGCTACGCTTCCGGACCCCTGCCCCAGAACTAACACTTCCAAGGCCAACTGCGAGAACACAAGGCATTGGATGGACTGTCTATGAGTTGTATGAGGGAATACGTGACCAATATTGCAGACAGTTGAGGCATGAACATAACAATAAACATTAAAAGATGATCACAAAACAGTGCGGGGCTGCTGGAGAACAAGGACATAACTGCACACTTTTCCACCACAATGAGCAGACACACTCCCCCTTGAGAAACAAAAGCCAGCCTCGCTAGAGCATTGGTTGGGAGACACAGAATCAGAGAATGGTTGGGGTTGGAAGGGACCTTAAAGATCACCTAGTTCCAACCCCCCTGCCACGGGCAGGGACACCTCCCACTAGACCAGGTTGCTCAAAGCCCCATCC
>JAOXNO010000033.1:68067127-68087946 GCA_028565335.1 Limnodromus scolopaceus
AAAGATCACCTAGTTCCAACCCCCCTGCCACGGGCAGGGACACCTCCCACTAGACCAGGTTGCTCAAAGCCCCATCCAGCCCGGTCTTGAACATCTCCAGATATGGGGCATCCACAGCTTCTCTGGGCAACTTGTTCCAGTGTCTCACCACCCTCACCGTAACGAATTTCTGCCTAATATCTAATCTAAATCTCCCCTCTTTCAGTTTAAAACCGTCTCGTCCTATCGCTCCACTCCCTGATAAAGAGTCCCTTCCCATCTCTCCTGTAGCCCCCTGCACGTACTGGAAGGCCACTATAAGGTCTCCCCAGAGCCTTCTCTTCTCCAGGCTGAACAAACCCACTCTCTCAGCCTGTCTTCATAGGAGAGATGCTCCAGCCCTCTAACCATTTTTGTGACCTCCTCTGGACTTGCTCCAACAGGTCCATGTCCTTCCTGTGCTGAGGGCCCCTGAGCCGGACACCGCACTCCAGGTGGGGTCCCACCAGAGTGGAGCAGAGGGGCAGAATCCCCTTCCTCACCCTGCTGGCCACGCTGCTTTTGATGCAGCCCAGGATGCGGTTGGCTTTCCAGGCCGCGAGCACAGATTGCAGGCTCACGTTGAGCTTTAATAACATCTCTAGGCAATTAATCAAAGTATGCATAACAGAAGTTGTGACCCACAGAGAAACTGTCTACCCTAATGAGACTGGGAGAACAGTACATGAGGACCAGCTCTGTGAGTAGGCCTCCTGTGCCCCCTTTCAAGCAGGGGGGGAGTGCACTGCGGTAAAAATGGAGTGTGACATCCAGGTGAAAACACAAGTATGACCTACTACAGAACTGTTGGGATAACTGAGTAAAAGGAGGGTCAGAAAGCACACACTGGATTTAGAACATGATTTGGTGTCCAAAGCTGAGGCGCAGGCACACGCGTGAACTGGCTGGAGGGAACGCGTTACAGCTGTAGCCTCCAGATGACAAACCCGACCTACCCATCACCAACGCTTACCTTTATTGCCTCAAATACAATTAGTATTAGTGTCTCCAGGCAGCTGGCACAGAAGCTTCTTGGATACAATGCTGACAACATACGCTCACCACAACAGCAGCTATAGTAAATACACATTTTTACCCCCACCTCGGAGACCCTGAAGGACAAAGGCTTATTTAGGCTTCCTCAGTCTTTCACGACGGGAGGGAAGAGGGAAGCTTCACCCAATATTTAAATCTCTATGGAGGCTATTCAGCAGTTCTGTGGGGTTTACGGCATTATAAAGCGATTAAAACCAGGAGTGCTTAGTATTTTAAAACCAAACTATACTATACACAGGTATAGCAATGCAAGATTAAACTGATTAACCATCATTTTGCATAAAATTATGAAAATTGTTTTGGAAAACATGGGGTCTTAACTACTGCAAATCATCCACAGCACACATTAGAGTAAGGTAACAGCTGACAGGAATGACTATGCATATCACATTACAAATTATATTATTAAAGATGTAACGCATCTTTAGTTGCATGTAAATTAAATGATTTACTAACAAGAACAAGGCGGGGGAGAAAGCAGAAAGGTTGGTACCTGTTGTCTTCGCTTCTCTTCTTCAATAGCAGCTTTGGCTTCTGCCTCTTTTATCTGTCCAGACATACAAAACAATAAGCAATTATTGTAAACAGCACCTAAAACTATTTTCTTATAAGGTCATAATTACACCTATAGAACGGTACTCAGCAAAAGTGAACAAAACTTCACTTATTCAGATTACAAAATATTCTCAGAAAAAGCTGCATCTTCTACCGTTTGGAAAACATGAAGCATATAATGGATGCTACAAGGTCAAAAATTGAACTTCTGACTTCAACTTGACAAGCTTAACTGACAAAGATAAAGCCTAAAAATAATAGTTTGTTCACAAACAACCAGGAAAATCCCTACAGACAGTTATTCTAAGTTTTCAGCAACTTTATCCTCAATTCTGTACATTTTACACCTACAGGTAATTCCTATACATGTACATAATTTACACACACATATTTCATTCCAAGGACTTTAAATATTCCCTGACTATTAGAGCAAAAGGAAACCTCCATATCTGTACCAAATATGACATATATTGGGTAACGCATAACCAAACTGCTTTAGAGCTCTTGGTGCAATGCAAACCAAATGTAATTAAAAATGGTCCACCATCAGAAAGTCATATGAAAAGAAGTCATGCGAGTTACAACTGATAATTCTATAGAAGTGTTGTGTAGTGTTCAAGAAAGCAAATTAACTGCTAGAAATCATTAAGAAAAGAAGCATCAGTATTAAGAAAAAAGCATCAGTATATAAACACATGATGCACTTGAATCCTGTGTTCAGTTTTGGTCCTGCAATAACAAAAGCATGTAAAGCCTGAACAAAAAGACAAGAGGGCGGAGTGGCTTCATCTAAACAGATGCATAACTGGGATTCATCAGGAAAATAACAGGGCATAAAAATCCTGAAGAGAGTGAAGATGACAAATAGGGATAAAACATCAATAACTATTTTTCAGAATACAAAAGCAAAAGCATAAAATGAAATTACCAGGAGGCTGGTTCATAACAGAGGGAAGTATTCTACTCCCACATAGTACTTGGCTAAATCTAGAAATTCAGCGCTACAGGACATTTCTAGCTGCCAAAAGTTTATGTCGACTGAAAAACAATTAGGCTCTCTAACAGGAGATAAATCCAGCAAAGAGCATTAAATAGGACAGAACGACACCAGCTCGATCTCTAGAATTCCCATGGTCAGAGATCACTAGGGTAACAGTAGCAGCAGGAAGAGTACACTGGGGAGTATGTGTATGTGTCTGCTGCCTTCTCGTATGCATTTCTTGCGCCTTCAGTGCTGCAGCCACTGGATCACTACCTTAGAGAAGTTAGATGTAAAAATACAATTGACAACTCAAAATGAAAAACAGTCTGGATTCTAATAACCGGATGATTTGCATACTAACCGTGACAGCAATTTACTAAATGTGGTTTGCGCAGGTGGAATTTGTTCCGAACAATTTGCAATTCAAGAGCTCTTGAGGACTAAGGAGAAACACACACGGGCTCTAGCGCACTGGCGCTCAGACAGTCTGCGCTGAGGACAGGGTCAATGGAACCCTCCCATTTGCAGGTTTTCAGGCAATTTTTTTTTAAATTGCTAAACCATCTATCAAATAAAACCATTACTGAGAATTTCATTAACCCAGGCACAATGGCAGAGCCTCTCTATAGAGAAGTGTATTAAAGACCTTTTCAGGCACTCACAGCCAGAAATCAGAGTCTGGTGTGGAAAAACCTGCACAACGAGCCTCCTGGTATTTCACTGCCATCTAACGGCAGAACTTCAGCTCCAAAAGAAAAAGTGACCCACAAATGTGGGAAAAAAAGCCACAGAAGAGCTTCTTTTCACACCATTGTGGTCATGTTTCTATAAGATACATAGGTATAAAATACATAGGCAGAGGGAAGCTTACCCTGTGATTATAATCACACTATGGACAAACATTTCCAGAACTATTTCTTTAATAAAATGTATAGTAAAGACGTATTCAATTCCTGAGAAGTGCATACTCACCAGGTGCCACACACGAAGACTTTTATTAAGAGTTAACACACTTTGGTTTTGGGAATTAATGGTTATTTTGCAACTGTGCAAACTAAAATATCTTTGGAAACGTCTGCAGTATTGAACAGACTTTTTCCTGTCTTGATGCATTAGCAGTAATTGACATAATAAACTACTTCTGTCAAGTGCATATAATAGGAGATCATTCTAGTATGTCATTTACAAGTCAACACAGGCTTAGTCGATGGCAGTGAAACACCAGAGAGGCTCCTTGTGCAGTTTTTCTCCACACCAAGTGCCTCGTAAGAATTTAAATAGAACTTTATAACTCCATATAAGAAATGTCAAGCAAGTAAATCCATGTTCTTCTGTGAGGAAGGTACATGTCTGTAGCATTGTTTATAGAAGAAACTTGTCATTTGCTCATTGCATGAGACCGTTCCTCCCCATGGATTGCAATGGCAGGGGCAAGAAATAGGAACCAGAATCATACAGTCGTTACGGTTGGAAGGGACCTTTAAGATCAAGTCCAAGTATCAACCTCACACTGCGAAATTACCACCAAACCATGTCCCTCAGCACCACATCTACCCATCTTTTAAATACCTCCAGGGATGGCGATTCCATCACTTCCCTGGGCAGCCTCTTCCAATGTTTGACAAACCTTTCAATGAAGAAACTTTTCGTAACACCCAATCGAAACCTCCCCTGGCACAACTTGAGGCTGTTTCCTCTTGTCCTAACACCTGTTACATGGGATAAGAGACTGACCCCCACTTTGTTACATCCTCCTTTCAGGTAGTTGTAGAGAGCGATAAGGTCTCCCCTCAGCCTCCTTTTCTCCAGGATGAACAACCCCAGCTCCCTCAGCCACTCCTCATAAGACTTGTGCTCCAAACCCCTCACCATTGCCCTTCTCTGGACTCGCTCCAGCCCCTCAATGTCTTTCTTGTAGTGAGGGGCCCAAAACTGGATAGAACCCTCAAGGTGGGACCTCAGCAGTGGCTGACAAAAGCCAAGCAAGTTGCACACCAATTCTTTTTGCTTATGTTTTTACAAAAGGCTTATAAAAGCAAGGGTGATATTCCTTCTCTCTGAGTGACAGCATTCACCAATTTCTTCACTTCATAAACCAGCAGAACTAGAAGCCAAGCTGACAGCAGGCTAAAAAGTACTGTAAATTGCTGAAAACTCTCCATTCTTCTGGTAGAGGGTACCTCCTGCAGCGTGACAGGGTGACAGGTTACACTCCTCACACTGGACACGTCGAGCATTCCATAGCTGCAAAACTTTCACGGGGAAGAGCAGATCTAACAATGCCCTGGGAAGTGGCCTGGCCTTGATCTTACAGCACTCATCATCAGCAATGACCACTTTCTCATCACCAATCATCACTTATTCTCAGCTGAAGAGGAAAGAACCAGTTCTAACACATTAAAAATTTTTAAAAAAATAATAAAATATTCATTCTCCCCACTAAGCCAAATGCAAGCCTGAAAAAGCAACTACTATTAGACAGCACATCTACTGCTGTTGTATTTTTTTTCCTCATATTGCTTGAAAAATAATTCTGTGCTCATTTTTTCCTACTGGTTCTTGAAGCGCCCAGACAAAATTATAGCTCCAACGGATACATTACCTCAGATGCTTTCCGTTTCATTTCCTTGCATAATGCATCACATTCCAGTGAAACTTGGCCTTCTCGTATCTTGCTGCACTGTACTTCCTGTTAAGTATAATTTCAGTCATTTATAATCATTTCCCTATATAAAATTTTAGTTATAATGTCCATTTCTTTATGCAAATAATTACAAAACATTCTTATTTAATCAAACATTGGTTACACAGAAAATAAAGCTAATGATTAAACATTATTTGAACCTTTAATTCTGTATTAAATTGTCCTTTTCTCTTTTCCTTCTTCCTGATAAGCTAAGCTGAAAGCAAGAATAAATCAAATAGTCCAGTTTAATTTCTCCTCTTTTCTTTTCTCACTTGTTTGCCTAAGACACAGTAAGATAACCTTCTGCCCCCTGGCAGAAAAAGCTGGGCTTCAGAGACTTCATAATTTCATATACATTCTCTTAACTGGCTGGGAGTACAGGGCAAGGTCTGGTCATGGGCTAAAAAAATAATTATCACTCACACTTCCTCCCCTCCTCCTAATATTGCAGTAAAAATTAAAAAAAAAAAAAAAAAAAAAAAAAGGTGGTCTTTAAGCAGTGTTTTTAATTTGAAGCACTTGTTCTGTGCAAGTCATCCCTTCTCCTGCTCAACACCCCACCTGCAAGACTTTTGGTTGCACAAGACAATTTGTGGAGAAGCTGAGAACTCTGGGGAACCGTAGCCTGTTTGGAAGGCTCAGAAGTTAACTGGGTCCAGAAAAATAACTTAAGCACCTTTTAATTACGCCAGATAATGATATTTTTCATTAAGTCATTATTACTTGCCAAGACTTAACATTATTTTTTGTTCTTCCCCCCGTAATGCTACATAGCTCTAATAAACTTGTTACATGACTTTGTCCCTTATCTTTGTAAGAAGCTAAGGGCACTGATTTTAGGCCTGTAGAGAACCGTAACTGATTACGTTAGTTTGGGATTCACAACATCTGTGCTTGTTCCAGCTTACATAATTATCAACTTTCCAAATACCATCAGAAAAAAGTATTTTTTTCCTTCTCAAATTACTCCAGGTCATCTGGCTATTCTCCCAATGGAGCTACAAAAATTCCAGTGTACTCGAAGATAAAGCCGTTGTAAATCAGGCCGGTAACAGAGTTCAGAACCAAGAGGATTTTACATTCTCCAGTGAATCTTTTGATATTGCAGCCCAGATCTTCAGCTGATGTGAATTGTTACGGCTCTACTAGAGTAACTGGACTTATTTTAATCTGCACCAGAGACAATCCATCCATCCATCCATCCATCCATCCATCCATCCATCCATCCATCCAAGCCTAGGAACATGCAAAGAAAATACACTGTTCTCAAATTTGTAACTTAAAAATTTACCTTTTTCAGTCTCTTACAGAGACATCGGAGTTTAACCTTCTGGCTGCAGTTCAAAGGACAGCTACCTGAGTGGCAAACCTCCTTACACCGGTGACCACAGGGCAACTGCAAAGAACAAAAAAACCACAAAGAAATGCCCCACACCAATAAATGATTGCAAAATTACAAAGAATCTAGGAACCGGTTTTATTTCAGACACAGCAGCTTAACAGAAAACTCATTCAGTTTATCAGTTTTTCCACTTGTGAAATAAGTCAATTTTTCTTTTTTTTTTTTTTGCAAATGTTTGCTTGTTACTTACTGTATTTTGGTTCTTGTAGAATGATTTATCTGTTATGGGCCTAGCTTGACTAAAAACCAGTTTCTCCTTTCAAGTGTTTCAAGTCATCTCCACAATAATTTATATAATGATTACCTTAGCTATCTATATTTTTGTGTGTGTGTGTGTGTGCGCGTGCGCGCACGTGTGTAAAAGTAGATAAGGCAAAAAGAAACTGAAAACTGAAGTGTCCTGTAGCGACTTGTAGATCAGAGCCAACAAAGAAATAAGGGAGAATCAGAAGCAAAAATACCAGAAACATTTTTTGCAAGCAAGAGCCTTCTGAACTACACAGAAGTCAAATACAGGTCACCAATATTCTTATCGTGTTCAAAATAATTTCACAGAATCCTAAATTCCTGCATTTGGCAGATTATCCCATTTCTGACATCTGTGAGATAGAGCATTTTTTTACTGCCAGTGCAATTTTTAACATTTATAATGAAAATATTATCATTCGATTGCTGTGTTAAGAACAGAGATACTAATTAGAAGATGCTGACTGTTAGGAATGTAGTTGCACTCCCAGCATCATGTTAGATAAAAATGACAAGAAAGCAAACACATTTTTTCACTTTCTGTTAAGAACTTGACTGAAAATATACCTCGCTCATACACATACCCCTAAGAAATCTTCACAACAATGATTTTTCATTTTCAATTACATAACTCAATACCACTAATACCTGAAAGTGGAATATCCCATAAGACATCCAGTTGATTTAGTTATAAAGGTAGCTTTAAATCCCTAAACTACTTTAAATGGTCTTGGATAGTATTCTTTATTAAAAATGAAATTTCACCTCTTCACTGCCATCAAGGGATTAACACAACTTGCAAGATGCTGTAAGACATACAATTTTAAGATAGACGTTTTCCCATTTATTAAAAATTGGAAAGCGTATACATACTACATCACTTCATCCAAAAGAATGACAGTACTACCTAAGATAATTATAAACCCCAGGTGTACACACTTCAAGTTGATTAGTAAATTTGGGTTCTCAGAAGTCCATTGGAACCGGCTCAGCCTCTGAGCTCGTATCCTGAAACACACACCTCAACAGAATGCAGAACTTTCCCATTAAAAATTATGGAACAGACGTACATATCTTCATGTCCTTGCAGTCACAAATTATAATTACACTGACAGAGACTTTGCTGTTTAGGCTTGGGTTGGTTGGTTGTTTTTTTCAGTCACCATTTCAGCATGTTTCACCCAGGACTAGAAGGAACCTCTAAGTCATCACATTCAGCCCTGAAGTCCAGTCCTCCCAAAGGCAGGCACCTCCTGTGACCCTTCTAGGACTGGATGAAGTCTCACCATGAAAACAGTCCCCCACTCTGCCCCCTTTCTACTCTTTCCCTAAGGAGGCTCTTCCAGGAGCTCACTGCAAGGCACAAGAGCTTTTTTTGAATTGCTTATGTTTATTTCAGCCAGTCTAAACCTCTTAGTTCTTATCCTCATATAGAAATATTTCTCTACTGTCCTTTCATAAAAGGCTCTTTGCTCCCATAGTATCCCCTTCATTGAATTTCAACCAGCTTAAATCAGTGTTTCTTGAATACGGTAGCCAGAACTGCATGCAATATTCCAAATGACATCTCAGCAGGAAGGACTTTGTACAATGCCTTAACTGCATCTTCCCCAATACATCTTCAACTCTCATTTGCATTTCTCCCCAGCTAATCATGCTGCGACAATAAGAATTTTTGCTGTTCCCCGAGAGCTTATTATTAGCCGTGACATGCACGGTGTTACTGTTTCTTCTGTATCTAATAACATGCCCGAAGTACATGTGTTCTGCAGATGCATCTCCTCAATTGTCATGTACTGACAACACTCCACAAATTTTCATCAGAAAATTCCAAGCTTTTTTTTTTTGCTGCCAAGGTCACTGCAGAAAACAATGCGAGGTCAGGAGTCAATTCAGTCCTTGGGAAAATTTCCTTATTGTTAACATCTCTTGCTCCAACTTTTCATTTAGTTTTGCTGGTTTTGTTTTGTTGTTTGGTTTTTTTTGAGGGGGGGAGTGATTGTTGTTGGTTTTTTTTAAAAACTAAAAAACAAGCAGTTGTTTCCTTTAGACCACCTTCATTCATCCTTGTATTAAGCCTCCTCCGTATCAGAACTAGCTGTTCGCTAAGTGGCACTGACTCAATTGCTCTGCTGAGGCCTTATGTAGCAGAACTAACCTATTTGCTTTATCTGGAGTGGGAAAAAAATAGATATATATAAATTGGTCATCTTATCAAAGAAGGAATTTAGGTTTGTTCAGGCACAACTGATCATCAGCAAATCTATCTTGCATTTTGCCTCATTTTGAAAAGCTGAAGGGAGGAACTTGTCTTTAAACCTGTTACGCTCCTGAGGTTGGACTCCAGCCAGGACCATGGCCTCTAACAGCTGAATCTCCTCGCCAACGACCACCATCTTTGCAAAAACAATTTGTATAGCACAGAAATACATTTAATCCAATACTGAAACCCAAATCTACACATTTAGTTCTCCATGTAGAACTGCACAGTTTACATCCACAGCGATGCAGGGCAAGAAAGCTGGCAGCATAACTTTCTTCTTACTCCAACACAAAACCAATATTTAAAAAAAAAAAAAAAAAAAGAAATCAAGAGGAGCAGCAGTGAAATGAATGGGAAAACACTGCTCCATGATCTCAATCCTGCTTCTGCTGGATAAATAATGTAGTGGGAAATGATTTCTTTTTTTTTCCCCTCACTTTTTTTTTTTTTTTTTTTAAGTGTCCCTGCTGAGCTACTTGGTGCTAAAATAGTAAAATAGAAAGTGTGTGCCCCTAATAGATCTTTTTTACCATACAAGATCTCCTGTCAATGGCTCGTGGACTACAGGCCAAAATGAACAGGCTTTATGTTTGACATGACAAGACCTTTAAAAGAAGGGATTTAACGCACAGCTCTGAAAACAAAAAATAAACAAACAAAAATAATCCTACAAGTATTTTCCCTGTAGGCAACACATTTAAGTCTTAATATTATGTCCGATGATGACAAAACCCATCAACATTTATGGAAGCTTAACTGATTTCCACCAGAAGGTAATAAACACAACCTGCTAGTTAATAGCACCTGAGGATAAAGAAAATAACCTGTTAATAAAAAAACCAGCACCTTTGAGCAGCAATCCCAAGTGCAAAAGATAAGTTTATCACTTCCAAACCAAGGGGTAGACTCTTCAGTTTAACGGGTGGCCCCGCTTCCAGAGATCTTACAAAAACCTCCACTGCTTAAGCCAGGCATTGAAGAAAATCCTCTCATTATGAACCAAAGCTGTGCATTTCGCAATGCACATACAGTTTCAAGGTGTGTTTACAGAATTCTGGAAATAAATCTTATTTCATTTATTTAAAAAAATAAATAAATCACATACTCTTAAAATTTAGGACATTATCTCTGCTATGCTATCATGTTCAAATAAATTTATCACAATGGGGTCCCATCTTTCACATCAACACAGTAGCAGAGTGCACAGTAAAAGTACAGTTTTGTTAAAAAAAATACTAATTACACAGAATAAATTGTGAAATACAGATCTACAAATACTGATGTGAATATGTAAATGATGAAAACTAATCGAATGTTAAAACTTTTATGTAAGAATTGTCCCAAAACATCTGCAAACATGATCATAAGCATTTAATCACTCCTGATTAAAAAAAAAGTTAAATTTCCTTCAACAGGATGTTTTGTTATTGCTACCAAACAAGAGAAAGAACATTTTAATTAAAGCTTCTCATCTCACAGCTGTGGCAATATCAAAGACACTGCTTCTCCCTAAAGCAGAAAGGAAGTGTGAGCTGTACTGTATAATACTAGAAGTCATTTTTATAGTTTTACACTGCCATAGCCAGAACAAAACATGAAACCTTTCAAGACTTTCAAAGTTCCCGTTGTATTTTTTTTTCAAGGCACCAAACAATATAACTGAGTTTCATAATCCCCAAATGGACCATGCTACCTGTAATTCAAACACGGTAGTATATTGTCTACCACAATGTCCCTTAACCAAAAAGAAAAACATCTCAGAACTAAGGCTCCAGTAAAATACTGTATTCTCCTGAACTGAAGCTGACTGAGCTTGTGACAGTGTACACTGATTTTTTTGCAAACAGCAACTTTGCTGAGCTCTGCTAACGCCCCAAGGTCAGTTTCTGACATTGAGTAAGAAAACTCTCATAAAACACTAATTTGAAATTTACTTGAGGCTGTTGGTACTACACACAGAACGTTTCCAATTTAGTTTTAAGCAGACATACTTGATTTGTAAACTTTAAGCATTCTGAACTCAGTAGTCTTATCCATCTCATCTTTTGGCCAAGTGGTTTGTGAAGTTCTTGTCATGAGGTCCCCTCACTGGGTTTGATTTATATTTGCTGAGGGTGGGCAGGGAGTTGGGGTGGCAGGGTTATATCTGTTAAGGCTGCTCCTTCAAATTGTGTTTATCAATGATTCCTTTAAAACAGAACTATCAATACAAATTGCATGAGTCTCCCAAAGGTGCAGACAAATATTGTCTTTTTATAAAACAGACAAAAGATCCCTAGCACTGTTCAATATTCAGAGAAACAGGAACAGATTTTTTTAGACAAAAAAAATAATAGTAAACCCCCCATACATTACATATGAAGTTACCAAAATAGGATCTGAGGAAAGTAGGATAAACTGTAACACGAAGATAGGAACTACCTAAAACAGGACTCTACTAATACTTTTATTTTTCAAGAAAGCCAGTAAGAGCTAGAATTACAGGCAGGGAAGGCCATGCATTTTTACATCATCAGTTACACTAAAAAGATTGTCTAGATAACAGAAGTTGCATAAAACCTTATTTTTCAAGACATCTATGGTAATGAGAATTTTAGAGTTAAATAAAAGCTTTATAAAACTAAAGTGGGATCTGTTGTCCTAAGCTTTCTTTCACATCACACTGCATTAAGTAAAAAAGACATCATCCATGGAACCAGGCAATTCTGAAATGCAAACTAGAATTAAGTACCACTACTACACGGATCTTAAACCCCAGACTGAGTCTTGGGAATATATCCAGAAAAATCAGAACAGTTACATTAATCAAAATCAAAGATGAGATACTGAAAAAAAACCCAATATCTTTGAAGAGAAGCTGAAGTACAGGAACACATAGTTCATGTTAAGAGATTATAAACACTCCTGAAAATAACGAGGAAGAAGTCTTGGAGCAAATAAAACCAAAGTAACAGAGAGGGAAATGAAAGGACAAAATTAAGAGGTAAAAGGACAATGAAATAATATCCAAAAGTGTTCCCCTGCCAGGAAGAGAGCTTTCAGACATCCAAACGAGAAAATTGTAACAGGCACATTCATTTACAGAAAAAAGACATCAGAAAGGCATCTACAAGGGCAAAAAGCGGAAGACACAAGTAGGCAGACAGCAGAGAGCACAGCCTTCCTGGCAGGGTTAACACAGCCTTGTCTGAAAAACAGAGGAACAAGCAGGAATCCTTAGGTTGCAGAATTCAGAACTACAAGAGATGAGGGAAGACGACACACAAACCCCAAGTGGAATCAGGGAAGGAGAATGGGTTTGAATCAAATTATTTATGAGTGACAACTAAGCATTGCATGAAACAAAGAGACTCAGCTATACAGTAAAAGGCCAAACCAGAACAATAAAATAGTGATTATGGGATAAAAATATTTTTCTTTACTACATGCATTTTTATTGCAGGGAAGGAGAATTTCTCAGAAATTGTGGAGAGTTTAGCAGTGGGAACACTTTCCAAAGTATTCCAGACTATTCCGATTTTCCTACTACATAAATTTTCTAACCCTATGGTGGGCAATGGAGTGAAGAAAAGGCTGTCACCTCCACAGCAACTAATGACAACTAAAGAACAAACATACAGTAAGTAATGCATGGATTTCTGAAAGCGCACATGCAGCCCATGAGAACGGCACTAGGAGGGACCAGGAAGAAGTCATTTGGCCCATCCCTCATGTCTCACAGCAGTATTATCCACAACTGGACAAATCTGGATACATGTCAAAGCTGTGACTGAAGGTCCCTTCCAACCATGAAGATTCTGTGATGAAAATTTGGCAGCTTCTCCAACCACTTCTCCTCCTGCTCCACAAGCTTTACAACTCAAAACTAGTATTTAACGTGACTCTTCCTTACTGGTGCCTATATACACTGGTTCATGGTCTAAGAATTGTGCAATAACGATATTATTCTTCTCTTTTTTACAGCAACCCTTTGCTGTAGACAGCAAATACCCAGACACAATAGAAAGATTAACTGGCTTGTCTTCTATTTCAGGCTCCTTAACATGTATTTCACCAAGGCAGTGGGGCATTATTAATTCATCTCACTTGTGAAGTATAAAATCCCCCCCAAACTGTCGCACAGACAAGGATTACTAGACCTGCACTTAAGGCAAGAAGAATCACAAGCACAAATCCCAGCTTTTTTCCTAATCGAAAAGTATCCCATTATTCTGGAGACATAAATTAAGACCGGTTTTTAACCATGTTAGAGGACACACTCTTCCACATTCAACCTTATCTGCACGTTTCCACATTCAAGCCATTAATGCCTTAGAGACAAATCTCTGATCCCTCAATATAACCTTCTCATTTGACAGCAAGACATTAATAACTGTCTTCTGAGCACAGGTCACTGACCACCTTTGCATCTATCATTTAGCATATTCACTTAGACTGAGCTTCTCCAGTTTGTTTGGCCTATGAAACTGTATCAAAAATCTTACACAGAAAGTAAAATCCACAAAATTCCACACATCCATCGAATCAAATATTGTTTTGCTAATATGGCTTACCTCTTTTGGACACTGATTTTTGCAGGAAACGAGAAGCTCCTTTTCTTGTACATCAGCACATGTGAGCTTTCTATAAAAGAAAAGACGTATTTGTGATAAATTCTGAATTAAAAGAAACAAAAGTCAATACAATTAATCAATACAATTAGGGGTATATTTTAAGCATATCTCTCTGTAAAGAAAAGTCGACTCATTTGTTCACATCTTGCGGGATTAATACAAACATCACTATTTTACAGACAAAAATACATAAATGTAGAGGATTTTAAAAAGAAACGCATGAAGAAGAGCATACATGCACGCGATGAAGGTTTTCAGAGCAATATGCAGATGATAATGCTTAAACCCACAAGTCCCATCCCATATTTAGTAAAGCCTAGCTTACTCTATCCACACACAAATGATTAAAAAAGAAGTACAAATGATTACTAAGAAGTTTTCCAATTAAAACAGCTGGAGTTTGAAGGACATTACTTGTAAATACCTTTTACACTAACTACATTAATTTGAATTCTTGTTATAAAATTCTTCTTCACATAAGGTAAAAGAAACCCATATAGATAAACATTATGTAGATCACTATATATTTGCATAATTCAAAATATTACTGTATTATAGAAACAGCTCTGCTTATGAGACTCCATGCATTCATAATAATTTTAGCAGTAATACCGTATAAAACACCGGCAAATTTTAAATAAAAAAAAAAAAGCATTATGTTACCAATTATAGCCTTCAAAAGACATTTTATAACTTGTTGTAAGAGTAGCTCCTACCCCCAGACATTCCAAATGGTTTCCAGTTAGTAGCATTCAAATGAAAAATTGGGTTCAGTTCTGACACTTACAAGCATTCAATATACAGTACTGACAGTTTGCAGTGACACTTTATTTTAAGCATCTGGAGACAGGATGGGCAATCCCCGGGATGACAGGGCAGAACACATCGGTGAGGACAGCCAGATGGCCGGGGCTTGGTACACTCCTCTTCACACTGCGAACATTCTGGACCTGCCTAAGAAAATCAAAACAAAGTACTAAAGAACATGCCAAACATTTGTTTGTTAGATGCCATTGACAAGCTTTAATATAGAAGAAAGAGTTGGGGTGGTTTTGCTAAGGGAATCAAGCTATTCAGTAAGATATCCCTAAAGTAAAAATAATTATTAAAATACTCCTTTAAAAGAAAAGAAAAAATGCCAGTGTTTGTTGGTCAGAGAGACAGAGTTCTACTTTGCTTCCTGGGCATAAAAGGACCTCTTAATATTAGTGCTTTGGAAAATTGCCATTAAGCCTGTTAATTCTCTACAGAAAACTGCTAGAAAAAGAAATAATTTCATATTAAGAACTAACTTCTCCCACCCACCATGCTACCGTGATACTTTAGTCATGACATACTGCTCTGTAATACAGGGGTGGGGAGGTTTGTTTGCTTGATTTTAAGAAGCAAACTTTAAGTCATTCCATTTCCATACATGTAGGATAATTTGTATAACCTTCCAAAAAGCCTATAGCTTAGGTACACCTAAGCTGGGAGATGCTAAGGCGTTGCATCAATGGGAACAGAACACACGCAAGTCTCCCAGTGGAACTTGGAATAGATCCTGTGCCTTCCAGCTGCACATTCTTAATTTTCCAGTTAAAACTGAAGACATTGTATAAACCACACAAAAATAAAAACAAAAAGGAAATCAACCTACTTTATTTCCATCTGCACTACCGTTCAATTTAGTAACGTGATGACATTCTTTCATACAGGTGTGATTCTGACAATCAAGAAGTCGCCCACAAAATCTTTTACACGAGTAGGGATCTGCAGAGTGACACGGTAACGGACTAACCTAAAAGTTAAAAATAAACCATTATAAAAGTATATATATACAGATAGTGTATCTATATGCACATAGCACATGCATGCTGTGTGTGCTACGTGTATATATAGACACACTATGTATATATACCCATACACAGAGGCACAGCACCGTTACAAAGAAATTTTGATTCTTGAAGATCTTTGTTAAAAGAAGAAAACCAGAACGATGTCTTTTTTTTTTTTAAATAGCCTTTAGATTTCCATTCCAACATAACCACACACATTTGTTTTACACTGGTTACACCAAGTAAAAAAAAAACCTGCTTTATTAATTAAATAAGCTATCTAACTTCTGTAACATAGTATTTTGGGTTTTTTTGTAACAGACTACTACATTCCTCAAATCTTCTAGTGTGACTTACTCCTTTCCGAATTACACTCGTGCCTTCCATTAAATGTTCCTAATCTGCTTTATAGTTACTGCAGAAGACTGTTACAGGTTCCTTTCACAGGGCTAATTGTGTTATGGTCATCGTAAACCCCAATCATTTTAAAATTCTACAAACGAGAACAACCTGCAAGCCAGAAATTCTAAAAACCAAATACTGACTATACCAAATATAACTCCTAGGAGTGCAGTGGGGAAGAAGAAATGGCTTTATGAGAGGAACTAAAATTTTAATGTCTTATGAGATATTTGTACTTCCTAATTTGAGGTTAACACCCCAGTTAACAGAGCTCTGTAGTATTTTTCAGAGCATCTATTTAGAAGCCTTTAATCTTCATTGGTACTGAAATGGAGTGTAAACTCCTAACTTGGTTAACTAGGCTATTTTCCTAAAGTTGAATATAGTACAAGTTCCTCCATTTCACGAGTATTAGAGGAGACTCGCTGTTCCCATTTTCCAGCCATTATATAATGTTCACATGAAAAAAAAAATTGTTTCTGTGACGCTGTCAAAAAAATTGATTTTTTTTCTTAATATAATGATCATTTCACAGAGAAAAACAGAAACTATTTGTGATGCTATTACACAATAGGATAATGCGACATAACTCACTTTGACTGGACTAAGGGTGAGATTTTGTGTTATGGCTTAAGTTGACTGAACAGCTTTGCACTGCACCCCCTTCCTTTTCTCTCTTCCAACTCTGCAATTCCCATTGCACGCTCCTACCTATTACTTTGAACAAGTCCTACCTCACACCTGTCTTTAGAGCAAGACAGTCCAACTAATCAAAATGGAAGAAAAGGAATTAATAGAAAAAAAGTTTCTTGTCTTTTGCTAAGTTTTCAAGTTGACTGGTCGTACCACCAGTTGAGCACTGGAACTGAAACAAGGGAAGAGAGGGGGGCTCCCCCACCGGGCAGAGCAAGAGACCTTTTCCCTTTCAGCACTGTCCATGCTGATTTCCCTCAATCGTAAAGCAAAAATATACAAAGTAGGATTTGAATCTACTTGCCTATAGAAATGTTTCTGGGCTTCACCCAAAAAAAGACCATGCCCCACATCAAGGCATTGCAAAACACAATTCATTCACAACTTAGTCTAGCGGGAGGTGTCCCTGACCATGGTTGCGGGGTTGGAACTCGGTGATCTTTAAGGTCCCTTCCAACCCAAACCATTCTATGATTCTATGAAAATTTATGAACTCCTCCTATTCTCATTCTGCCCAACAGAGACTCTAAACAGAAGGAGTATGTATGGCATGCTGAACATCAAGCACAGAATACACAGGAGAAAACCCTGAGGCTATCGTGTCCAACTACTCTCCCATCCCTGTGTCAAAGCTGAAGGCCATTGCGCTGCATAAGACACTCACACAACCACAGCAAGAACTCTGAACGCCTGGGTCATACTCCCCTTGCAAACATCCTTCAACTCAGCCTCTCTGGTGACCAAATGAGCAAAAAACAGCAATAAGGCTAATGAAAAGTGGGTCTGAAGCAGAGAACACCACTATATCCAGCAAACACACACCAATTACCAAAGCTTCTATCATTCCTAATATCCTGTCCCTTCTCATCCTCCTCCATCTCCCTCCTTCTCCTGCCTGAGAGCCACAATTTCCTTTTAGTAGCGGAACAAGTATATAGACAAGGATGCTGGAACGTAAAAGAATGAATGGAAAGCTGTACTAAACATTAAGATCTGCCACTGCCCACTTCTCTACTTTTCCTTGCTCCCCGATTTGCACTTTTTTACTGGTTCTGCTGTGGCTCATGCAGTTACAGCGGATCAGGGCAGTAACAGCAGACTAGCTCTATGGCTGCAGAGTTCAATATGCTCATGAGACTCCTTTTAACGAGAGTTAGTCTTCCATCAGATAAGGACATACACTCAAAGAACTGCCTGGGTTGGAACGGACCTTTCAGATCATTTAGTTCATCAACCTAATATTGACAAAAACCATCACTAAACCATATCTCTAAGCACCAAGTCTACCCGACTTTTAAATACCTCCACGGATGGTGACTCCACCACTTCCCTGGGCAGTCTGCCAATGCTCAATAACCATTTTGGTGAAGAAAATTTTCCTAATACCCAATCTAAACCTCCCCTGGCTGTTTCCTCTTGTCCTATCGCCCGTTATCTGGGAAAAGACACTCACTCCCACCTCTCTACACCCTCCTTTCAGGTAGTTGTAGAGAGCGATAAGGTCTCCCCTCAGCCTCCTTTTCTCCAGGCTGAACAACCCTAGTTCCCTCAGCCGCTCCTCATAAGACTTGTGCTCCAAACCCCTCACCATTGCCCTTCTCTGGACTCGCTCCAGCCCCTCAATGTCTTTCTTGTAGTGAGGGGCCCAAAACTGGACACAGCACTCGAGATGGGGCTTCACCAGGGCCCAGTACAGGGGAAAGCACACCAGCTGAGCTGCAGTGCTGAATGAAGCCGTGGAGGGAAGTCCAAAGGCAGCAGACACCAGTAGCAGCTCTCAGCTGGCCAACTGCAGAGAACATCCCAGCCCCAGGCTGCATCCAGCACAGCTTCAGGTTGCCCCACTCACTGACTTTCTCAAGTCTTGACTCCAATAAAAGATAAGAGAACCTTCTGGAATCAATTGTCATCGTAGCCAAAACCAAAAGAATTTCAATTAATTTAAACCTACAATATATTTTCAATTTTGTTTCCATTTCTTGACAAGTCAAGCTGTTGCGGATGTTAGTAATAAATCCAAGGGACAAAGCAGAGAAGTTTTACTTTCTATAGTTGGAATGCATTTTGAAATGGCTAAATGGAGGTCGCTGCTCTTACTACAAAGATGAATATCAAAGAAGCCACAAGCTCCAGGAGGCTGATGAGCTGAAGAATAAAGAACACAGATGAAAACCAGAAGTATTTTATGAAAGCTGATTGGAAAAAAGAAAGAAAATAAGGAGGCATCATTTTCAGACCATGGATCTTCCACAGGATAAGGAAAGGAAGGTAAGGAAAAAAGGACAAGACAACTTTCAGAAGCTTCCCAGCACATTTCCCAAGTGCACAAAAGCAATTAACAAGATACAACCATTGGAATATGAAAATAAAAATCAAGTACAATAGGGCAGAGAAATTTTGGAAATGTTCATAAGGTATTTAGCCATAAAGATTAATCTCACCAATTTTATGAAATTTTATTACCTAGAGGCACAGTAATGGTCTTCCTCTTATAACTGAACCACAACTAAAAAAACCTTAGAATAATAAAACCTAGCATCAAATTCTTACCAAAAAAAACCCAAACCCAAAACAAACCCAAGAAAAAGAAAGAGTTCTATCTGCTTGGGAACAGCAAGACTGATATTACAGGATATTTGAAGTACTCATCACAGCAACAAAACCAAAACGTTTCCCTTCCTCAAGGACATCTAATGAAATGAAGCAACTACAAAAGAATTAAATACAGCAGATAAATTATCCATATCCAGTTAATGTATATCCATATCCATTTCCTTGTTTGTCCTCCTTTACCTCGTATGGACTTTAAATAATGTTCTCCCATAGAAAAATATTTTGAATATAAACATTAGCTCTCATAATTTGATTTTAAAAGAACACATGTATGGTACTGCTATGAAATGCCAGTGCTTACAGCAATTCAAAGAAAAAGTAAAATATCAAGTTTTCATTTTCGGGTAGCAGCAACTGTTAATGATAGGTGATTTTTCTCACCTATAACCTGAAACAAAGTTGAGAGCTACTTTTAACCACCTACAAATTGAAGAATGAAGAGTTACTATTTTTTCTAAATATATATAAAAAGATCCAAAATTTACACAGGAAAATTATTTAAAAGGCAGCAGAACGTAGGTAAAAAATATCTTCTTTTAGATTAAACATCCTGTAGAATGATACCTCCACTGAACATGGATTTTATAGAATTATATAATCTGAAAAGTAGTTTTAAGTGTGCTGTTTCAAGTGATAAATTGCTTGTTCTAAATACCCAAAGACATGTAAGAGCTTGAACTAAATCAAACCAACCTAAGTAGTAATATCGTACAGCAATTAGCCCCTCTTCACAGAAAAAAAACTTGGTTTGAGGTAAGTGCTACTTTCATCATCTGTAAAAAGTTCACATTCGCCAGTGAAAATCCCTCAGGGGCAGGAAGCTTCTACAGGAGGGAAGTGTTCATGAATATATACAAGTGTTTTATCTTGTTAACAAAAATAAATTAGTTTGAGGTGAGATTACTTGTTAAGAGTGGCTGTAAAACATTGAACAGACACTACATGTTTGGTTTTCTTAGAGATCTCAGAACAACATAAAAATGTACAATGCACAGAAAATACACTGTAAACACCCCCTTCTCACACACACACTAACAAATCATTCTTTTCCTTGACTGCTATAAAAAAATCTCATGGATTAGGACACTTAATTCCAGTCCAGAAACTACTAAACTTCAGCTGGAAGGAAGCACCGCACTCTGCTGGCTGAGAGAAGGAAGATTTAATCTAGAATATCAATAAATCTGAACAATAAAAGTTAGGTGTAGACTCCCTGGGACTTTTCCTTATTTTCTATACTAACTCATACAGAAAACATGAGCCAAAGCCATTGACTGGTTCTGCTAAGATTAGTAGGCAACAGAGAAGGGATTATCTTTCTTTTTTTTAATTACTATTATTATTATTCTGAAATAAGTAGTTATAAATACAGAATCATAGAATGGTTTGGGTTGGAAGGGACCTTAAAGATCATTGAGTTCCAACCCCCTGCCGTGGGCAGGGACACCTCCCACTAGAGCAGGTTGCTCAAAG
>JAOXNO010000033.1:68087961-68106474 GCA_028565335.1 Limnodromus scolopaceus
TCCAGGGATGGGGCATCCACAGCTTCTCTGGGCAACCTGTGCCAGTGTCTCACCACCCTCACAGTAAAGAATTTCTTTCTAGTATCTAATCCAAATCTCCCCTCATTCAGTTTAAAACAATCACCCCTCATCCTACCACTACGCTCCCCATGAATTTATGTAGTAATTGTAGTGAGTGTATGTAGTAATATGTAATAATTGGGACCATTTTCACTAATAAGAAGAGCCACGAGGAGGGATATAAACTTCATGCCCACATACATCCAAACAATACCAAAACCAGTAACATTGTCTAAAGCAAGGTATATACCACAGCTGATATTTTGTTTATACATAAATCCATGAAGAAGTTAGGGTGAGATTCCATGAGCTACCCCAAAACACCTCATTGACTCCATAAAACCTTGGCTGATGATACACTTGCAAGTTTTACTGTGGAAAGCAAAACCAAACCCCAGCTGTTTCAACAACAAACAAGCAGGCACAGTTGTTCTTTTCATCCATTTTCACAGCACATTTTTCTTTAGCAACCGACAAGCTGCAAAGCAGCTCCGTGGAAGCCGTATTCACAGCTTGCTCGGATTAATAAATGTGCTGCACAAACAGACTGCTGAGATATAAACTTTGTTAACAACATATGTAGGTGTTGCCACCACATAATCAATCCTCCATTACAAAACATACCAAAAGATTACTAAATAAGGTCAAAGAAAACCAAAAATATTTAAAGGCACATCCCCCTTTTTAAGTGCTTACTGTTTGCTGTAATTTTTTACTAACTTAAAATGTAACTAGTTTTGTTATAGTATTGTTACCTGCACTTTGATAGAGAATTTATGCCAGATTTACTAGTAGAGAAAGCTGTAATAGCAACAGGGTTTTTCTAAAGACTAGTTTAGCAATCAATGACTTTTAGAAGTGACTGTCAATAATGATGATAATTGTTTAGCTTCAAGCATCAATTAGATTTTCTTCTCATGTAAGCCAAAATAGACAATTACTTCATCCAAAACTGTAGGAGGCAGCACACCAAAAAGACAAGCTAATAAGTAACACTAAAGAAATTTGTACTACATTGTCTGATTTCATCCATGCATGCTTAGATGAAAGTCACATGAGAAATTTCCTGTATGACACTGTGTTCCTTATCCTTTTAAAATAAACACAACAGTTTCTAGGAGAACTGTGTGACAGGGAGAAAATAACAATACAATGAGAAAAAACCCCCCAGAAGTATACAATGAGAAAAGACACACACCCCAAAAAAAATTGAACACTATTTGAACAACTGCAGGAATACACAAACAGCTTCATAAAACATGAGTTTAAATTTCTGTCCAAGAATTCTAAAAAGTAAGCAGTTGTATATTCTTCAAAAAGGAACTAAAATACCTTCTGATACATACGCCCTTGCAGTAAGGTACTTCATTGGTTTTAAAATATAAACATCCATATAATATTTCTCTTTAATACTCTTTTTTGCAGACTGAGATATCCTTCATATTCCACTTAAAAAGGTAGTTTCCATCACTCACCTCATGCTGCCCAAGACACTCCCTGTCAAAGAGAGAAAAATCAGAGATTTAGAAAACATGCATTTATTTAATAAAGGACTTAGAACAGCGTAAAACGCAAAAAATAATGCAATCTATTTTTTAAAAGTGCAAACTAAGAGAACATAATTTAGCTATGCTGAGCTTCTCTTTTTCAACAGTTGTTTGCATTGCTGTATTTTATGACAGTAATCCCAAAATCAGCGTTTCACGTGCAGATTAATTATAGTTGTATATGAAATTAATCATTTTTATTTTAGAAATTTAATTTAGAAAATTATCTGAATTGATTTCAAATATCTTCTCCTTTGGCTCTACTAATATATCACTTCATATTTTTCAGTTATTTCAGAGAACTCTTATTTCAGTCTACTCTTATGTTTACAATTCTATCCCTTTTAGAGTGGTCTACCATCCCTAGGAAAGAAAAACTGCACACTGATCAGAACCGTGAAGGTACTACATGGTGACTCATTCAAACACTGATCTCCTTAAAATTAAATCAATCTTTCGCTCAATTTATTTTGAAAAGTATTTTTTTCTTTTTAGCTCTGATTTCTTATCTGTCACCTCCTTCCTAAGTATTATTTTGATTTCTCTACTGAAACCTTGTAAGGGAGAGTAATAAAAACACTGCTAATAATCAGTTCCTAAAAATTTATAGAAGAGTATTTAAAAAAGCCACAAATATCCCTAATACTTCTCTAACAAAGCAACTACCAATAGCTACGTATCAGTCTTTAGGACAGCAGGGTATTAACAAGAGCAATCAGTCTTTCACCCAGTATAAGAAGCAGATAGAGCACAAATCTGTTCTTCACTCTACACAGCTCAATTATCTTATACCCACTATAATCTTCCTATAACCAGTTAATTTGGCTTCTAGGACCTCTGCATTCCATTGTAGCACACTACTGTTCCACTGCAAGGGGAAACTGCTTAACCAGTCTGATTGCCTTCTGCCGTGTAACTACTAAACCTGCAGATGAGAGGTTCCCCACGGGAACCCTGCATTCAAGCTGAGATGTATCAGTATCAGATGAACTACCAGATGTAGGAAAAACTGGCAGGACCTCTGGGCTCAAAGGGTAGTAGCTAGTTTTTATGTATCCTACATGGACACCAGTTACAGGTGGAATTCTTCAGCCTGGGATCTATCTTGCTTTAATTTTTTTTCCCCAGTAACTTGGAAGAGACAAAATGCACCGATTTTGCAGACAACACTAAAGGACACTGCAGTCAATACATTTGAGGGCAGGGATGCCATTCAGAAAAAAAATTAAAAAAAAAAATCAGTATAACCAAGCACTGAAAGAAGTTGTCCAGAGAGGCTGTAGAATCAATTATCTACTTTGGGGTTTTCAAGGTCCAGCTGGAGCAAGTTAGTCTAACTTCAGCATTGATCTGTTTTTAGCAGGAGGCTGGACTAGATGACCCCACCTCAATGTACCTTCCAGCCTCAAAGGTTCTGTGAAACAGTCTGAACAAATAATTTTACAGAAACCCCCTTTTAACTATTTACAGAAACAGACACCAAAAAAAATTCCGTTACAAATCTAACTGCTCATGTCCAAATTACTAGAAAAAACATCAAAAAGTATCACTAAACTTCAACAGTGAAGGATGGAATCCCCACTAACAACCATCCATCCATCCAGGATTATTGCAACTATTCTCCATTATCACATTCATTCAAATGCCAATGTTCTAGCAATGATTCTAAAAGCCCTGCTGTGATCTAAAAATCTAATGATCTAAGAAGGTGCCAGTTATTTCGCTTTGTAGCACCATGTTACTTGATATCTATGCTTTTGTTTACTATTCTTATTTTGATAAGTCAGGACACTTGTCACATACCACATTCATTAAAAAAAAAAAAAAAAAAGAAAGAAAAAAGACCACTAAAGGGACAAAGATCAATCAAGAGTTAGGATATTCCAGAATTAATGTGATCTAATGCTAATAAAACCTTAATTTGCCCTGAGCACCATGGAATGTAACAATGCTTCTTCTAGTTAGAAAATTAAGTACAACTTTTTCAGCATGGTTTCCCTGTCACGTAGCAGGCTTACCTCCTCTGGGGAGGAGTCTTCAGACTAAAGGTGATTTTGAGGTTGGAATTCAGAGGAACTAGGAGTTGTGTCCTATGTAATGTATGATGTTACACAATGACCTCTGCTGAATACCTACATGAGACAGTTTCTACACGCATCTACCCAAACACTGTAACCAGACTGTTCATAACTACATATTTTTCACTTTTTGGAAGTCTTTGAACTTTGAGCCCAAGTATCAGAAGTACTGAGTGGCCACAGTTCTGAAGTGCAAAAAGGTACAAAAGTACAATCCTTGAGAAATTAAGGATTATTATTAAGATATTTTTTATCATCTTGATGAACAAGATAGAAACTATATGGAAAAACTTGTCTGTATCTGAAGACTATCAAATTACAGTGTCTGTCTTCACAATTTTCATATTTTTCTTTCAAGGTAGCACTGTGCAAACATGCGCAATCAATCTTTACTATCAGTCCTTTCATACACACACTAAGCACACTACAAAAGTATTTATTGAACAGCCACCAATGCTCCCAGTTTTATGAGAATGGTGTTCACATGGGCTTATTGCATCTGAAGAGGAAAATATGGTTATTCTCATGTCCATCTTTGCAACAGCACAAAAAGAAAAAGTCTCTTTCCATACCAAACCTTTCTTTTATTTGTTTTCTTTTTTAATACTTACACTGGTATGGGAACCTGACAGGGAGGGCACGGTAACGCAGTTCGAATGAAAGCTGGCTCAGATGGCTGTTCCCAAGGTCCTGCAGACTGATGCTGAAAGCACAAGGCAACGCTAGTTGAATACAAAACACAATCTGCTTGACCATAAACAAACATGTCATCTAGAGAGATCCCAGTTCTAACAAATCCACTTTCCGGTAACTAAGTTTATACTAATGGAAATCTCAACACACCCTACACACAAAAAGTTACAATTCAGCCTTAGCACGGTTAGGGATAGGAAAATGAAGGCCTGAGGCCCGACTGCTAAAAACGAGGCCCAACACCAAACAAAAACCCAGGAAAACAACTCTAATAATTTAACAGAGGTAAAAATACAAAAATATTTCAATTACTAAACAAGTGAAGGTATCATCACGCAGTGCATGTATGTGTCATGTTTAAAGATGCCAAACAAATTCTCACTTCTAACTTGTGCAGCTTTTGATGGTGTAGTAAATATCAGAGTTAAAATTTATTTTGTACTCTTAGTTAAAAGTAATTGCTTATATTTGAAATTAAACATTTGTAATACAACTCTAACAAAAATCTTGTACTTTCTTGAGTAATTATAGCTGCTGAAAACTGCCCAGTTCGTTATATATATTGCAAAGTTAATTAGATTGCAACAGAGGTGCTAGAACCACTTAGTTTCTTGGTTAAGCGACGTGCATAGCTCTGTGCTTGATTGTTTAGTTACCCTGAAATACAAAAGCCTCTAACACAAGATTAAGGTCAAACAACTGTTGCTCATTCTTCAGAACACAGAGAACACGCTACTTTTCACTATTTACTTACTACTCCAGTTTGCTTCACAAGTGCTTCATCGTGGCAGGGAACAGGGCACAAATGACCACAGTCTAATGTTTTCTGGCAGGACTGACGACAGGGAGGACACCGACCAAAGTGACAATAGTGTTTCTCCTGGGTAGAGTGGTGACAGGTAGGTGGTCGACTGAAGTCATATCCAAGAATGAATCAACATGACAGCAAGAAATACAAAGTTCCAGTCACTGGACAGTAATGCTCAAAGTACAAAGAACTGAGACAAACAAGTTATTATTTTAAAAATGAGTTTACTTCTCACCTTCAGCAGTGGTTAATTTTAACAGTAAAATTATACAGGAGTTCTAAACAGAATTAAAATCAAAGTTGGGTTGGCATATTCAAACAGCTGTTTCGCTCCTAATACTACTCTGAGCCAAGTAATACTCTTGCTACACCCCAGCAAAAAATACTCTCTTTTTTCCTTCTGCTAGTCAAGTTTTCTAGACAAACGGCCTCAAGGAGGTAGTTCAAAATGTGGCAGACACAACTTGAAGAAGGGAGGGTGACTACGGAATTGGAAGTGCTCGGTGGTACAGAACCTCCCCCTTGACAGCAGGAAGCTGCTCATGAAACCACAGCAAAGAGGTGTCTGGTAAGAACAATTATTATTAATCTCCATCTGTGTAGTCAAGAATACAGAAAACCGAGCAGTAATATCTGCAATCATATGAAAGGAATAACTTTTGCCTTTTAAATTTTTATTTTACTACTTTCTTTAAGGATACCTTCAACTCCACTGAAGAAGTAGAAACACACACAGTTTCTGTACTGACCTGCACAGCTGCTTGCACTTGGGAGGTTTGATGGTGCGCTCTCTGCCACAGGGCACTTTAATGACAGTTCTTCCACAATTGCATTTCACATCTACAGTCTCTGGACATGGATTACAACTACCTAAAAATAAATATATTAACAACATGATAATCTCAATAAGCTACTGATTATAAAAAACACTAACTAACATAACTCTGAATATGCACACGGTATAACTGTCCTATTCTGTTTGATCTAAATAACATATGGCTGGTAATTTTTATTTCTGCTTAGTTTCAAATTCCTCTTGGGGAAGAGAATTTCACCATTCTTAAAGAATAGCAATAATAACCTTGATTATCCTGCAGTTGTTAACTGGTACAAAGTCAGAAACAATCCCTCTCGCACAGTTTAAAAAGAAGTCATCGTTATTAAACCCCAGGAATTTTGATCACACAACACTTAAGAATTTGCCATTTATAATTTAGCCTTCATACATATGAAGACATGCCATCTTTCATCTATATTTAAAAGATGAAAAAGAGACAATGAAAAACTGGTACAATAAAGTTTTGCAGATTTCATATGATATTAAAGAAAAGTTAATCCTCTAAGTATAATTAATGCTTTTTTGAAAAGATCCTCCTCCTTTATAAAGTTACTCCTGCTACTAACCTAATATATTTAAAAAGAGATGTACAAAATAACTATGTTCTAATTTATAGTGCTCCCACACTATTTCTTCATCACGTGCCAACTGCTAAATTTTACTATTGAGTAATATGCAGTAAGAATATGCATCCTCTAAATAAAACAAAAGTAAATTTAGACAAGGGATTTTGACTTACTATTCATGTTGCATTCTGAAATTTTAAAGAAAGCAATGCTTTGAAAGCATTCTCAGCAGCACAACCTTTTAAGCAACTCTGACATATATATAAGTATATATATATATACACTTAGTGTATATATTTGATATTTACCTTCTCAAAGTTTGCTTTTGTTTTCATATAGGCACTGATTACTTTTTTATACTGTTATTAGATATCCTTGTCACTATTAGCCAGGCTGTAAGATGCAAGCGCTATCAAATATAAATAGCTATTCAAGGTAAAAGTTTATCCTATGATGCAGCATTACCTCCTTAGTTTTCCAACCAGAATTTTATTCTACGATTTAGTTATCAAACTAATGTACAAAAACAATGTTACGCATTTTCTTCTGACAGAATTAAAAAAAAAAAAAAAAAAATCATGTTTTTTTCAGGATTTTGGAGGGGTATGGGGTAGGGAGAAGAAAGGAAGGGGAAGAAAAAGGGGATAGTTAACAGAGAAAAAACCAAACCACTAGTTTATGGTGACAGATTTAATAGCAGGTCAACTGGGACAACTACCACATTTACCGATCCTGTCCTCTTAAGAATCACTGCCTCAAAAGCAAGATTGGCCCAACAAGTTGTGAATTATTTCCTGAGCTGTTGCAGTTTAAAGTCCAAAATACTAAGGGAAATTACACAGGGTACTCAGTCGTTGTTTCAGCAGGGTAGCAGCTTCTGGGGGAAAAATTGCTGAGAGGGCTGCCACTTTTTCAGTCATTCCAGTTTAATCCCCTACCAAGCAAATGTCAAAGCAATTGACCAGGATAAAAGCTGCTGGGCAATTCTGGCCATTTTCAGCATCTTTTAAACCAAGGTCACTTGATACAGAAGTAAACTTTTTTATTCTCCTTCATATAGTCAGTAACAAGTTCTTATTTTCTCTTTTACCGGCAAGATACCAAAATACATTCAATTCCATCAACTTTTTTTTTTATTATTATTTTAAGCCCACTCGTATCACATATTGTATTCTAGGATTTTTAAAAACCATCCAGACTGAATGAACACGGTCATTTCAATATGTAGTTGGACTTTGTTATGCATATTCAGTGAACAGAATTATTTGGGAAAAAAAGTCAAGCTATGGATTTTGAATTCAGCAACTGGAAAGGGGACAGAGCAATTTCACAGGAGCAATGCAAAGCAAAATTACCAGGTAAAAACTCAAGTTTTCATTATGCAAGTCCTTAAGCTATAACCAGCACTAAAAAGCTTTCAAACACACTGCCCACACAAAAAGCCCACATGCAGCAAGGGAGAGAATTCGTGAAGCAACACACAGAGTCATGCAAGCACAAATATTGTTTACTGGAATAAATGGTATTCCATCACTACAGGGATCCTTCACCTATTCTTACCTCTGTGGCAGCCTGAAGGGCATTTGTGGTTTCTGCAGCCCAGGGTCCGCCCACAGACTTGATCACAAGGTGGGCAGTTTCCAGGACAGCACTATTAAAAAAACATAAATACTCTATATAACTGAAAACCTAGACATTTCTGGCATAAATCTGCATTCTTCTACTATCTCATTTTTCAATATTTCTTAAAAACAATTTTCACGCTATTTCATCAAATTTCCTCAAATTCATGCCAGATATAGAAGGCAGGCCATCTATAAAGTTCTTTTCAAAAATTCATATTATAAAATAACAAGACGACAAACAATTTAAAAGCATCATTTCAACACACTAAAAAGGCAGAAGGCTTCCAAAAAGCTTAAGAACATTTTAAAAAAGTTCAAATTCTTTAATAATATTTTAATCCAAAATAATTTCAGAAGATTATATGCAGGATATCCAACAGTTGACCCCATTATTTTGCATTTTCTTCAAAAACAAAACAAAACAAAAACAAACAACACACCTTTTACCCTTGGAGTAAAGGTCAGATAGCTTTAGGATCTACTTTCAGTTCTTACATAAAGTAGTAACATGGAAGAATCACAATGCATCACACCACCACCTGAATGCCAGGTCAGGAGAGAACCTCATTTTTTCTATTAACTTAGTTTCTATTAACTTTCTATTAACTTCTATTAACTCCTTCCAAACTGTATAAGAAAGGATGGCAATTAGGAAGAGAAGCCTGGATTTTTTAGCATAAGACATCAAGATTGCTTTTACTTGTTTTGCCATCTTTCCACATAAAGTAAATTCACCGTAATAATATATACTCTATACTCAAAAATAACCAAGAATGAAACTGTATTTCTCACGGCTTTCTGTGGTAAGAAGTCCAACTTTTGTGATGTCTTAATTCACACATAGCAGGCAACTTCCAGGCCTTGATGAATCACGAAACTGAAAAATAGGTCTGAGCTATCAGCTATTCCTTTGACTTCAAACAAGCAAGGAACCAAAACTCAGATTCTCAGTTGTCAGACCACTGCTATCTGCAGTGATGCATTTTAGAAGGTGGGGTGAAATGCTGTGTTGTCAAAAATAAGAGTATGTCCCTTACAAAATTATAAGAGATCTCCAGCTCTTCTTACAAAGCAAAGAAATAAATTAACTGTTCCAGAATGCATAAAGCATCAATAACTGCTGAAGTATCTGAAAACAAAACTGCCTTCTGAAGCTGGAAAGTTGTTAAAACCCCTTTCCCAGTTTGTAAGGCCACTGAGTTTTTCCTGACTGACATGCTGTTCAGAGAATTTGGGCACATGGCAAACTAGTCTGAATGACACTGAAGAAAAGTCTTCTTTCTATACAATAACACGAGGTGGAACAACAGATGGATTTATATATAATACAAAATATTTTATATTCATTATTATATATTAATAAAAAAAAAAAAGTTATCTAAACAATTCATTTGAGAGAGATCATCTCCGGGACACTTACCTTTCTCCTACACTGGTGCTTTTGGCAATCACGAGTTTTAGTGCACTTTGTTTCACACAGATATGGCTTATGACACGGCATGCGCTTCGTGTGCTTTCCACAGCGACACTGTTTTTCAACTTCCTGGGCAGCAAGATAGGGAAAAAAGCAGGGTATTTTTAATTTAATAAAAAAAAAAAAAAAGGGGGGGTGGATAATATGTTCTACTAGTAGCTGTAAAGAAATGTTCATGGAACAGTAACATTACAATGCCGTATCACAACAGGAAGTATATCACATGCTCTGAGCAGATTACCTATCTGTGCAGTAACAACTTGGGGACCCTGTTTTGGTATTAGCCAGGGGACTGGAACTAGATGATCATTAAAGTCCCAGCCTAAACCATTCTATGATTCGATGATTCTATTGCAAACACTGTGCTCCAGGTGGCACCTCACCATAGCCTTGGTCTCACCAAGAGGGAAGTCACTTCAAGGGAACCACTCAAGTGTACAGTGCAAGATGTCAAGCATAAATGCAAAACAAATTCATACAAAAAAAGTACCACTCCTGCATAGTAAAAGAGATTCATCCATTGTATATACAGACAATTTAAGAGGCAGGTGAGCAGGTTTATCTGACCTTCATCCTAGCTATCATGTGCTAATTACTTTCACCATAGACTTTGTAGCCAAAGCTGGTTCAGGAAGAGATAACTGAGAGCAGAGAGAGCAACAGCTTTACAGGCCAGACCACATGAGCTCCACAGATACTTAGAGCAGAACAAAATATTAGTTTATTACTAACAAGGAAATAATGTTATGTTACAGCATCTTCCCTTTCACTAATGAAGAAATAGCACAGTAGGACAAAGCAGGAAGGAAGCTAGAAGTGCTGGGGAAAAAAGTAAGTGTCTTTTAGGGCATAATTACTTAAAAATAAACAAAACAAAAGCAACCCAAAACAGTAAAACCCGTACCCGTGCCTCAATTCAGATACATAATGCTCAACGGCTAATTCAGAATGGTGTTGGGGCAGGGGATGGGAAAAGGGGAAAATGTTGTTTTTAATGAACACGAAATCATAGTTTTTGTGATAGATATGACTTCATTTTCCTTAGGAGACTCGCACTGTTCCAGGCATTTAGCATTTAAAAAACCTAACAAAATGTGAACCTGCTTCAGTAAGACTAACCTGTCTGCATATTTCACAGGGACCTCGATGACAGCGCTGTGAACATTTATGAATGCCACATTCCAGAACTTTGTCACAACTATCGCCACAAGTGGGCACATCTTCTGTGCAAGGCAATGTAAACTCTGGATGAAGAGAGAGAGGTACAAGCAAACATTTAGAAAAAAAGCCAAAATATTTAGAAAAAAAAAATGCACTGTATACTATGACTTCAAATGCCAATTCTCCCTCATTTTTTTAAAAGCTTCTCTAGAAATACTCATCTTGCCATAATTGGCAATTATTCATCTTGCCAATTACACCCCTGGTAGTAAATAAAGCTTTGAAAGAATTAAGGAAAAACATACATATAAACTGTCACAGTTCACTGTTTGTAAGAACTTGTTATGGACCCTGCCCTGCAGAACTGATCTAAACTACTCACTGTCAAAGACTGGATGACTTTTTTCTTTTCAAAAAAAAAAAAAAGAAAAGAAAAAACTGCAGCTTACTTGATTTTTCACACGGACAAGACCTTTTCCCAGAACGAGGACAGTCTCCACAGGGACCAGCATGACAAACTTTTTCACATGTGTGATTACCACAAGGCAAAGGTTTCCCACACACCTGGAAAACTCAGAAAAACCAAGTAAATGCAACGTAATGGAACTACGTACCAAGACAAAGCAACTCAAGGGGAAAAACTATGGGTAGAGACGTCCGGATAGAATTTAAATTTTTCTGAATTTTATTAACAAATCTTATATTCATTGAGTTTCCCAAATAAAACTGATCACCCCAGCAGTGATCCTGACTGGAAGATCACTGTATACTGAGGAGTTAGTGGTTCAAATAACAGTTAGCCTAAGTAGTCCCAGGCCCATGATGTTCTGCACACACAGTCTGGCCTTCAGGCCTGTGTTGTGCTGCACCTACCCCCTGGCCACAGGGTAAACATACTGTAGCAGAGGAGATTGGAGGCAGCTCCCACTTGGTACCAGTGATTACGCCACCTGCATGTCCTTGCCTTTATCTAAGAGCACAGCAAGGAGTTCCCATGAGAACATCCTTTCTGTTTGACAGTAGAAACGATGAACAGAGTTGCTTTCTTGTAACAAAATCCTACAATAGCCTCAGCGATCAAACTGGGGTGACCCTTTCTTACAGACGGGGTCTGCACTGCATGCTGCACATGGATCAGAGGCCCATTCAGTGCTGCACAGCTTGGGGTTCTCAGCATCTAAAGGGCCATACTATTTTTTATATTATATTCCCTTTCTCTATAGCATTAGCTGGAATAAATCGCATTTTAACTGACACTTTACAGAGGCTGAGCGCCTTTCTTACTGGGATCATAATGAACAAGTACCTCCTGGTGCAAACTCCTCCCATCACTTAAATTTTTATTTTTTTACAGTCGGTCAATCCATAGCTTTGGTCCTAAGAATGAGCTGCAAATCTACTTCAAAGAATGAATCACAAAGCTTTCATTCTGTTACAGTCACTAGAAGTAAATAAGCATGAAACTCTTATCTATTAAGTTGTGGTTTCATGCTTATTTTTGAAAATAGCAGCTGAAGTTTCAACCTCAAGTGCAAGAAAGCAGAACATACAAGGCCAAATTCACTGCTAGCTTAACCCTAGCACAATTCCAGAACGGTGACATTTTAACCAGTGTCAGAAATGACTTGTGACACCAAGTAGATCCGTTCTCAAACACCATTGCTTACGTTTTTGATTGCACTTTCAAAACCTACAAAATAAAATTATTCTCCTACTGAATGCGCTATTCCAATCCTGAATACACTGATTAATCAAATTTTATAAAGATGAGAAGTAAGCTAAAAAGGGCAGCCTCAACATACCTGATCACACTGCCACTGAGGACTCGCGCAAAGCCTTTCTGCTGTCTGTCTGCCACAGATGCACCGCTGTTTACTGACTCGGGGGCAAGGCTGGCAGTCTCCTGTAGGTAATCACGAAGAGACATTGAGAGTAGGAATGGCAAAAGAAGGACGTATCTTAACAATTAAAACAACTCCCCCCTTCTGAAGTTTAAGGCGGGAGGTCTACCTGCGTGACAGGGATTCTCACAAGCGTGCTGTCCACACAGCAGCGTCCGTCCACAGGGCAGGCGACAGGACCATTCCTTGGCACTGCACCTTCGGGGCACCGGTTTGGCTTTCTTGCAGTGGCAGGTTGTCGTCACCATCTTTGGGCAAGGTGGACAGGGTCCTAAGTACAGGAAGAACACCACCTCATTAATTCAGCAAACGCAGCCTTGACTACATCTGTTTTATTTGAGAATTTTAAATATAGTTAGCAGATTTTAAGTAAACTCTGTTAACAGCTACATAAATACAGGTCATACAACCGAGACGTGTGATGGATTTACCTGGATGACAAAGCAGCAAACATTTATGGCCACAAGAAGGTTTGAATTCCCTCTCACAGATCTGGCCACAGGAGTGAGGTACCAGCCATGGGTCCAGTGTTGGATTCTCCACTTTTCCACAGTAACAGTAATACCTACTGGGAGTTTCAGACCGTTTGTATTCAAACCTACATTTTGGACTACAACAAGAGAAAAAGGGAGTGAAAAACAAAGCAATTTTTGGAAGAATTTTTTAAAAAGAAAAGCACTTTTTATCATTTCAGTTCCCAAGATTGTTACCAGGCTACCAATTAACATTTTTACAACTACTGTAACCAATAACAACCTAATTAAATTCATAATATACAACAAAGTTCTTGCTGTATGTCAGATTTTACAATACGTTCATTAGAATATATCTAAGGAATTGTCCTATCACTTCAGTCTTTTCTTAAGGAATAATTAAAAAAAAAAAAAAAAAGAGCATAGCAACCATGCAGAATAATCTTTATGTCAAGTAATACCAAAGGAGTGCATGCAGCAAAGAGTTAACTTACTTAATCAAAAAGAACCAATCAAAAAAAAAAAAAGAGATTAAAACCCAGGTTTTTACCAGTAGCAATTTATGAGCTATGCAAAGCAAGATTTAACGATGCTATTAAAACTAACAATTAAAATATTATCAGAAAGATTTTAGATTTTATCAGTTCAGCATCTTAGATATTACAAGATGCTCACCTTTATTTATTATCCCTGATAGTGACAGATATTAAAAAATACATCACTACTAGAGGAAGATAGGCATCAAAGGTCTGGAACTTGTTAGCCCACAGGCCCTAAAGACTGTCAGGTGAAAGCCATGGACAAGGGAGGCAACACAAGGAAGGAGAAACTGAGCAGTTCCCATTTCTGGCTACACTGGGAAAAGACAGCAAACAAGGAGCTCCTCCTCAAAGAATAACAGAGGCTTTGACAGATCTATGTATTTATTTTTATCAAAAATGTCAATTTGCCCCTATATAATTACAGTCCCTAAACCATTTCTCCATAGTGACTACACAGTTTTATGTACTTAAATAAAATACCACTCACCGTGAATTTCTTTCATTATAAACATTATGCTTAAACACAAAACTAGTTTGTAGCAAAATAAGCATTATCAACTTGAGATGCTGCGAGCCAACAATTTTACACCCTATTTCCTAAGCAAACCCACTCTCTGAGATCCCACATTAATAGAGCTTTGGAATCCACTAGGCACTTTCAACCAAATTTGACAGAGGATTGCATCTAAAAGATATTACTACAAGTTTTCACATAAAAGTAGGTGGGCAAATAAAGCATAGGACAAACAGGTACCTTGACAGAACTTTGAAACACAAATCTACTGAAAAAGCAAGCTTCGTTATTCACGCAGCTACAGCATCACCTCCTTCTTTATACAAACTCATGTAAAAACTGCAAGACCAGCTTTAATGCTCGAGTTATACAGAGACTAAAAATAAGTAACTAAATAAATCCCTAAATCTTGCTATTTTAGAACTGCTTTTTAAAATTTATTTATTTCACTGTGCCAATTTTAAAAGTGACAAGCATGTAAAGCCATTCAGAAATAAATATTAGAAGTTGAGGCACATGATAGGTAAGTTACCTTCTCAGAGGTTAAAACAAATTTGATGCAGCAGGTTTTTGACACCACTGTGAAATATTCCTGAATCGCATTAATGAAAACTTGAAGATAATTCAGAAAAACAATAGAAAAGTCGGCCTTCTAAACTTTTCTTTTTTGGTATGCATGTTATTTACAAGTACTATTCCTTTCTAAAGTAACTCCAGTTCACATGCTTTTCACAACAGAAGTATGTTTGTAACTGTACCACATGAAGAGCTCACCATGGCCAGGGATAATCTTTCTTCCCAAAATCATCATCCGTCAAGGGAGAAGACACAAGGAAAAGGCTGTCCTTGGCCCACTTTTGGATACACACCAGGTGAAATATACAAAAGCATCCACAACAGCTCCAGACCTACAGAGCAGATTTAAGTGCCAATTGCTTTTTATTAGGTTTCTTTCTGTTTCCATTGATGAACATCCATAATATCTAAAGAAATACAAGCATGCTGTTTTTCCTTTAAAAAAAAATGGGGTTTCAAAGATAGATTATACCTATTGGTAGATTAATACAGGCAGTTTCACAGTTACAGATTCATACTTATGTCTTTTCCTGCTGCCACGGGAAGTTTTTGCCAAGGCTTATGGAGCCCAAAATACTCATATAATCATAGAAATGTTGATTTAAACACACTGTGAGAAGTCACGTAGCACAACCTGGTGCCCAGAGTAGGACTACTGCCAACTGATCAGTCACAGCTTTGCCTGGCAAAGGTGGATAATCCTGAAGGATGGGGACTCCACAACCATCCTGGGCAACCTGGTCCAGGTGTCATACTACTTTTCTAGTGGCCAACCTGCACCTCCCAAGCCCCAGTTTGTGCCATTGCCCCTTATTACACCACAAAGATGCCTTTGGTTTTAGCCACCTTCACAACTCCAAGTAGGCAGAAGCTGCAATCACATCACCCCTTAGCTTCTTCTCCGCAACACTACACAAGCCCAGCCCTCCCTCCACCTCGCTACATCTCCCACTCTAGGTCTCCAGACATCTTGGTAATAAAAGTGGTAATAAAAGTACTAAAAATGGGGTTTTTCCCCTCTTTCAAACTTCAGGATTTGCATACAATGCTTGTAAGAAAAAAAGATTTTATTAGAAGTTTGGCTTTCAACATAGTGTCTTCTGTTCAAAGAGCAAGAGAGGTATAAAACGGAACAGAATTAAAAGCAAATATGTTTAAGAGAGAGCTGATTTTGCCCGTACCCTGTCTCCATCACTAAACCTTTATGATTTTACTTCCAGTGTCCTTTTCTGTCAGTCCTGGAGTGAAATGACAATACTTTGCTTAGAGTATCAGCCTGCTGCTGAAAAGCAGTTTAAATAACAGAAATGCAGTTTTATGACTTTGGTACTTCCCACATATCGATGCCTTAAATTGTCAGCTTAGAATGACTATAACAATTTGGCATGAGAAATGCAGCAGAAAATTTAAGTTTTAATTTCTTTATATTTTTAATAACTTATGAAAGTTATTGAACTGTGAAAACAAGGATAATTTCCGCATTAACTTACAGAGGACAAAGTCAATGACAAAAGTTTCTAGAAGTACAGTAACTAACTTCCGAAAACTAAAGCTAAACAGGAGATGTTAAGTAAACAAAGACTACTGTAAAATACTTACTGCCTGGTTCCTTTTAACTGAAGCAATGCAGATCAGACATGTCATGGCCCCCGACTGAAAAGCTTCATTCATGTACTGTCTTGTACGTTCCAGCTCACTTGCATCTCCATCTTTAATATATAAAGATTTTTAAAGCAATCAGTAATGTTTGATCTGCTCTTCTGTACATGTTGAGACTGCTGTAAAAGGTTGTTTGGTTTTTTTTCTCTGAGTAGAAGCCAGTCATATATTATTATAAAACCACATTATTAGAAGTACTTAAGACAGTTTCAAAACTATGCCATTGATTCTGCAATAAAAAGGCAAGAAGTACTGCCAGCATGCATTGCTGGGAACAAATATTTTTTTTATACAAGACATCAGAATAAAGTGCTTTCTTTCAAATTATTGAAAAAATCTAATACACAGACAATAATACAGTATTGCTTATGCTTCCATACTGAAATAAAAGTCAATAAATTGACAAAATTTACCGGTTTGACTGGTGTAAATGGTAAATGTTTTGGCCAAAATCTTTCCCTGTTTTATTTCAGCATCTTCATCATCATCTTCAGACGAGGAACTAAATTGGTCTTCAACTAGCTTTTTTGCTGCAGCCTGATTAGCCTTCTTAATTTCATCAAATTTCTTCTGTGAAGATAATTCTATTAAGAGAACAGATTAATAATGATTAATACCATGGCAGTTAATCATAATACCACATTCAGTTTTACATACTTTCAATTGTCCTCTTTTTAAAGAGCTTGCTGATTTTATGTTTTTAAGGGTAGTACGTTGCTACTGTTTCAATACCACACGAGATAAATTGTATTTTCTTCTTTACTGTGCATTATCCATAAAATTCACATCAGGAATTACTATCTGTCAATTACTGCTGACAAATCCAACGAAATATACTAGAATACATCTATCTACAGTGCTGCTTTATGAAAAGGATACTATAAAGAAAACCACCACACCCCCATCCCACACACACACAACTCTCAGGGTATGAGGAGGAGGGGAAAAAAAAAAATAAATCAGGCAACTGTTAACAAGAGCAATTGCCATAATTTGCTGATACCCTACAGGTACCTCTCCCAGCATTTAGCATTTTTGAAATTATGACTTTTATTGATGTTCCTCCATCCACAAAGATTTTATTGCGATAGTAGGTTCATGCTATTTCAAATGTGGCAGCATGAAAAGTGACAGTGTACTTTAATATCAGCTTTTTTTCAATGTGAAATAGAGGAAGATTCTTGCATGGAGAAAAAAAAAATATATAACTTAACGGAGTTCATAATAAACCAAAGTGCCTTTAAGATAACATGCCACGGAGGTATACAAGTCTTCCTTAAGATCTTCCACAGGTCTTAAAGTACCTCCCAGTTTTCCGTATGGGACTATTGCACCCAATATTTCCAGGGGTTTGCTCAAGTTAAGTTTTAAGGCTTTCCCTAAGAAACTATGCTGCCACTTAAAGAGGGATCAGTATTTCCCCCTCAGTATTACACGGGCAATAACTTGCCCTCGGAGCAACCCCAGCCACTGACGAGCCGGCTCCTTCCCCAGCCCGGGGCGATGTGGCACGCTGACCGGGCTACCTAAAGCTTGTTCCTAGCGGGCAGCACCCTCCTGAAGGCTTCCAGCCCTAATGAAGAACAGCAGCTCCATCCTTTACCTCACCTGCACCCCGGGGGAGCGGGGGGTGGCTCAGCCCCGCATCCCCGCCGCTGCCCGCGGCCCCCGCGCCTCCCCCCGACGGTACCTGCAGGCAGGAGACGGCACATGGCGAAACACCGGCTCGCTACCGCCCCACCGGCCCGCCGCCTCCCTCCCCCACGGTGCCGGGGCTCCACGAGGGGCTCCCCAAGGCCCGGCCGTGCTCCGGGCCACAGCTGCCCTCCCCCAGCCCGGCACCCCGCAGCCCCCAGCCGAACCGGGGTAGGGGGGCGGACACGAAACTCACCGCTGGGCCCCTCGCCACTGGTCCCCGCGGCGACAACGCCGGAGCCGCCGCGGGCCCTCGGGGCCGGGGGCCGGGCAGCCGCCCCAGCGCGGCCGGCGAGCCCGTCC
>JAOXNO010000033.1:68106787-68123910 GCA_028565335.1 Limnodromus scolopaceus
GGGGGGGGACGGTGGGGACGGTCTCGTCTTTGGTGGTCAGAAACATGTTTGATAATACACAGGTCGGCGTCGTTTTTATTACTTTAATTACTTTAATTTCTTTTCGCCTGCCGCTCTGGCCGCAGAAGCCGTGGCTACAGCTGTATTTCTGGCAGCCGCCTGTGTGGCTGTTGGGCGCGTTTTTCCTCACAGCTCCTCTTCCTCAGAGGAGGGGCGACTTTAAAAGCGCGTTTAGAAACTTTGCTGAAGTAGCATCCAGGTTGTACTGCGCAGAGGTACATACTGAGGAGCCTGTGTGCCTCCTGAAAACGTTCGGATAGATAAATGCAACTTGAAATAATTCAAATTTGGTTGACGTTTTCTGATAGCACTTAATGTTCATGCTGTGCCCGCAGGAAACTCTCCATTTAGGGTTTGGTTTTTTTTTCCAGCAAATACACGATTATAAAAGTTAAATTGTACAAGATATCGAATAATGAGTCAAAATAGTGAACTGCTGGAGGTCAATTCTGGTTTTCTGCTTTATTTTGAAGTGTTTTAAACAAAATCATTTTCTCAAGAAAGAGGCAGCTAGTGACTACAACTTGTGCCGTAGACTGAGGGATCAATAAAAGAAAAAATATGAACAATAGATCTCTGCCTTTATTAATTAAAACTCATATCACGCGTTTCTCTAATACAAAGTCTTAAAACTCTTCAAGGAAGGAGAAAAGTGGCTCCTAAGTGCCTAGTGAAATATGAGGCAGCGCTGCAGGATGCTGCTGCCGTACAGATTATATGCAAATTATACTCAAGACCTAAATTGGAAGAATGCTGACTGCAAAGTCCAACATTCACAATACAGTTAAGTGCCAGAGTAATGCTTGTTCCTGTATGCACTGAGAGAGTCTTTAATGAAATGATGGTGTACTCTTTCCCCTCACCAGCACATTATGCCATTCATCATTCAAAGCACAGGATCAACAGTCAGTGGACAGCTGTTTCATATTTACATTTATCTTTGTTGTTCCATATATATCCTATGCATTAATTACTTCATAACATTTAATTCTTGCAGTGAAGCCAGGAGTTATTTATAGATCTCTGGCATTCTGGAAATCTATCAACATTACAAAAAAATAAAGCAACCAGAAATGAATGCACTTTACAAAAGATCTGATTTATAATATCTTCATCTTATTAAGGAGAAGAATGAAAGCATAGAGATATTATCAAGTGTCAGTTATATTTACATATGTCTTTTTAAAGAGTGGCAGTCCAATTGCCCAGGATAATCAAATTGCCCTGAATACAGAATTATCCATTCTGTCCTTGCAGTCCATTTCTTCAATCCCTGTCATCAGACTTTTTCAAAGTTAAGTGGCTATCATCAAAGTCTATTGAAAATACCCAGCTGAAGACACCTAGCTGAGACCACAACTAATAAAACCAATTTTTACCCATGGAAAAAGACATAAATTGGGGAAAAAATCCAAGGAGATAATGCTTCCTAAAGCAGCTGAAAATATATATGACGTATGAAACAGTAGATTTTACTATCTTAGTCATGGTTATGAACAGAAGAAAGAAATACCCTATCAATGAAAAAAATAGCCTATTTAGTCATTGTGTTCTTTCCCCAACAGCAGCTAAAGAAGATGCTGTAGGAAGAGTTTCGCCTCTTTCTGTCGTGTCTGCCCCTTGCACTCTGCCAGCATAAAAATTTTAAGCACAGATCTTAAAAACTTGATAGCCCGTGTTCAGCAGCCATGTGATTAAGTGGAGCAGAAGAGGCTTCAATATTATGTATTTGCTATTATTGTGGAAAGAACAGCTAGATTTTGAGCCATCCATATTTTTTATACTGATACTTGCAAAAAGTTGTATTTTCTCCCCTCTCTATTCCAGCCTTTGCATGTAATATCCCGAGAAACGGACCTTTTAAAACTGCCCACTTACATTTCAAGAAATCAGCCAAGGTGGACCCAGTGAAGTAATAATATTTCCCAAATCTTACAGCCTTCCGTACTCACATCTGCATTGTAGATATACCTAATTTATATATAATAATAATTAATCTTATGTTAATCAACAGATATTAAAGTGTGTTTGTTTATACACAAATTTAATACCGTGGTTCATGCCTATATTGACTTTAGATAACATAATTGTTACCAAACCCTTCCTTCTTGCTGTAAGTCGACACAAAGAAATTATTTTGAACCTTCCAATATTTGCCAGTATATGACTGTACAGAGATTGAATGCGTTTGCAGCAGAGCAGTGTACATAACGCATTAGCAGGCAATACCACCTCTTTCTGCGAGAGCAAGGTGTCATCTTCCATCTTCATTCTTGATTCTTCTTTTTCTTTGCAAAAACCTGCCAAATATATGCTGCTTGTAGGAAATTAGTGACATTACCTCAACAAATAATTTTTTGTAATTAATAGTCAAGTCCTACAAAGATTACAAAAGGATGTAGTCAGCCCCATGCAGGATTTGACCCTAAGTCTTATTGGCAACCTCTAGTGTATTTATTCCGGTTTTGACACTCCAGGTTTATCTGTGGATGGATCTCCTTCTTCTAGGTCTGCAAATTCTTGCTCTATAACAGGCTTCAATATTTTCTCGATTTGTGTAAGTCTTTTTTTCAGTTTCTGTTGTGCAGCATCGTACTCAGCCAACAACCTGGCAAACTTGGTTTGCAATCTGTCCATTGCCCCTTCCATGTAGTTGACCTTCTCTTCCAGATCTTTAGGATCACTTCCTAAATTTGCAACTTCAATGTCCAGCAACCCGTCTTTCATTAGGATTTGTTTGCCTTTTTCTTCCAGCATAGCCTTTGCATCCGGATACTCTGTTAAAGCCTCCATGAGATCATCTTTAGACAGACAAAACAAGTCCGAGTATCCGATACTCTTAATATTGGCTGTTCTTCGATTGCCAGCTTTGCTACCTTTGATATTAAGAATGCTGATCTCTCCGAAATAGCTACCATCACTCAAGACCACAAATTGAGTAATTCCATCATCAGCGACTACTGCCAGCTTCCCTTCTTTGATAATGTACATCTCTCGTCCGATATCTCCCTTTCTACAGATGTAATCTCCAGGACTGTACACTTGCGGCTGGAGTTTCAAAACCAGTTCAACCAACAGACCAGCTTCACAGTCTGCAAAGATACGAACCTTTTTTAGTGTTTCCAGGTGAACGTTGATTGCAATCTCTGCTCTTAGTTTATCTGGCAGATACTTCAAGACTTCCCTTTCATCCACAGCCTTTTTGTTTGTCCACAGGTAGTCAAACCACTTTATAACTCTTTTCTCCATGTCTTTACTCACATTCCGAAAATGCATATACTGCTTGATGGCGTCGATCCTTGCTTGAAACTCGGCCCTGGCAGCATTCATGTTGGAGATCATTGAGCCCACATTACCAACGATGGTAGCAAAAATCAATACTCCAACCAAGAAGTCAACCACCACAAAGAAATACTCGGAATCTCTTACAGGAGGGGGTGTCTCACCAATAGTAGTCAGGGTCAGCGTTGACCAGTAGAGACTGTAGACATACTTTCTAATCAGACGGGCAAATTCAGGATCGGAGGTGTTGGGGTAGACCCATGTGTCAGCCCCAAATCCGATGGCTTTCGAGATCGAGTAGTACACGCAGGCGTTCCAGTGAATAATAATCACAATGTACATGACAAGGTTAGAGATCCTGAAGATGTTTGGGTAGTTTGTCCTTGTTTCTGTTCGCTGGAAGAATTCAAACATTCGAGCTACTCTGAGTAGTCTGTTTATTCTTAATTCTGGGTAATTCAGTCCAAACTTAAAGTATAAGAGATCCGTTGGTATGATTGACAGAAAATCTAATTTGAATTGAAAAGACGACTTATATTTCTCTCGAAGCTTTTGTTCTTCTTTCACCAGAAGACCTTGCTCCAGGTAACCTAAAATTAAATTGTAAATAATTAAAAAATGTTATGTCTTCAACTATGTTGTGGTTAATTTCAATCCAAATCTACTTTGAAAAATATTTTGGGTGCAAGTTCCAGATGGTACATAACTTCTCTTACTTTTTGAAAGGCAATTTCTTATTTTCAAATATTCAACTTAGTGCTATATGGTTCAGCTTGAGCTAAACTATACAGCTTTGAAAGTTAAACATTTCTAGCTCTGATTCTTTCCCTCCACTTTTTCCACATCTGAAAAAAACCAAAAATGTCACCAAAACTCCACAGACTATACGAAGGGTGGTAAATGTGAGGGAAAGAATTTGAACATGGGAATTGCAGTTCCATATTGATTGTGTCTACTAAATAGCTCTGGATGGAGGGTAAGATTTTAAAAGAAACAGATGCAGCTGAAGTTAATTGGATGTCTTTCTTGTGCAATGGTCTTGAAAATCAAGCAAATACTTGAATCTCCTTAAATTCAAAATCCAGATTTAGGTGCTAATTTTTCAGAACCCCCGAGCCTCACTTGGCAGCATTGCATGTTTATTTTTTCTTGTTGAGTCAGATGGGGCAGAACAGCTTGTATCTCGCTTACCTCATGCCTAGCTTACCTCAGGCTCTATGTATTCTTTGAATAATACATCAAAGTTTCTCCTGTTTTTACAGGTCACAGACTACAGTCATTCGGAGATCTGTCTCGATGTCTTTTTCAATATTGCACCTCATCAAGGGTACTCAGGTAATAAGAGCAGTATTCTGAATATTTTAAACCACCTGACACAAATATATGAAAAGCAATAATTAGCCATTGAGTATACCTACCTGTTCTTATCCGTACAAACATGTCAGCAATATAGATGGCATCAGAAACATAATCAATAATAAACCATATCGCTAAGTAGTCATGCTGAAGCTCATCAAAACAGGCTCTGAATAGGAAAAGACAAAAGTAAATTACCATAAAATTAATATTAAATACTTGCATGAATAAAAATTAATTTTTATCTATTTAGGGATATTAAGATTTGCCAGAAATTTTATATAGTCGTTAAAGGAGTACATCACCTAGCAATAATCATGGTCCAGTTGTACATGACCGGCATTGTGATGCAAAACAACCAGTTGTAATACATATTTCCTGCTGGGTCAATAATGAAAATATCTTTCTTCTTCCTAAGTGATAGGCAGGGAAAAAAAAGGGGATTTAATGAGAGTCTTAAAATACACATAACAGTTTTTTGAGGAATGAGGCATTCCAGAAATTGTTACTGTAAAATAGATGGTGTTTATTAAAGTTAAGCTTCTTTGCTTAAACGCATGGAGAACATGAAGCTGCTTGTTAGGTGTGACTTGGGACACAAACCTTAGAATTCAAATTTTGCTGAGAAAAATCAGCTTGGCAGTCCCACTTCAGTTATACTGGCACACATAATTTCAACCTTTTTAAATTAACTTGTTTCCTACCCAATTAACTGTCTTGTCTGATAATTGATTTGATGATCTTTCAAAAAAATAACATGATTATGTGACTATTAATGTTTAAATAAGTAAGGCAAATCATGCCTTTTTCACTGGGAAAAGTCTAGCTCTGAGAAAGATGAAACATTGGCATAGTTTAGATAAAGAAACCAAAGAACATAAAATCATACAACACAAGTGCCTAACGCACTATTTTAAGTTTCTTTTCCCTGGCCGGTAAATTATACATTTACCAAGCTAGCTGGTACATCTTTTGCTGCAGGGTGTTATTCCAAAAAAATGGGATAATCAGAATCCAAAGAAGATTTTTCTTGATTAATTTTTTCATATCAATTTCCTGTGTGCACATTTCTCTTGTCCACTTACGAAGTTAAATCAGAACAACTCCACTCCAAGGAGAACAGCAGTCTGTACACTCGTTCACGACAAGTATAAGCATTTTGGTTACAGGATGTCCATTAATGGATTTGGTTTTTCATCAAAAGCAATTTTATTAACTAACATAGCAGGAGTTAAATGAAAAATACTTACTCTTCTTTATTTTCTTTCTTCTTGGACTTATCTTTGTTTTTGTTTTTCTCCTTTTTTTCCTTGTTCTTTTGTGTTTCTCCATCCTTTTTCTTTTCTGACTTGCTAAGAAATAGATTTACATTTTCAGTTGTTGCAGACTAAGTTAAAACATATTTGGAAAGAAATTAAATGTCTTAGAAATAGTATTATTACTCTTTATCTTACCTCTTCTTTTCTTTTTTCTTTTTCTTCTCCTCTCTAAGGAAAGGAAAAATATGATAGGCTCATGGGACACACATAGCCATTGCTTCCACATTTATTTATTAGAGTATTCTGAATTCAGTAAGGATAACATTATACTTAGGCCTTTGGCCTTAAAAAAACTGATTTGCTTATTGTATTCACATAGAAATACTTCTATTTTAAATTAATAGATATAATACTGGTAACTTTGGTATTGAGAATGATCATCATAATTGATGTGCATGAAGTTCAAAAGTACACGCAGTCTCTTTTGGAATTACTTGAATGATGTAAATATTTATAAAGAAATTATCAGATATTTGTCATTCTTTTCATTGCTGCTTAAACAATCAATATTGCAGTACTCGCGTTTTATGAAATGACAAAGATAGCTACTTACTCGTCTTTATTACTATTGTTGTTAAAATTGAAGCGTGCAAACGCACCAGGTAGGTACCGTTGCCTAGGGAACAGCAAGACAACACAGTTATGTGATATCCTCTAAAATACAAAAAAAAGTTCAACCTAAATTGTCACAGGCTGTTTCTTACCATTTTATTCATGGGCTAGGTAATCTAAGGAAACTGCAAGAGCACAGATTTTAATCTCCTAAATATTTACAATAAGCAGTATATCACAATCTTTAAAACTTAATTTATTAAAAGAGGGTAAAGAAAATTAGATGATAGCAAGTATCTGTTCTTAGTTAATCCTATGCAAATTATCAAAGAAAAAAAACTCAGACACAAAACGGCAGATTTACATACCTGTTTTCCCCTTTGTCCACGGGTCCAGGGTCCTCACTGGTGTCTTGTATTACCACACTGGGAACAATTGTGTGGGAGTGATGGGTCTCAATCACTCCTACCTTCATGGTCAAGTTTGTCTTACCTTGGGTAATTGAGGAAGACTGATTTAAAAAAGAATCAAGTCATTTCACAACCAGCAGAAGTAACAAGCAATATTTTTTCCCCCAGAGATGAATCTGTTATATCCTTGCTTCCCCCAAAACCAAGAACCGTATTTCCAGTTTTCTTTCTCCCATGACATTCCCACCAGACAAGAAAGAGCACTGACAGTGCTTCAGTGTGCTGAATGACCAGGCAACTGCTGCTAAAGACAATGTTCAACACATCTTTCTCTTAGAGGAAACATTAATTTAGGTCTATCTCCTGAGCCTAATCCCATACTTAGTGAATATTAAGACAATTGTGTTTGAAACATCTGCGACTGTTTCATTTGGTTTTGAACCAGAGGTTCATAATTTATTGTATCGGGATGGATAAAGAGCTTCGTGCACAGGTGACATCCTGAAAACCAGACTACGAAGCCTCCATCGGTTGGATGTCAAAGAAATTTCAGTGTATCTGACATTTGAGAGTTATATATACTCTGCTACAGAGAGCAAAGAGTAGGTTCTGTAACCAGGAACATAAAGACTGATGGCGTAGAGTTTCCTTACTCACATAGCAAGTCGGACGCAAATACCTAAATGGAAATGTTAGTGGCTGTTCATGTCTGGTTTGTTCACCTCAATATTAAAAAACAAAAGGAAAATGTTGTAGAGTTCATTAGTATATAACTTCTCCCCCTTTTTGCCACTATTCTTAGAATTTTGTTTATTTTGATCTATCTCATCATCAATGAGACTGCCAACTCTTTGGGCATGAATTGTGTGATGTGCAAGAGTGATCTGCTCTTGGCAGGGCCTATCAGCTGCTGTCCTCTGCAGTAAGGATATCCCTGCGCGTGTCAAATCAGAGTGTAGAGACATATGTAAGCCACAAACTGACAAAAGAGCGGCTGATCAGTACCCCTGATAAATGAAATCAAATGCCATAGGATGAGCAATCTTAAAGGAAGTATTTCCATTCTGGAGTCAAGCACCCTGCAGGATTATACAGCTGCCACATTACTGTCAGACTTGCCTGACTTTCCTTATTAGTTAATGAAACTAAAAATATTCCAATACAGGAAGTAGGGGAGAAAACCCATATTTCCAGCAGAAATGTCATCAGATATTGTCATCAGACAGGATTTACACACAGTGCAAAAAATAAAAAAAAATAAATACAGCAATCTACAACATTCTACAAAGCAGGAGGATAAAGATTGAAGATTTAGGTGTGTGCTTCAACTAATAGTTCTAACTGTAGTCCAGCATTGCTGGCCAGTCTTTAAATGCTTAAGAGCAAGTGTTGAGACATATTAGTTATTTAGCTTAAATAAGTAAGTTTTATTTAGAATAAATTACTTAGGTTTATAATATGGTGTGATTTATGCTGTTTACCCAGCTTTACTTAGCATGAGTAGCTAGATTTGCTGAAGCCTGCTGCAATAGAGTTAATTTTCTTAGTAATTTTCCTAGCAGCTGGTGTAGTGCAGTGTTTAGTCTTTCAGTATAAGGAAAATGTTGATAACACACTGATGTTTTGGTAGTGTCTTCCTGGGACTTTTCGGTTTCCCATGTTCTGCCAGTGAGTGCAGGTGCACAAGAAGCCTAAACCAGAAGATAAGGAGGCTCCAACCCTCAGCAGAGACTGCAAACCAACAAGATAAGAGCAGTCAGCGGTCTGCCTGCCTGGACACAGAAAAAAATCCAGCAGGGTGTTAGAAGAGCCCAGACCAAAAACCACCATTGGACTAAAAGACAGCACCTGAGGGGTGGGTGTAGAGATCGCAAGGGGTTAATTGCCCAGGGATTTCTTTTGACATCCCTCTCTGGAGGCACCCAGCCCAGGCTGACCCTGCTGGTGTATCTTTCAATTAAATTATTTATTTTCATAAAATTCGATGCCTGAGGCTCTGCTGTAGGAAACCAAGGGTCGAGTCTGAAGAAGGAGGGAGTATATCCAGGAGTAAATGTGTGTGTGAGGAAGGGGCACCCATCAGCTCCTGGGGGTTGCGTACGGCGAAGGGACCCTGGTCCCAGCAGCAAAAGATGGGTGGTGTGTTTGCGACTCCTTGGATGGAATGTGAATGCTCAGGCAGCAGCTTTAACACAAGGATCAGGTCTAAGGAGCCACATAAAAGATTCTAGGACGTACCAAACGTGAGGTTAGATGCACCAGGAGCCTAAAAGCTCTCACAGGGTTTCCACCGACTTACTCCAAGGAGAAATTGTGTTTGAAAGTGTGGAGATGGAAAGTACGCCAGGTTGAATTAAGCAGCTTTATGTCTGCTTACAGGTGCTGTGAAAGCTCTGCTAATGCTAGCACACAAAATTCCATCCTGATTTAACCTATATCCTCCGCAGAGCCATACCGGAGTCCACACAGCTCACAAGTAATAATGCAAAATAAAGCTGTGTCCAGCCACTTCTAATCAGTCAGCATCAGACAAATGCAAATGTCTTCATCTCCATCTCATTCCTCCAACAGAGTGGGCTCTAAACCAGTCAGTTCACATTAGGACTCCTAGTACCAGCATTTCTACATAGAACCTAATTTTTCAGGTTTATCTTTGGTCTTGGAGTCCGCTTTAGTTTCAAGAGCCAAAAAAAGCCATCTTCAGCTTCATGCTATCCAGCCATACTGATTTGCAGAAGTGCTTGAGGTTAAAGGCCATGAGAAGTGTGGTAAAAAAGGACATGTAGAAAAATCCACAGCCATCCAGAGCACTTAGCCTGGAGTATGGGCAAAAATCAGTATCCTGTTCATTCCTCTGTTCCTCAGGTAGAGGATTTTCTATGCATTTTTGCAAATGGCTCCATTAGTATCTATTTTGGTACTTTGTGTTCTGCTGAAGGAGCTGTGGCAGTCACGCGTAGGACTTGCTGGGAAAAAGGAGCTGCCGTTTGGGGCAGGACTGAAGATTTCATCTTACTGAGGCACTGGAAGCATTAAGTGGGCATTAGGTATGCCTCAAAATCATCTGCACCTGGAAACTGGAAGCATTTACTACCCTGTAGGCTCAAAACACTAAATCTGAACATCAGGCTCGGGTGACTGCTGCACCAGGTTGTTTCCCTTGTCAGGATACGTAGCACAAGAATATCTTTCAATTCCATTATTCTCAAAGCAAAGTTGAACAGACACAGTAATTGCCCCTGGTTTGGGGACCGCAGTTACAGCATTTGTGTGACAAAACCCCGATGCTGGGAACAGTAGTGAATGTCCCATTAAATTCAGTGGATCTAGAACTCACTTCAGTGCATTTTTAAATTGTATTCTAGAGGTTTTGCAAACAATATTTCAGATGTTTTTCACTATATTGTATCAGTACCACGTTTCTTATTCTGTAGTCACACATCTTTTTCTGAAACCGATACATTGTCACAAATTGTTACACTACTTTTATTTTAAAAATCCAGTGCTCATTTTCACATTATCATATTTAGGTAGTAAGTTTAAAGGTAATACAGAGAAGTGCTTGCTTTAGAGGTATTTTAGATTTTTACCATGTTGTTTTTACTGCATCATCATGAATAGTTTGCTTTTACTAGCTTTGATTTTTAAATTTGATGATTACAAGAAAACAACAGAGTTTCTGAACATTATGACCTAAAAACTAATTATATTAATATTAATTGCTATACATCAAAATTATTAGGGCAACAAGAAAACGCAGGCAGTTTTACAGGATTGTAATGATGGAAGATCAGCTTCCACCTTTTCTGCTCTTTTGTATTACCTATTTTTCACTTTCCAGGGAGAAAATGCTTTGAGTAAGGATATCCCAGAACAGCATTTAGCATCATATGAAGACCTCCTTTTTTTCTTTACAGAAAGCAACAAAAAAATCCTGATTAACATTAAAATCTGCAGTCTATTACAGTAAAAGCTCTCCTTTATAACATGCAAAGAGCCCCTGCCAGTTATGCACTAAGCAGTTTCATCAGTTCATGCTTACCTTGGCAATGTAACCAGCTGCTTCCAATAGCAATTTCAGTCCTTTAAATCAGCCACGTTTCCTTACTACATAAGCAGAGCCACCACGAAAAGGTAAATATAATCAACATGTCATACATAAATCCCTTATTGTTCGATTTCTTGACCAACCAGTCCCATGTGCAGTTCTCTGAATTATTCCCAAGGAAGGACGTGGATATTAGAGGAGGATTTCCTCGACCTAGTGATGGATTTTGAGATTTAGCGAGAGGTGAAAGTGCTAGTGGCAGTCACTATTATCCCTCACCTGAGGAGAAGCTTACTAGCCCCATCAACCTGCACAAGAACTGACAAATATTAGAGTGTACTCTGTCTTAAAAATCAAAAAAATATTATTGTAAATTACTATATGTTCAGTCTCGTCTGCTGGCCCATTTTCCTAATGTGGCAGGTGCTTTTTTATGGTAGTAAACAGGTCTCTACCAGAATAGATAAAACACCGTAAACAGAAATTTCCTGTTTATTTTAGTGTGCTTATCATATTGCTGAATAATAGGAAATACCGTTTTAAACTAATGAAAGTTCTTAACTAATCTACCATAACTTTTACATTCCTATTTTGATGCTTTAAAAATCACATGAATTGTGAATATATATTTAGTGAAAAATGTCATCATGTTGAGGTTTTAAGACACTGAATTAATCTTCAAGTTTGGTATGGATTATGACTTTGCAAAATAGTTTGTAAATCAGCTCCAGTCCTCCTTCATTAGCAATGTTAATCTGTAGTGGCCACACAATCAAGAAAGCCCCATGAGCATCCTACTGTACTTTGAAAATGAAGATATTGAGGTATTTGCATACCTCAGTTTTCTTGTTTCATTGGTTGGTTCCACAAGAATGAGGAAAATGAAGTTCTCAGGAGCTTGAGTGATTGATTTTTTTTTAATCTGGAATATTTTACATAACCCGTTTTGGAAAAAAAAGAAAAAAAAGGCATTACTGAGCATGAAATCCAGTGTAGCAAATCTTTTAAGTAGGAAAAAGAGTGAATGTTCAAATTTGAAATGGTATCTTTGCCACAACTGCGACATAGCCAAAGTTACTGAATTACTTTTTAACTTTGCTTCACAAGCAGCAGAATCTAGTAAAGCAGTCCAGACCCTGGGAACCCAGGATTAAAACACATCTATTTCCTTAACCAAGAGCAGGAGGAAGCAATGCCACCAACTTTCATAGGAAATAACTTCACTCTTGCAGTCAAGATGACTGAGTGGTCACTCATAAGTGGATTGACACCTTGTAGATTTAATCACAAACCCAAAATGATGCTCAGTATCACTGGTCAAGCTCCTGACCAGAGAAACAAATTAGACACACCTGCTGCTACAACTTTCCAACCCTGAAGACAGTCCATTTTCTAGGAAAGAGAATACGCATTTGAAATTTAAAGAATAAAACATGTTTTCAATAAAACAGCAATGGGCAACAAGGCAATGCTTAATATTATGCCCAGTTGAAGCCAGATACGCAAATCTACAGTAAGGTATCCAGCATACCAAATGGATGAAGAAGTGAATAGTCTTCTAAGTTCTGGCATATGTTTCACTTGTTTTTAAAGGGCTGAAATACAACTTCTAACCTAAAATCATAGATAGGAAAGCAATCTTGGAAGGTCACTGCATCCAGCTAGTATTGAATCAGGATCAGTTTTACCTCGGTCATTCTCATGGGTTTTTGCCTGGTTTGCAGTCTGAAAGATCTGCGTGTTGAATGCTGAGCAGTGATTTTGTGAATATGTGGTGTCTGGAACATATGCCTTCTTGTGTGCTACATGCACATCAAACTAACCGTGAACTTCTGCATTTGGTGCAAAAGTTTTAGATGACCAACCAAGCCAGGCAAGTCTGTGTTGTGTCTCTCAAGCCAGTACGAACTACAAAGGAGATACACCTTTTTACTCTGGTGGAGAACAGTCAGTTTTCTTCTAAAATAAGCACTCCTGTAAAGAAACTTTAAATTGTTTTCATCTGTTTTGCTGCAAAGTTTTTCAAAGAAGTTCTCAAACAGAGGAAGATGAGTTGTACTGGGCCAGACCAGTTCTTTTTCTGACAGTTTAACCAAAGAGGTTTGCAGGACAAGTTCTGGGTGAGCTCAGTACGATGGTCTCAATTCTGCCCTCCTTTAAAAGCCAATTACACAGTTGTCATTGACTGCATCGACAATTACATTAGTTTAGCGTCAATATTTTTTCACGGATATTTTTCCTGTCGTTCCGTATTCCGGTGGAGTAACCTTGACTGATGGGAGAATGACCGCGCTAATGGATTATTGTTTTAGTAGGCCAACTTTAATCTATTTTTGTGTCTTGCTTTGTCATCATCTGTAATTCTTCTCAATCCTATTAAAGCTACCTCTAGTTTCAGACACCCATAACCAAAACACTAACTACATTATACGTATGTATTTACTTATGAATAGGCAGGTTTTAATGGCAACACGTTGCCTTTCAGCTTACTGTCTTGGAGCTGTGTCCCAGTTTGGACTGGGACCACAGTTTTGGCAGGGTTCTTTTCTGCAAATCCCGTTCTGTCTTTTCTAGCGCTGATGCGATTTCAGCAATGAATGTCATGTGGGAAGTGCTGCAGCTGAGAAGGCTCCAGGGCTTCTGGCTTATTTAATACTCTTTTGTGTAGACTGGTGTTACGGGGAATTCGGTGTCATGAAGCACAATTGGCCCCAGTGAGGCTTGGTGACTGGAAAACCAACACTGCAAATGGTATCTTTGCCAGTAGGTGGTACTGTATTTTTACTTTAGTGTTAAATGGGTGGTTGATGGAGAGGGAAGAAGTGGAAGCAATTTAAGATGCATGTTGGTGTGTTAGATTCCCATATGCAGATGAGGCTGGAATCAGAAAGCACCGGGTCAGACTGCAAGCCTTCTGTGGACATGAGCGCTATCAGGCATTACCAGCATCTTCTAGGCCCTGACCCTGGTTTTTGCGTGACTACTCTGAGCAGGGATTAGCACTTCTGAAATGTCTGTGGGCACAAGCACTGAGTCTGGCCATGCCCAGCAGCTATTTGTGTGCCCTGAGCTGAACCTGCAGTGAGGCTATCCTTGTGCCACCCAGGCTGGGGTGGCTTGAGATGTCTCTTCTCCTCCCAACCTGGAACCTGCAAGGAACAGAGGGACTGGTCCACCATAAAACTCTCTGGAAAAAAAAGCTAGAACTTCATTCAATAGTATAATTGGGATAAAGAATAAGTGTGGTCACCCTGCAGGAGTGCCAGGAGCTCAGAACAGTCAGTTAGGATTTTGCTTTAGCAGAATTTTATTTCAAGCTAAAATAACATAGGAATTCTGGGTTGGTTGCACAGAATAATGCTAAAATGTTTGTACATACAAAGGTGATTCAGCTGAGATTAGTTCTACTTAAAAGAAAATCATCAATATATGATCTTGTCGCTGATAAGAGTGGTAGAAAATGCACTGTAGTTACAATAGGTTTGATAGATCTAGCCTTGCTTGTCATTCATTGTAGTGAAGTAGGGGTTAAGGTGGCACTATCTGGGCATTTTTAAAGCAACATGTATAAAATTAATCTCTTCACAGCAAGTACAGCAGTCTAATCATATTGAACTGCAATGTAGAGGCACCATTTTTTGTCTCTGTTGAAGTTAATTCCTTTACATGTTCCTCCTGCAGGTCTACACTAAATCAGCAGCATTTGGGGCAGGTGGAGTTCCCACGGTCAGAGCTCCACTCTCAAATCTAGCTCAGTAATTTTTGTGCAGCTGCGCGCCGGGACAGACAATAAACCTGTCTGTAGCTGCTATACTGAACGGAGCTCATGCTCGGATGCTCAGACCCTGTCGGGTAGCAGCGACTGCAGGCAGAGAAGAGTAATGCAGAACAGGGAAGCTGAGCAGTGATTACAGGGCTTCAAAATGCCATAAGCAGCTTTCCTAAATAATAATTAAAAAAAAAAAAAGATCATGCTTCATATCTGCACCTGGACTAGCTGTACAGTGAACAGTTTTTCTCACTGTGGTGAAACCCATTGTCATAATCTTCAGTATTTAGGATAATATAATTAAATACTGTATAATATACACATATAAGGAACTCAATGTATATGTGTATGAGAAAAAAAATCCTCCACAAATTTAAAGAATTTATGACAAAGCCAAGAAGGCACACAAACTTTAAGTCAGTCACTCATGGCTGACACAGAGGCAGGAGGGGTTTTATTAAGGCACAAAAATGTGGTTTCCAATGACTATTTTATTTATAAATGTAAAAGTATAAAGTTGGGTAGATATTCAGTGCTTCCATTTTTATTGGAAACCAACAATTAAAGTCAGTGCTTGCTTGACAGTCAGTTTTAGCAAACCTTTGATTCATTGCATAAGTAACAGAATTTTAATATAACTTCTCTCTTACATTTTCCGCACATTTAATGGAAAAAAATAGTACAACAACCTGGAAAGGTACAGCAGGGCTTCATAACATCCTTGTTTCTCTTTTGGAGAAATGGGAACTGCCACAAAATTGCTCTGACTCTTAGTGCATGTATATTGCTACTTCATACACAAAAAGGCTGATCTGTGCTTAGCCAAAGCTGGCACAGCTCTGCTGAAATAAGTGGAGCTGCACTGATTTACATTAGCTGATGATCTAGGCATCGCTCTAAATCAATCACAGGTGCTGTTGTGAATGGTAAACTAGCATCTTTTTCTTCTTTCTGTCAGGTGATAAGATTGAATCTCACGACTTCATTTTCTTTCCCATTTGACCTTTACACATCATCCAAAATAAAGAGAAACATATCAAAATTGATACGTTACTATTATATAGTTTCTTTCTTCCTGGTATTGTCTCAAAGTTCTTTGAAACGAGTTGAGTATGAAAAGTACTAATCATCGATGAAGTACGCACACATGAAGTATACCCACTCCCTTCTGTAATTATGTTATAGGTTGCACGTTCTTTACATCTGTGCATTGACTTGGATTGTTAGCTACAAGTTTTTTGTAACTTCATATTTTTTCTCAGAAAAAAAAGAGTTTCATAGTTGTGGGAAAGTAACGGAAGAGTGGTGAGGAGGATTGTAAACAGGCTCAAGTGACTTGCAGCTGAGGTGTAGAAAAGCCACGTACATCATACTGATCATAGTTTAGTCCTATGTATTTAACAAGTAGAACATCTGTGTTTAGATAACATAGATATCTAGTTATAGATATCTGAGTGATAGAGGCAGCTACGGAACATACTTGAGATTCCAGCCTTGCTGTGGGAAAGATCCCACAATGGTAAACTACGCTTGTGCGATTCCCTGACATCTTCACTGCCCTTCTCTGGACCCGCTCCAGCACCTCAATATCTTTCTTGTAGTGAGGGGCCCAAAACTGGACACAATACTCAAGGTGGGGCCTCACCAGTGCCAAGTACAGGGGGACAATCACTTCCCTAGTCCTGCTGGTCACACTATTTCTGCTACAAGCCAAGATGCTGTTGGCCACCTTGGCTACCTGGGCACACTGCTGGCTTGCATTCAGCTGGCTGTTGACCAATCTGTATCTCAGATTAAATATTTTGTTCATGAATTAAAAAGACTTTGATGTCCATGGTCGGCTAAAGGAGTTGGCCTGCAGGCCTGCAGAAATGTTAACCACGCTGTTTCTCAGTATTCTCGCTCTGGTCACCGCACCGCAGCGAAGCCCTGACCAGCACAAGCTGTGCCAGGGGAAGAGATGGTCCTTGGCACCTTGCCCTCTCCCACATTCTCCACTGCTTCAGCAAGCCCTTGCGGGTGTTACCACCTCCCTTCTTCTCTGCAGATTTGCCAGCTGAGTCGCTTGCAAGATTGCCGCTTTGTGTGCTTTGGTCAAATTGCAGGAAGCTGTAAAATTGACACATTTTGAGAGAAACCGGGGTGTGAACACACGGAGTTGACAGATCTGAGGGGGCACAGAACAAAAATAGGAGTTGGGAGCAGAACGCAGACATGTGTCTGTCCATATACGTGGTTTTATCCTTTGGGCATGCTTATTTCACTGAATTTCACTGAATTTTTAGAGTTGGAAGGGACCATAGAGATCATCTAGTCCAACTCCCCTG